>SKCR01001250.1:0-206500 GCA_019454045.1 Zanthoxylum bungeanum
CAACAATATGAGATGTGCATCTTGGAAACTTGACGGTATAATCTATGTTTCCTAAGCACAACTCGAATAGCCTACGACAGATGGATTGTTAAACATATGTGATTACCTCGACTTGTATAGTTCAGAAAGGTTGTTCGTGTTCTTTACAAATTCAGAGGTGGTCGAATTGCATACATATGAGATAAGCTTATATTACGAACGTGTCTGAACTTAGAGAGTCCCACAATATGTAGTGTACTCATTGAGAACTTGGGTAGCCGATAATATTTAATATTATAATTATCAACCAAAGTAATTAAGAATTATTTATTTGACCAATTGGGATTAATTGGACTAATCAAAAATAATAATCACACAAGAGCTTTTTTATAATTTTATAAATATCTCTACTAATGGAGGATATTTTGGTAATTATAAAGTATATAATAATAGGTGTATTTGCCTTAATTTAATTTGATTAAATAAATATGATAGACAATGAACTAATTAAGTGGTTAAACTTTGTCTAGATTTAATTAGATTAAATCAAAGTGGTAGACAAAGTTGATTAGTATACCTAATATGCATATTTGAACAAATTGGATTAAGTCCGCCTAAAAGTTTATTGGAACTTTTATTAATTAAAAATTACTTAAGCTTGACTGTAAAAAGCAAGCTTGAGCAAGTTTTTGATTATGCAAGCATAAGGCAAAACATAAGAAAAATTAACCTAAGGAAAGTATATATGAGAAAAGTTTTGGAAGTTCTCTACATTTTCAACAAAGAGAAGAAGATTGGATATTGGAATCAAGTTTGCTAGGTAAGTTTGATCTTCTATAAAGTATGTTTTTCATTAGTGAGTTGTTATCATTAATGAAGCATATAATAATGTTATTGTATTGGATACATAATTACCTAGCTTGTAGTTGAAATTAGGTTAATAAATTATGTATAGATGCTTTGAAAGCATAAACAAAATATGTTTATGATTGGGTCAAAAAAGTTAATGTTGGATATGAAACATAAAATTAGAGTTTGGAACTCTAGATGAAAGCTTGGAGTTTTTGCTACCATTCTAGAATCATTTGACCGTCTTTAAGTGACCTACAATTGTTCATGAGTCACTTCTTTATGGGATTCTAATTTGGTTTGTATTTTGATTCAAAGAAATAAATATATGTATTTAGAATACATTTATTTTTATTCTATAATATATGTTGATGTGGGTTTTGATGTTAAAGATTAGATTTTGGGTGTTTGAAAGTGTTTAGGGAATGTTGGAAATCCCAATTTACATCAGCCTGGAATTGCGCCCGTGAGTGAACACGCATGTGCGAGCACTGAATTTTTTCCTCCTGATTTTGAGCTTCCATACTATGATTTGTCCTTGGTTTTTTCATATGGACTCTTAATGAAATATAGTATTCCATTAAATTATTTTAAAATACATTCATCCTGTATATCCACGGGTTAGACCTATTTCCACTGCGCGAGACACCGATCTGACCCTAGAGGTCCCACAACCGCTACAACAGAACGATATCAGAGCAGGTCTTAACCACACAACACGTGTTACTTGTTTGACTTGTATTTGAATCTATGTCTATATAATTTTAATTTAGTTATGCATAAGTCATATTAGATATACATTGCATGTTTTAAATTAAAATTTTTAGTTTGACCCAAACATGTTAATGACTTGATTGTCATAAATCTCCCATGATTATGTGATAACTTTTAAATAATAGTATTAATAATGTTGGAGCATTATTGGATGGCCCGTTTTGTCAATATGACGATGAATGAGTTCCTATTACTTATGTCAAATACCGTCATTATTGTGAAGGTACAAGTGGTCGGGACTTAGGTTGCTCTGGTAAAATATTAGATGTAGTATGATAAGTTGACATAGTCATCCATTACCATCATTATTGTGAGAGTGTACTTACAAAGCTCATTAGTGCACATTGACAAGTATATACTTGGAACACGTCTTAATCCAATACTGTCATTATTGTGAGGATAAGAAACGGTTCAAGACCAAACTTAAGAGTCACATGGATGTGATTGACCTTTGAGATATACCTAATGAGTTTATGAAGACCAAGACCGTCATTATTGTGAGGCTAGAGTAAATGTCATGAGATCAACTTCCAGCTATGAAATTTGATTGTCAAATTTCTATTTTTCCATTAAGGTAGATTACGAAGTTACATAAAGTAGTGGGAAGACACTAATGGATTTAAAATCCATAATTGTATTAGTGTTTTTATATTGAAATGAAAATATTCTGCTAGTGTTTAATTATTATCTTGTAGATGGCTGTCGTAAATCCATTAGCGCAACTTTTGGATTTCAATAAACTGAAAGGAGCCAAGAACTACTTTAAGTGGGAAATGAACATCCTTCTTGTCTTGGAGTCAGAAAAATTGAGCTATGTGACGCTTAATCCTTTTCCCACTAATATCGATCTTGATTCCACTCCCGAAGAGTGGGAGACTTCCGAAAAATGAAAGGATGATAACCTAAGGGTGAAATCCCACATTTAAAGATCGATGGTTTCAGATTTGCTCAGACAGTATATGGAAGTATCTGATGCTTGGAGCATTATGAGAACACTCAAGAAGTTGTTCGGAAAAAAATCAAGAAATTGAAATATATCGGAGGTGTCTAAGAAATTTTTTCATGCTACGCTCAATGATGGAAAAGCGATTGCATTCATATTTTAAACATAATTGATCAGATCCGATATTTGGAACGACAAGGCATTGTCCTTGATGAAAGGCTAGGCCGAAATTTGATTTTATCTTCTTTGCCCGGTACTTACGCTGTCTTTATGTTAAACTTTCATATGCATTCGATGCAAGCCATTTATGAAGAACTTCATAACATGTTACGCACGACGGAGCATGATTTAAGAAAGGGAATCCTACTTTTTACCTCCTTGGTGAAGCAAGTTCTTTAAAAACTTCTAGGAAGTCCAAGCAGATTAATGATATAGAAGAAGATATAGAAGAATAACTCTAAGAAGAACAAAACTGCAAGATCACATGTAGCTCGTGATGCATCTCCACACTGCAAGAATTTTGAACACTGGAAGAAATAATGTCGAGAGCTTAAAGGAAAGGCAAGACCCCCAGGTACGCTTTGTATTTTTCCTATTATTGACATCTTATTAGCCTTAAATGCAAATAATGTATGGTTGTTATACACCGGTAGTCCAACTCATACTTGAAACTTCATGCAGGTCATGAGGGTTAAAAGAAGGCTGAACAAAAGGTAGATCCAACTTAGAGTTGGGAATGACAAGACATTGGATGTCAAACCCATAGGAACGGTTGTTCTATATCTCTTTAATGGATGTAAATTAATTTTACATGACTGTTATTATATATCATCTTTTATTAGACATATAATATCGTTACCGATATTGGATGAAGAAGGATATAAAATAAACATTAAAGATAGTGCATTATGATTATATGATAAAGATAACTATTTGATATGTGAATGTTCTTTATCTAATGGTCATTATGTTTTAGAAACATATCAATATGTCTTTAATATAGATGAAAATACAAGTAAAAGATCTGAATTAAATTAATACTGAATTATGACATATGAGATTGGGCCGCATAAGTGTCAGACGCCTATCAAAATTAGTTAAAAACGATTTGATTGAAGATCTTACCTTAAATGCTTATCCGATTTGTGAGTCATGTATCCAAAGGAAAAAACAAAGGCCCCATTTCTTGGTTTTGGACATCGTACTAAAGATTTATTAGAGCTAGTACACATTGATATGTGTGGTCCATTAAATCATGTCGTTCATGATGGTTTAATATACTTCATGACTTCACATATGATAAATCAAAATATGGATATGTCTATTTGATGAGACATAAATCGAAAACATTTGAAAAGTTTAAAATATTCTGAAATGAAGTTGAAAAACAAACTGGGAAATTCATCAAGTGCCTTTGATCATATCGATGTGGTGAAATCATGAGCGACGAATTCAGATGTTATTTAAGAGATAATGGGAGTCTCGCCCAATATAGCCCACCAGGAACTCCTCAACACAATGATGTGTCTGAGAGGAGAAATCGTACTTTATTGGATATGGTACGCTCTATGATGAACTATACAGATCTTCCATATTACATTTTGGGCTATGCTTTACTTACTACTGTCTACATACTTAACAGAGTTCCATCGAAAGCTGTTTCTACGACCCATATCAAATATGGTACGATAGAAATCCAAGTCTTAGATATTTAAATATTTATGGTTGTCCCGCATACATTAGAGTTGCGCAGCGGGATAAATTAATACCCACGGGGTATTAATACAGTTGCCTTGGTTATGTATTTGTTTCTCGTTTTGCCACTTTTCTTGAAAAGAAATTTTTGAGAGAAAGTGAGAATTGTAGAAAGATTGAACTCGATGAGTTTGATCCCAACATTGATGAACCTGATAAAACTAGAGATCTAACTAGGCGAATGAGCTACAATACATGTTCTATGTAGGTCGAATAGAATATCAAAGCCTCTATAGAGACTATTTTTAACGTCTGATGCAAGATTTGATGTACTCCTCTTGGAGGAGACAGATCCGACCACGTATAAAGAAATGATATTGGATATCGATTTGGGAAAGTGGAAAGAAGCCATGAAATCCGAAATGGATTCTATGCATGACAACCAAGTCTGGAACTTGAGTTAACTTCCTGAAAGAGTTAAACCTATCGGTTGTAAATTGGTTTATAAAAGGAAGCGAGGGTCTGATGCAAATGTGGAAACCTTTAAAGCTCGATTGGTAGCGAAAGGAAACTTATAGGGTTGTCGCAATCTACGTACATAGATAAGATTTTGGAAAGGCATGGTTTTACCAACTACAAGGCAGTAAATGTCCATTTCGATATGACATACATCTTTTAAGAAATTGGCACCTCATAGTGAGGAAGAGAGAGTTAGAATTTCTAACTTGCCATATGTTTCTTGTATTAGAAGCATTATGTATGTTATGCTATATACAAGACCCAAAATTAGTTTCATCGTTAGTGTGACTAGCCGATATCAATCTGATCCGAGTAATGATCATGGGATAGCCGTGAAACATATCGTGAAATATCTTAAGGGTACTAAGGATAAGTTTCTAATTTATGGAGAAGATGAGCTACAACTTAAAGGTTATACAATCTCTGATTTTCAGGGAGATCCGGATGAGTGAAATCCTACATCCGAATATATATTTACCCTTAATGGCAGTGCAGTTAGCTGGCGATGTTCAAAGTAAGGCTCTACGACTGATTCCACCGCTGAGGCGGAATTTATAGCTGCTTTGGAAGCTGCTAAAGAAGCTGTTTGGATTAGAAATTTTATCACACAACCTGATATTGTGCTTAGTATTTCAGATCCGATCTCATTGTACTGTAATAATAGTATAGCCATAGCGCTGGCTAATGATCCAAGAGCACATTCCAAGTCTAAACACTTGTAAAGGAAATATTGCGTGATTAGAGAAATCATTGAACGAAAAGACATAATGGTCTTGAAGGTTCAAGGACAAGACAACATAGCAGACTCGCTTACAGGCCTTGCCTTCTAAGTTATTCGATAAGCATGTGGAAGATATAGGACTTTGGTACTATCCGGATTGGCACTAAGCAAGTGGGAGTTTGTTGGAGTTGGTGTTTGGAGCGCCAATCTGAATAATATATTGTACATTATATTTTGTTATTTATTAATAAAATAACTATATTTTGGTGAGAATTACATTGACCTTAAAATAGTCATGTAGTAATATTTGACACTGGGTGGTCCGATATTGAGATAATATTACTATTATAAACTATTTTTAAAGTAAATATTCCTATTTGTTGGTTTTGGAATAAATTCGAATTCCTATAACCTAGAAGACTGGCACATTTTGTATATTAGAATTGAAGTTCCAATGGTCTAATATAATGGACCATGAGCAAGAGAAGCTCGTATAGACATATGCATATTTGTTGGAGCAAATACTGAATGACTGTAACACCCGGTAATCCCGAAGACTATTATGTTATGGGACGCATGATACAAGATACAAATCATGTTCAAACATGTATATGCTCATGAGATGACTTTTTGGAAATTCGGTAAACTTCTTGCAGTTCCGATGCCGAATTTAGCTTTTGTCCCATTCCGAACATCTCTTATTATTTGTGGTATAACTGTTTCATACAATCTCATATTTTTATGAATGTTATATCGTCGGAAAGCTAAGACGAATATCTACAACTTCGCTGTTGTATATTTTTCCAAATTTTGAGCAGAACTAGGTCAAATTTGGTCATTTATCCAGGCCATTTGCACTGTGACGTGAATAAAGAGTAAAAGGAGAAATACAATTTTGATCCATGAGCCTATTACCCTTCTCAATTTGGTCCAATAGCCCTAAATGGCCCAATAGCCCTAAAATATCTACTAAGTCCTTAGACTCCTCCAGAAAGAACCAAACAAATCAAGAAGAGAAATATGAGCCATTAGCCCCTAGTATAAATAAGGGTCACTATTCATTCATCCAAATGAAGAAAAAAATGGGAGAAAACGTGAGGGAGAGGAGAAGAAGAAAGAAAATGGGAAAATGAGAGAGTGAGGGAATTGTAATTTTATAAGAAGCTTGGAAGAAGAATGAGGGGAACTCCAACACAATCCCAAGTTTAGAAATGAGGGAGGAAGGCTTATGGACTCCAAATAAAAAGAAAGAACATGATTCAATGTGAGTAAGGATTGACCCAAATCTTTATATATTGAGTTTTGAGAATTTGATGATTGTTGGATAATGTTAGTTTGAAGTTGATGTCATTTGGGTGGTTTTTTTATTAAGAAAATAATGTTGAGAGCAACCCCTAAATTATGTTATCATAGTTGATGAATTAAGTAAAGGATTATAAGGTTTGATGGTATAAGGATGTTAGAAACTTAGGATGATGATGAATCAGATACTTATAAATGTTCTAGATTATATAAGGATTGAAGTTTTGAGCATTGTCATATTGAAGAGTCATGCTTGGCCCTAAAAATCAGTGGAGCGTCGCGACGCGGAGCAAGAAGATGGTTTTTGTTTCAGTTCTTTCATATGGATGTTGCGATGCCAATGGGCCAGCGTCGTGACGCGACACAAGAAGATATTTTCTACTTCAAGTCTGATTGCATGAGCGTCGCGATGTTCAAAGCTCAGAGTCGCGACGCAGAACAGGGGATGTCTCTGTCTCGATTCTGGTGTTGTGGGAGTCGTGACACCTAGCACCCAGCGTCGCGACGCGCAATGAGAGTTGCTCTCTGCCTCGACCCTGTTCAGGTGAACGTCGCGACGCATAATGATTTGTGTCGCGACGCGTGTTCATTTTCATTCAAAATCTATTTAGTCATTCTCATTTCATCCTAGAATATTAGAGGCCACCCTAAGGGTCTCGTATCAGCTTACACACATGTAATGTATTATGCCACAAACATAGAACGTCATATAGTGATAATAGTCCCGAAACATATTCGACGACCTAAATTCTAATCAAGTTTACCCATTTATAGATCATCGTAGGAACCGTAAAGTCCTTCGGCGAAGTGAAGTAATGCTAGTTGGACTCCAAATCAGTGAGTTGACCATTTTCTCAAGTTGTAATTACTTATGTTCTTGAATTGAACTTACTATTCCGCATATATGGCGTTAGCCAAGTTTATTTACAAATGTTATATGAATAAGAATGTTTTAGAAAGATTGATTTAAAACATGATTTCTTTGATGTTCGGAGGCATGGGGAAAAATCCACCTCAGTTGTAACTTGACACATATATGAAATTGATGGAAACAGATAATGTGTGCACACGTAGTTCAGGACTATGGATGACAGATGCGCCAAGATCCCAAATTCCGAGCTAGGGGACGGCGAGATGGAATGCCCATAGACCCCAGATTCAAAGTCAGTAGGGTAGCATAGATCCGCACCCCCAGCTCCAGTTAAGTGCATTGGGGGATGGCGAGACGTAACGTTCCAAGACCACCAGTTTAAACGTATGGGGGGTTGGCGAGACGTAACACCCTCATACGTCCAGATTTACAAAGTCATGTGTACATAGAAAAATTTTCAGATACAAGATTTTTAATGTTATGATTTTCAGAAATTATAAGTTTTATGAAAGAGTTTTCAAGAGAATTCAGTTTTACATAATATATCAGAGTTTTACAAAAAAAAAAGATTTTAAGAAAGGTTTTTCAGAAAGAGATATGTTTTCTAGAAAAGAAAGAGTTTTCAGTAAAGACAGTTTTCTTGAAAAGATTTCAGTTTTAGAACATTGGATTTCATAAAGTATTTCAGTTTTCGTTTTAAATTGTCCACTCACTAGATCGTTCAAATGATCTAACCCCCCACTCTCAGTTTTGTTGTTTTACAGGTACACTCGAAGGACGAGCTCGAAAGGATGGATATTGATGGCAGTCACCAGGGTGTTGAGTCCACCAGGTCAAGTCACAGACACAATCAATCATAATTAGAGTAAAGTCATGAATCTGACAATTGTATGGTCAAGGTTGTATGTATACTATGTTAAAGTTTCAGTGGCAGAGTTATGTAGTGTATTGTATTGTTTTATAGTTATGAGTATATGAGATGCATATTATGTTATTGAGTTGGGCAATGGTCTCATACATGAGTTTATATATAAGATGAGTTTAGTAGTGTTGATCAAAGTCAAAAAGTTAGAGGCTCAGGGGGATAGGTCGGCCTTTTCCCTACCGGTAGCATTTACTGGAGAAGGATGTTACAATGACTTACATGTGATTCCTAATTGTTGGAAGTACACAACACTGTTAATAGGAATCTCCTCGAGTCGAGTAGCATATGTGATCATTTAACTATATGATAACATTGATTTTATGTGTGAACCTCCACACTTTGATGTCATGTATGTCAAATACCTTTCATGGTTAGACCGCTTGATGTTCGTTATGTGTAGATTGATGCACTCGTTAATCAAGTGTGTATCAAGATAGGATCCGTCGTCCCGTATGTATACTATAATGAGTGAAGGTATCCAAGTGAGAAAGTCACGATTCTTAAGACTTTGGCCAAAGCCAATCACCTAGGGTTGATCGCAAACATAATAGAAATGGTGGTTAGATTAGTTGTAAAGAATCGTGAACATGTCGACAATATGAGATGTGTGTCTTGGAAACTTGACGGTGTAATCTGTGTATCCTAAGCACAACTCGGATAGTCTACGACGGATAGATTATTAAACATATATAATGACCTCGACTTGTATAGTTCAGAAAGGTTGTTCGAATTCACACCGCAACTCAAGATGTTGAGTGGGTGGTAGATACTGCAGCATCCTACCATGTAACCCATCACATGGATTTCCTCACAACATACAAAACATGAGACGTTGGTACAATGAAGATGGGAAATACCAGTTCTTCTCAGATAGTGGGAACTGGTGATATTCCGATGTGGACAAATGCAGGGTGTACAATAAACCTGATGGATATGAGACATGTTCCAAAGCTTCGACTCAATCTACTATCGGGGGTAACCCTTGACAAACAGGGCTATGCTAGTCACTTTAGTAATGACACATGGAGAATGATAAAATGTGTCATGGTAATCGTCGAGGATATATTTGCGACACTTTATACAAGACTCATTTGAAGATGTGTGCAAAAAGCCTCAATGTAGCTGAACGAGAGGCTTCTCAAAATATGTGGCACTAGAGACTCGGTCACATAAGTGAGAAAATAGTTGTCTACCTTGACAAAGAAAGATCTTGTCACTGTCTCCAAGAATATTATTCATCACTATTGTTCGGTAAACAACATAGAGTCTCTTTTAATTTCTTTTCTAAGAGAAGACCAGAGTTGCTCAGTCTGATACACTCTGATGTTTGTGGTCCCTTGGAGGTTAATTCACTAGGCGGTAACAAATACTTTCAAACTTTCATTGACGATGCTTCTCGGAAAGTGTATGTGTATTTTTTGAAAACAATGGATCATGTTCTAGATCATTTCAAACTGTTTCATGCATGGCAGAGTACGAAACAATGAAGAAATTGAAGTGTCTCCTCCCAGATAATAGAGGCGAGTACACTTCCAAAGAATTCGATGCCTACTGCGGAAGATACGACATTCGAAATGAAATGATTGTTCCACGCACCGCACAACATAATGGTGTTGCTTAGGGATGACAAAATCCAAATTCGGAAGCAATTTTATTGCCCTGGGTCCGGACCCGGGTATACCCGGTCCGGATCCGGATACCTGTTTTTTATTTTTTTATTTTTAATTAAATTATATTATATTTATATTTGTATTTTGTCAATTTTATTAGTTTTATTTCAATTCTTTTATATTTTTTAATTATATTATATTATATTTTTTTATAAATGCTTATTATTTTATATTATTTTAATTTATTATATTTAATTAATTTTTTTGCGGACCTGGGTCTATCCGGGCCGGACCTGTGCGATCTCGGGTCCGGATTCGGATGCGCCAATGTCCTAATTTTTAAAACCCGGGTCCGGATATTTTAATCACGAATCCGGGTCTTCCAGGTCCATGCGGATCCAGACCAGATTCGGGCCCGACTGTCATCCCTAATTTTGCTGAAGGAATAATTTTACTGAAGGAATGAACCGCACCATTATGGAGAAATTCAGAAGCATGATCAGTATGACTAAATTGTCAAAGCCATTATGAGGAGAAACTATTTGTGCCACTTGCTAGCTGATCAACAGATCACCATATGTACCATTGAATTTGAGATTCCAGAAAAAGTATGGTATAGTAAGAATCTCTCATATTCTCACCTTAGAACATTCGATTATTTAGTCTTTGTACATTACTTAATTATTGGTAGCACCATTGTCTTTTATACGCTTATTCGATCTAATTGCGATTAGATATCTGATTACGATTAGATCGAAACTGAATCTGGTTCAGTGATACGTGTATATTAGACAAAGACCCTAGGATTTACAATATAATGCGCAGTTACAACGTAGTTTGTAATTGACATTAGGAAGCGTACTATTAGAAGTATATCCTTAAATAAAGTTTATGGTTAAGATTTACTAACACGGGTCGGTTAGTAAAAATCCGCTGAGACCAGTACATGTCGTATATCGTGACTTGGGGCGATGGTTTATCCAAGTGAACCATGAGTCTCGGGAGACTCGTATAGACATGTAGGTGTTTATTTGATAAGACACTGAATGACTCACTGAAAGTTTCCTAATAGATAGTACACCAACGTCAATAGAAACCTTCTCGAGTTGAGCGAGTATAGTGGTCCTTCGACTTGAGATACCACAGTGGGATATATGAATTATCCTCCATATTTTGATGGCAGTCACGTCAATGATCTATTCATGATCAGACCTCCACATGTTCGTTGGGAATGGACCGATGCTCATGATATCTTGTGCGTATCAAGATAGGATCTGTCAGTCCTGTGTAGATGGCATAAGCATCCGCACGTGTTTACGATCTAGTAAATCCATGGCTGTGGTATAACTTTGAAAATCAGTTCCGAGTGTTATTTAGAGATCGTAAATTGAAAGTCGATTGTATTAAACCTAACAGATTTGACGTTCTCATCTATATCTCAGGTATAATACAGATAGCCTGTGACGGAGGGATTATACGTATGCTATGACCTCGACTTGCATAGTTTAGCGAGATTATCCGTGGTCATCATAATCCATGAGTGGGTGGATTATGGACACGAAATTAGATTTCGTGACGGATAAACCTAAAACTCCCACAATATGAAGTTTACTCGTTGAACACTTCGGTAACTCGATATGAATAATACGAATTATTCATGATACTTCACCGGATTAAATGAGTTAATTCAGATCGTTTAATCGGTTAAACGATAACACATGCATTAAGGGATTTTGTCAAATAATAATTATTGTGTATTTGTATTTGATACATAATACGATTAGATGCACATTAATTATTCGTCGAATGAGATTTTGACACGCGCATAAATATATGTATTTATTATTTAATGTAAATAAAAATACATATATAGATGTTATTTAATTGTTAAATAATTAAATAATTGAAAATTAAATATCTTATCCATTTGTCATAATTAGTATGATAAATGGTGACATATTATTGGAACATAGATATGATCTAAATATACTTTATGTGTGTGCTAATTTGATTGGTCAATATAAAGTATATTACAAATTAAATTTGATTTAATTTTTCAAAAAGACAAAAAAGTCCCTATAAAGTCGGAAATAATGGGTATTTAAAAGAAAATTATTTTTCTTCTTCATTTAGCCACTGCCATTGCCGAGAGTTTCATACCAAAAATGGGTTTCAAAATATGTTTGTTAAATCCATGAAGATTTGAAGGAAAATCAAAGGAAAAAGCTTAGGAAAACAAGGATTAAAGGTAATTCTTCAACTCCTCAAGCTTAGAAATTTGATTTCTTGTTTCTTGATTATTTAGAAATGTTCTAGGGTTCCTTCAAATTCTGAAATTTAGGGCTTTTGGTTGTTGTGGTTGAATTAGAAGCTTGTTGGCATGTGTGAAGTAGTATTGGAAGGAATTATTATAATTAGTTTCCAATTTGATCAATTATTGATGATTTGCTATTCTAGAGTGTTATGACCACTCTTTTGGCACCTAGAATTGTTCTTGGGTTGTTCATATTTGGTGACTTTAGTTGGTGTCTTGATTAATTTGATTAATCTTGAAATTTGGATTTAAAGCATGAAAAATTGGAATTTTTGGCTTCTGGATCAGATCTGATGAAACTGGAAATTTTGTGATGAATTTGATGTCATATGAATGTAATGGATGTGTTTTGGGAGTTGGTATAATTGCCAGAAAGTGTTTCCGAGTTGAAATAAGCAAAAACGGCTAATAACGGCGTTACCGGGTGGATTTTGAGCCAACCGGGTGACGGCTGTCCAAACAGTGTTTTCGTCACTGTGCGGGCAGCCCATGAATTGCCCTGACACTATTGGGGCTGACCTAGGCAGACCTCATAAGTGTCGGGTGGTCGGTTCAGTCAAAAACGCGTTTTGCGTCATTTTGCGGAAAAACAATTTTCGTAAAAGTTTCGCGACGTTTCAAGTTTATTTATGTTGATATTTGATATTGAATAAATAAGTTTAGGTGAAATATGAATAAATTATTCATATTAGATATTAAATAATTTATTAGGTATTTTTTTAAAAGTTTTAAAATACGATTTCGCCCGAACCGCGCTTCTGCTGCGCCCATCGCCCAAAAACCCCCAACAAAAATGATATTAGAGCAGGTCTGATGCTTCATCCATTACATTATTCATGCTTGATATTTGATATGTAATCCAATTTTGATGTTCGCACATGCATGTAATCTAAATGTGTTTCTTTACTTTTCGATTCTATGTTAACAGAAAATATAACGGAAATTTAATTATTGAATTCCAATTGTCCGTTGGGGATTACGGTATTACGTAAAATCCATAACTTAAACAGTGTGTAATATTTTAGAAAATACTACTTTCGATTTCATTTCATTCTATATTGTTTATAGATTTATACTTCTAATCCACTGCATGCTTATTACTTGAATAAGTTTTATGACTTTACTTTTGGTTGCGTAGTTATAGAATAGGTTCTAGAAAGACAGTAGACTTAGATATTGTTAGATTAGTTGAAACCATCGGGAACTGTTGTTCCGATTTTCTTGAAAATCAAGATGGTTTGTGACTTAGTTACTAAGTCACGATTAGGTAATCTAAATAGGATATCTGCTTTAGGATATAATTTTCTAGAAAGAATTGTTTCTTATGCAGTAAGAATTGACTTGAATAGTTCATGTCTCGAGATTCTTGGCTGGCATTAAGAAAATCCATTTAGTATTTGTTTATCTTTTAATGACGTTTCTTGACTTTTAGTGACTTTTAAAAGTCACATGTCTAACACATTTTGTTAATCAATCATTTGCAATTGTTGTGAATAATTGAACGCAAATTGTAAAGCTTAAGAAAGGAGATGCGTATAGTTGTGTATAGAGAATGTCGATTCTCACAATACGACAACTGTAAGTATTGAATACTGGATCTCCCGTCTAGTTATTTAAAATAATATTTAATAACTGTTTTGATATTTGATATCAGAACTTGAGACTATTGGATAGTTACTTGTTCTGTATAAACAGTTGTTACATATTTTAATATGACTAGTAGTGTCATTAATGAAAGGTAAGCATTAAGAAAATATTCGGTAAAATAAATAACTTAGAACTGTGTTTTATGAGTTTTTATCACGTAAGCATTAGATGCTTGTTCCTTATGGTAAAAGATGGTCTGATATGAGATCATATTACATATCCTTATCCATTTAATGAATATTGTATTCAGATCGTGATTAAATCTCATTTAACCGATGATTGTCATTGGACCACCAATTTATTAAACTAATACATTGGATGTGTGTAGTTTAATGAATTAGAAATTACCTTGTATAGTTTTCTTTACTATGTAACTTAGTTAATGAATCGTCATGACTCAGTTGCGAGTTTCTAAAAGAAAATATATTGAACGTCTTAAATAGTTCAAGAACTTTCAATATGTTTTCTGATGAAACGCGGATAGAATGTTTTGAATGGTTCAAAAATATTCTATTTGTAGTGTTGAAAACTATATCTTTAAAATTCATTGTGAGTCTTTGAATTGTTCAAAGATGTTTGATATGATCAAACACGTGAATTTAAGGCAATTAGTTCTAAAGTTATTTAATGAATATGATTCTTACTCAATATTTAACTTCCACGATTTCATTTGATGGAATTGATTAGTGGGAGTTATCGAATCTTATATGATTTGATTCATTGATATTGAGTGTTACCGAATTAGTTTTCAATACTCTTGGGGTTATGCTCCAGTAACACCAATTCGTCTTTTTAATTAAGGTTCCATTTATTTCTACAGTTACATATATGACATGTATAGTAGAAAATTCGAATCTCAAAAAGTTTGAGATTTGAAACTTTCTTTTGTATAATTGTTATATAATTGAAAGTACTTGTGCCTCAGAGCCCAGAGGTACGAGTGTAAGGTTTATCATTTATTCTATTTAATAGAATATTGTATTATGTTTGATAGAATAATTTTTCTACGATCCTGAGTAATAAAATTGTTTCATTACTTGGTGAGTAACATTAGATGTTAACGATTGTATAAAAGACTTGACTTGTTGAAGTCAAATGTGAGAGTGATAAATTGTAATGGAACTACATAATTAATTAGATGAAATAACCCTTCGACCACTTCCGTATAAGTTTAATAGGATGTCAGAATCATTTACAAAGTATTTGATACTTGATAATTCTGTTGTTTTCTTATTGAAGAAAATTATCATATAACTTATAGTGGGAGCGATATTTGATATCAATTTCGGAAATTAGCATTGAACCATAGATCGAAGATTGTTCATGGCTTACTACGATCAAGTTTTGAACTTGATTAAGCTTTCGTTATGAATAGTTCATAAAATGTGCAAATAGTTTGCGCAACAAAAACGAAGTGAGCTTGATAAAGGTTTGACCTCTATAGTATGACAATGAGAAAGGTTATCCTCAGTAATCTATTGTAGATTCTGAGAATACCTGTCTCTGGTCGCACTAACTGAACAATTAAGGATCTGTTGGTTAATGTTGTTATTAAACTGTATTTTGGCTAAAGAATGCAAAATGGCGTTCTTGAGTGGTTTCTTCGAATGAGAGATCTGTTGTGGTTTCTTTATTTGAAGAGTTCATTATAAAATGGCCTAGATTTTGTATTCTGCTGAGATCGCAGTTTGATATACTAGTTTATGGAGCCTATTGTAGACTCAGATAAGCTTTTCGGAAAGATGTGTTCTCTGATTTTGATATCAGTCAGATTGTCTGGTTTTATCGAAGTATAGATAATACGTATTCGTCAGTAGGGTCAGTGGGATCATACAAATTACTTTCTAGTATTATATATCCTAAGTCTTCTTTTCTCTGTGGAAGCAGTGGGAGTAGTCTCTGTTATATTTGATATAAAGTTTCATATATGATATAAAACTAAGAGACTTGTGAGATACTTCCATTAGTCGCATATTAGATATGATCTAATAAAGGACACAGTAAGACTATCTGGATGACAGTTAGTGTAACTGTTTGACAGTTAACGTGTCGTTTATGTATATAGTATTCATCTTTCGTAAAGGATGATTCCTTTGTCCAAAGATAGATTGATTGAAATGTCTAGTCAATCTTATGCATCATAGGATGATGGCGTGATGATGGCGTAATGAATACTATATTATATGCGATTATCGATATCATTTTAATCGTAATTGTTACGGGTTATTTTGATATGGTATAGACCATATGATGGTTCTAGAAACATGTTCTTTGTGATCTTTGAGATATTAAGAACGAGTTTCTTATTCATGAAGAATTTAGTCTGCAACCATAAGGTAAGATTAATTTTGATTCTAATTATGACATTAGATGGTCTATGTCATATAAAGTCAGAAAAGATGCAGTGGGAGTGTCACCGTTGATTCTACTAAACTAGTGGAATCAGTTGCAACTTGTGAAGTATTGACTTAAGAAGTTGCAAAGTGACCTCTATGATTAGAAATGTTGATAATGGTTTCGTGTTTGCGGTTGTCTTATAGTATTTGGATTTGATCTCTAAATACATAGACAACTCAGCAGCTATAGCACAATACTGATATAACATATGTGACATATTGACATGGAATTTGGATTCTACAAAATATGAATGATGTTGGCTTAGGAAAACGATTGGGTTTGTTGGACAGACTCGATTTGTAAAGCAGGCTTACTTGTTGTTGCCTACCTCTTGAGTGCTGGTGAGCTCTTGAGGGCCATGAGTATGCGATACACATTAAGATGTGTATAAGATACCATGGATTGGCACTAGAGCAAGTGGGAGAAATTATTAGGATTGGTGCTCGGAGTGCCAATCCGGATCGTATTTATGTCTGATTCATAAATACAAGCAATTCTATTTTTTCCATAATATTACTTAATTATTGGTAGCACCTTTGTCTTTTATACGCTTATTCGATCTAATTACGATTAGATATCTGATTACGATTAGATCGAAACTGAATCTGGTTCAGTGATACGTGTATATTAGACAAAGACCATAGGATTTACAATATAGTGCGCAGTTACAACGTAGTTTATAATTGACATTGGGAAGCGCACTATTAGAAGTATATCCTTAAATAAAGTTCATGGTCAAGATTTACTAACACGGGTCGGTTAGTAAAAATCTGCTGAGACCAGTACATGTCGTATATCGTGACTTAGTCCGATGGTTTATCCCAGTAAACCATGAGTCTCGGGAGACTCGTAAAGACATGTATGTGTTTATTTATTAAGACACTGAACGACTCACTGAATGTTTCCCAATAGATGGTACACCAACGTCAATAGGAACCTTCTCGAGTTGAGCGAGCATAGTGGTCCTTCGACTTGAGATACCACAGTGGGATATATGAGTTATCCTCCATATTTTGATGGCAGTCACGTCAACGATCTATTCATGATCAGACCTCCGCCTGTTCGTTTGGTATGGACTGATGCTCATGATATCCAGTGCGTATCAAGATAGGATCTGTCAGTCCTGTGTACATGGCATAGGCATCCGCACGTGTTTATGATCTAGTAAATCCATGGTCGTGGTATAACTTCGAAAATCAGTTCCGAATGTTATTTAGAGATCGTAAATTGAAAGTAGACTGTATTATACCGAACAGATTTGACGTTCTCATCTATATCTCAGGTATAATACGGATAGCCTGTGACAGATGGATTATACGTATGCTATGACCTCCACTTGCATAGTTTAGCGAGATTATCTGTGGTCGTCATAATCCATGAGTGAGTGGATTATGGACACGAAATTAAATTTTGTGACGAATAAACCTAAACTTAGAGAGTTCCACAATATGAAGTGTATTCATTGAGCACTTGGGCAACTCGATATGAATAATACAGATTATTCATGATACTTCACCGGATTAAATGAGTTAATTCGGATCGTTTAATCGATTAAACGATAACACATGCATTATGGGATTTTGTCCGATAATAATTATTGTGTATTTGTATTTGATACATAATACGATTATATACACATTAATTATTTGTCAAATGAGATTTTGACACATGTCATAAATATATGTATTTATTATTTAATGTAAATAAAAATACATATATGGATGTTATTTAATTATTTAGTTATTTAATTGTTAAATAATTAAATAATTGAAAATTAAATATCTTATCCATTTGTCATAATTAGTATGATAAATGGTGACATATTATTGGAACATATGACATGATCTAAATATACTTTATGTGTGTGCTAATTTGATTGGTCAATATAAAGTATATTACAAATTAAATTTGATTTAATTTTTCAAAAGGACAAAAAGTCCCTATAAAGTCGGCTATAATGGGTATTTAAAAGAAAATTGTTTTTCTTCTTCTTTTAGCCACTGCCATTGCCGAGAGTTTCATACCAAAAACGGGTTTCAAAATATGTTTGTTAAATCCATGAAGATTTGAAGGAAAATCAAAGGAAAAAGCTTAGGAAAACAAGAATTAAAGGTAATTCTTCAACTCCTCAAGCTTAGAAATTTGATTTCTTGTTTCTTGATGATTTAGAAATGTTTTAGGGTTCCTTCAAATTCTGAAATATAGGGCTTTTGGTTGTGGTGGTTGAATTAGAAGCTTGTTGGCATGTGTGAAGTAGTATTGGAAGGAATTATTGTAATTAATTTCCAATTTGATCAATTGTTGATGAGTTGCTATTCTAGATTGTTAGGACCACTCTTGTGGCACCTAAAATTGTTCTTGGGTTGTTTATATTTGGTGATTTTTGTTGGTGTCTTGATTAATTTGATTAATCTTAAAATTTTGGATTTAAAGCATGAAAAATTGGAATTTTTGGCTTCTGGATCAGATCTGATGAAACTGGAAATTTTGTGATGAATTTGATGTCTTATGAATGTAATGGATGTGTTTTTGGAGTTGGAACAATTGCCGGAAAATATTTCCGAGTTGAAATAAGCAAAAACGGCCAATAACGGCGTTACCAGGTGGATTTTGAGCCAACCGGGTGACGACTGTCGAAACAGTGAGTTTTTCACTATTCGGGCAGCCCATGAATTTCCCTAATACTATTGGGGCTGACCTGGGCAGTCCTCATAAGTGTCGGGTGGTCGGTTCAGTGAAAAACGCGTTTTGCGTCATTTTATGGAAAAACGGTTTTCGTAAAAATTTCGCAACGTTTCAACTTTATTTATGTTGATATTTGATATTGAATAAATAGGTTTATGTGAAATATGAGTAAATTATTCATATTAGATATTGAATAATTTATTCGGTATTTTTTTAAAAGTTTTAAAATACGATTTCGCCCGAACCGCGCTTCCGCTACGCCCATCACCCAAAAACCCCAACAAATAGAAGACATTGAAAAGCCCAATATGTCTTCTAATTCAAGTTCCGAAAAAACTGATTCAAATCTAGACAAAACCACAACACTAACACGAGTGGCTACAGATAATGATAGGGTGCATGATATATTAGAAGCAGAACTAAATGAGAAAGAAGACGATATTGAGCAGAGGGGATTGCAACTCGCTCCATCAGAGGCTATATGATCATCCGCATATCTGAATGATGATAGACCTCCAGAAATAAATGAACCTCAAGTACGAAGATTTGAACGAGACCATATTCCATCAACCAGATACTCAGGATCCGACTATATTTTTCTTACTAACGAAGGGGAGCCAGAAAATTTAAATGAAGTTGTATCTCATAAAGACTAAGGAAAATGGTTGCACGCAATACAAGACGAAATAAAATATCTGCAGAAGAATCATATTTATAATTTAGTCAAAAGCTCTCGTAAGGCAAGAAGGCACTGAAGAAAAAATGGGTGTTCAAGCTAAAGAAAGATGGTAGCGGAAATATGGTGAAACACAAAGCCCAGTTAGTAGTCAAAGGATTCCTATAGAAAAATGGAATCAACTTTGATGAAATTTTTTCACCAGTTGTAAAAATGACTTTAATCCGAGTTATCCTAGAATTGGTAGCTAGTTTAAACTTAGAGCTTGAACATATGGATGTTAAGACAATATTTCTTCTTGGTGATCTATATGAATAATCTAAATGGAGCAGCCAGAAGGTTTCAAGGTTTCAGGAAAAGAGAACCTTGTTTGCAAGCTGAAGAAAAACTTGTACGACCTCAAGCAAGCACCAAGACAGTGGTACAAGAAGTTTGACTCGTTCATGATGAGTCAATGCTACAAAAAAAATTACAATAGACCAGTGTGTTTACATTCAAAGGTTTCCTGTTTAATTTCGTTGTTATTTTATTATATGTGGACGATATATTGATCGTTGTACAAGATGCAGCGAAGATCAGCCAGCAAAAGAATGAACTTTATAAGTCTTTTGACATCAAAGACTTAGGACCAGCTCAACATATTTTGGGAATGCAAATAGTTCGAGTCAGACATAATAAAAGGTTGTGGCTTTTATAAGAGATTTATATTGAACGGGTGATCATGAAATTCGATATACAGAATGCCAAACCTGTCAACATTCTGATAGCATATCACTTCAAACTGAGTAAGAGTTCATGCCCCTCATCCAAGAAAGAGATTGAGGAGATGTCATCAATACCATATTCTTAGCAGTTGGAAGCCTAATGTTTATTATGATATGTATAAGGTCAGATATTGCTCACGCAGTGGGTGTAGTGAGCCATTTTCTCTCTAACCCAAGAAAAGAACACTAAGTGGCTGTCAAATGAATTCTCATGTACCTCAATGGTACATCGAAGTTATGTCTGTGTTACGGGGGAGCTGATCCAATCTTGGAAGGCTATACATATTCAGATATGGCATGAGATCTTGATGGTAGAAAATGTACATCAGGTTTTCTCTAAACTGTTACAAGAGGAGCTTTGTCATGGTAGTCAAGATTGTAGAGGTGTATTACATTATCCATAACAGAAGCTGAGTATATTGCAGAAGCAGAAGCAGGAAAAGAAATGTTGTGGTTAAAGAGTTTTCTCTAAGAATTAAGGATTTAGCAGACAGAATACAAGATACAGTTCAAAGTGCTTTGAACTTGAGCAAGAACTCAATGTATCATTCTCAGACAAAGCACATCGATATTCGCTATCATTGTATACGTGACAGGCGTAATCACACGCGTATAACGCAAGCGCACATATCGTTCAAGTAGTATAAAAAGTATCGATCCCACGAAGACTTAAAATCTTTTGTTATCAATTTATGAAGTTAAATGTTTACAAGTATCTAATGGATTGATTGTTTGATTGGGTGGTGACTTTAAAATTAAAGCAAGTAAATAAATTGCTTGAAAGTAGATTGAAGAAACTTCAAATTTATAAAACTATCCATGGTTGTGAATCCTTCCAATATCTTTTTAAAAGATGAAGTGGTTATTTTACATTTGTGTAATATATTGGTTTATTAACCTGTAATACGAAATTATGTAAAAGCCTCTTCCGATGGTCAAATACAAATACACAGTATAACCCGATTAATCATATTCATATGTTAACCAAGTTATCTGAATTTATTAAGATTAAGTTCCAATTATGGCTACCCCCACCCGACATGTATATTCCTATCCTGTAAGGAAATCTATTAAAGGGTTATCTATCCTCAAGGAAGATCGTGGGCTATTAAGTCTAAGGTCTTAAACCTAAAATCCATTTTCCAAGTTCATTTTAAGTTTACCGAATCAATCTTATTAATGGCCAGTTAACAAGATGCATTAAGACTAAGGCTTAATAAATAAACATTTATATTACCCAAACCGTAATTTAACCCCTTATAAACCGGTGATATTGGACTTCATCACAACCCTAGATAACTGGCTTAGTTACGACACATATTTACGGGTAGTAAAAACTTAAATAAAATAAAAGACATAAAGTAAAATGCTGAAAAGTAAATTGCTGAAAAGTAAATGACGGAAAGTAAATACTGAAATTAAATACTGAAAATTAAATGCTGAAAGTAAATTGCTGAAAGTAAATTGCTGAAAAGTAAATGTTGAAAGTAAATTGATAAAAAGTAAATAAAGTAAAAGTACAATAAAAGAAAATGCCGAGGTTAGAGGATCCACTTTTATTACTACTATTTTAGATATCTCCCTTAATGTAATATATTAACTTTTGCGTGATAATTACCAACCAGTCATATAGGTGGTATCCATATTAATTCAAATTAATAATTAATTACCAACCGACCAATATGGCGGTATCTTCGTTAAGTCAGGTTTTAACTAGTTTATATATTATAATTAAGGGAGATTAATCTAAATATTAGTAATAACAGTTTTACCTTTTACCCCAGCAAATGGGAGTTACCTGCTCATTACTGAAAAGTAAAAACTGAAAATTAAAGAAAGAAAAGTACTATGCGTAAAAGTAAATTGCGGAAATTAAAAACTGAAAAGTAAAGAAAAGAAAATGCGAAAGCGGAAATTAATTACTGAAAGCTGTAAATAAACAAACAAGATACAATCTTCTTAGTATTCTTAAGGAATTCCTTAGAATAAAGTATGAATTTACAAATGAAATGGCTTGGTATTTATAGGCAAAATTTTGCCTCCATCAAATCATCCACCAAATCCATTATTAATTGCTCCACTAATTGCTCCACCAAATCCATTATTAATTTCTCCACTAATTATTATCATGTTTGGTGGTGATTTGATAAATGTTATTATTATTTATTAATTTATTTTTTGCTTTGAAAATGACTTTAATAATTACACATAACACACTTCCGGATGTTTCATCGATTTTGGTCATGAAATATTCAGAATTCGAAATTATTTTGTCTTTCCAAGTTGTAGATATTTGAGTCTTCTTTAATCTGGAACTTGAATCAGCTCAATTCAATATCGGAGTAAAACGTTATGCCCAAAATACGACAGATGCGCAAAACTGGAATTTCCAAAACTGCACTTCGTTAAAATGCCCTTTCAAGTTTCCAATCTCCAAAATTAATATGTCAAGTCCAATATTTGCCTTTATTTGACCCACATTTCGTCCTAAATGATTTTATTGAGTCCCAATATTATTTTATCTGTAAAATAAACTAAAACATATCAAAACGTTCATCAAACCCGAGAAACTAAACAAAATATTAAGTAAAAGGGGCGGTAAATATTGATATATTTTCTGCTCATCACACCCCCAAACCTAACATTTTTCTAATCCTCGAGCAAAACAACAAAATAAAATACAAGAAATAATTAAAATTAAACTAAGCCACTTTCGTAGGGATCAGGGTTGCATTTAGCGTATGCAACAAGCATTTGAACCCCTAGGTGTCCCTAGTGGACGAGTTATAGTCTCGTGAGGGCTTACAACGATGATACCCACAAACGTCTTAAAAAAGTAAAACTAATGCACACAAAAGCATAAAGACAAGAGAAAATAGAATAAAGAAGTTAGTGACTAAACTGATGAAACATCTAATCCAAGTCAATAGTTGTTTTGTTTAATTCTAAATTACCGAATAAGTAAATTCTCCGATTATTTTTACCATTCTCCATATACACAGTCAACAAAATATTAATCAACTCATTTTTGCCCACAATAGTCACAAGTACAGTTGAGAAGAAAGTAATATTGTTGTCCTAAATTTATATCAGATTTCACATCTTTTTTTTAAGCAATGGAATAATTTTTCTGATTTTTCTGATTTTTTTTTCCTGATTTTTGCTTTTTTTTTTTTATATACAATATCATCCATCTATGTAGCGAGTTTTGGGTCAATGACTCCCAAACCAGTTGGCTTTAGGGCACTAGATGTTAAGACACTCCTACGAACTTAATTACTCAGACTTTAGATATATATATTTTTTGGCAACATCTTCGATCCATGTAATGAGCTTTGGGTCAGTGACTCCCAAACCAATTGGTTTTAGGGCACTAGGTGTTAAGACACCCTTACAGACTTAATAACTCGGATCTCAGACGTTTTTTTTTTACTCCATCACTTTTTATAGATGCTTCCTCCAATTAAACTAGAGGACTGAATATTTCAAACTTTTCAATTACAGCTCATGTTTGTATGTTATCATGTATGCTGATAATACCTGTCAACTGAGCATATGAAGATTCATTTTAGTCAGTTTTATGGAGAATTCACAAATTAAATAATTTAAAAGGAAATAAACAAAAATTAACTTGTTCCAAAATAGGTTGAGATACGTCTCAGGAATGGAAATTCCTTACACAGCTATCTCACACCAATTTCACCTGATTAATCAAATAAAAACAAAAAAATACAAAATATTTTTTTGGTTTTTTGTAAATTTTTCAAAATTTTTTTTTGGCTTTTTCGAAAAATTTTGACTAAAAATAAAACAATAAAAACAAGATACAATTTAACTATTCTCTTTCCCCAAACCTAAATGAGACATTGTCCCCAATGTCTTAAACAGTAGAAGAAGAGTTTAGAAAATCGTACCTGGTTAGCTGAAATTCTACATCTAAATGAAAAGTTAAAAGTTAAGATCCAGATTTATTCGACGCCTCTTACCACGATCATTAGCTGACCAGTTTATCTAGGAAAGAATGGGGTCAATTTGAGGTTCAAAGGTTAAGATTTGGTCAATTAAATCTGGGGCAGTTCTGGCAGTAAAGATGAGTTCTTTTACAGGCTTTGACACGAACCCATTTCTCCGGTCATCATCAAGAAACACACAAAGAAAATTATAAAATCCATCAACATTGTACAGTCCAAGCGGTTTCTAGTGTATGTTCAAGTTTGCCCAAAATAGTACTGTAAAAATTTCCTTCATAGTGCCCAAGCCTCCTGGCAAAGTAATAAAAACATCAGCATGGTTAATCATCTCTACCAGTCATTCAGACATACCTGACACGATTAGTTCCTCGCCGTTTGATGATCCAATAAGATTCGCCTCCGCCAAGGGTTTTGGGATGATTCCCAAGACTTGACTGCCTCCATCCTGTACAGCATTTGAAACGATCCCCATTATTCCAAGATTGCCACCGCCATATACTAAGTGCATATTCCTTGCAGCAATGACTCGACCCAATTCCTGTGCCGCTGTTACGTATTCTGGTTTAACACCAACACTGGTACCGTAAAACACACAGATGTTTTCAACTTGTCTTCTTGAAGTAGCTTCCATTTTTATTTGGATGCCTTCAAAGGTGCAATGATGAGTTTAATTTATAGAACCTGAAAAGGGTGAGTAATAATAGCACAAGTATCTTCCAAAGGACGATTAGTAGCAAAATAGTAAATCGTGAAAGGTCAAAAGTAGCCTGGATCCTGTCGGAGAAAATAACAAAACAAATCATAATTATTAGGAAAAGACAAAGAGATATAATATTTAAAATAATTTACAGCTTGATTGACGTCTATGCGTCAGGGACAAGCTTCCCATCCAATTTTCTTATAAATTGGCAAACATGATCTTTTTGAGTCAGATTCTCGAGACTTAACTGTTGTCTTTCTTTTTAGAATTGTGTATGTAATTTGCAGATGGCTATATGAACATATCCACTG
The DNA here is from genome assembly GCA_019454045.1 of Zanthoxylum bungeanum. Taxonomy (NCBI): domain Eukaryota; kingdom Viridiplantae; phylum Streptophyta; class Magnoliopsida; order Sapindales; family Rutaceae; genus Zanthoxylum; species Zanthoxylum bungeanum. The sequence goes on from SKCR01001250.1 coordinate 25,654, forward strand.
GGATGCATCTCAAGAGTCGAAGATATATCATCTAAAGACTCCTTACTCAAGCCATCCCTAATGAATTTAATCTTATCTTCGCGATTATCAGACACCATTCCTAAAGAACGACAACGAGTATTGCAATTCCAGCGTGCACATTTGTAACAAACACCCATTTGCTTAGCTCTACGTTTCTTTGCATATGTGCTTTTTCCAAAACCTGGAAAATAAGAATTAAAAGAATCAGAATACTCACCTGCTAATCGGACCCGTGCTTCGATTACCCAACGAATGTCATTAGGAATACCATGGATCGTCAGAAGTCTCATTCGTTCCATGCGAGCTTTGTAGACCTTTATCAGAGAATTTTGAGGGAGAGAAGGAAATTGCTTGTGAAGATTTGCGAGAGCTTCTTCCATCCTGAAATGCGTCTTAACCTGCAAAAACTAAACATACAAAAATTAAAACACACCACATTACAATATATACAAAAATTGCTTGGGTTGCCTCCCAGCTAGCGCTAAGTTTAATGTCGTCAGCTAGACATGATTTCCCGAATGTTAGGCTGGATATAAAAGTGTGACACTTTCTTTTTGTCGCTCAATTGATTCTCCCCAGTAGTGCTTGACACGCTTATTCTTAACTTTGAATGTTTTGTTGGAGACATGATCATGTATCTCAATGGCTCTATCTGGTAAAACCTTGGTGATTAAGAATGGACCTGACCACCGTGATTTTGGCTTCCATGGGAAGAGTTTCATCCTTGATTTGTTTAACAGTACCCTCTGCTCTGGTTCTAGTTGTATGCGCACTAACTTCTCATCATGTTTTTTCCTGGCCTTTTCTTTGTATAATTTGGCATTCTCAAAAGGCTGAATGTGAAATTCCTCCAATTCGTTGAGTTGGTGGAACAGTTTCTCTTCTGTTGCTTGTAGTGCAAGAATTGGCTTCTTCAATACGCAGTACACTTTATCTTCCAGCTCCACAGGCAATTGACATGCTCTAAGTTTGTCAGTAGAACTTTGCATTGCATTGCATTGGAAGTCTGGATGGTACTATTTATCACATCAAGTCTGAAACATTCCTCATTCTCGTCATTCGGGAAATTCATGGCTTTGAAAACATTGAATGTTACTTCTTGGTTCTGTACCCTCATGGTTAGTTCTTATTTTTGTACATCAATAATGGTTCGACCTGTAGCTAAGAATGGTCTCCCGAGGATGATCGACACGTCTTCGTCTTCCTTCATATCAAGGACAATAAAAACTGCTGGGAAAAATTTTTGTCAATTTTGACCAGCACATCTTCAACTACACCTATCGGAAATACGAGCGTTCTATCAGTAAGTTGTAGAGAGACTGAGGTAGTCATTGTTTCTCCAATCTATAGTTTCATGTAAATAAAAAAAGGCATCAAGTTAACACTCGCACCTAAATCACATAAAGCCTTACCGAAATCATGTTCTCATATGGTGCAAGGAACAATGAAACTGCCAGGATCTTTCAACTTTGGGGGAAGCTTCCTCTGAATGATGGCGCTGCATTCTTCCGTCAATGATACTGTCTCGTAATCTCCCAATCTTTGCTTTCGTGAAAGAATGTCTTATATGAATTTGACATAGCTGAGCATTTGTTCCAAAGCTTCTGCAAATGGAATGTTGATATGCAGCTTTTTGAAGATCTCCAGGAATCGAGAAAACACTTGTCTAATTTTTTTTTCTGGAGTCGTTGAGGAAAAAAGTGGAGGTAAAGTGATTCTTTCTTGATCTTTTTCCTTTGCTTCTTTTTCCTCAATATGTGGAACTGCATCTTTTGGAACTTCTTCAATGGTTGCCTTGATTCCAACATCTTTGTTGATTTCAGTACCGTTTTTCAAAGTAATGGCTTGACATTACTCATTCCCTCGGTTCCTTGGATTTGGTTCTGTGTTGCTGGGAAGATTTCCCGGCGGTCTGTAACTCTGAGCATTGGCCAATTGTCCCATTTGATTTTCCAGTGCTTTAATAGAGGCTGAATGACTTTGATTCAATGCTACTTGATTTTGAACCATAGCTGCTAAAGCATCGTATTCTGCTTCTTGCTTCGTCAACTGGGCCATCACTTCTATTATTCCTGGTTCTTTTTCATGCTCATGCCTTTTATTTGGTTGTTGGAATCCAGGTGGTGGGTAGTTCTTTTGCCCTGAATTGTTGCATCATGCGAAATTGGGGTGATTCCTCCACCCTGGGTTATAGGTGTTGGAATATGGATTGTTCCTCTGTTTGTTGAAATTGTTGACATAGTTCATTGTCTCTTCTCGTTGGTTGTAAGATTTTGACTCAAGTACCCCTCCAAATGGTAAATTTGTGGATCCACCATTAACTTTCATGTTAAGAGTTTCCAGATTTTTGCAAATCACATCCAGCTTGGAATTCAGTGTTGTGTTGGCTGCAACTTCATAAATTCCTGCAATTCTTTGGATCATGCTCCTTTCTGTTGGCCATAAAGAATTCTTGTTGGCCATTTCTTCAATTAAGTTTCAGGTCTGATCTTCTCCTTTTTCCATCAAAGCTCCTCCAACAGCAGTATCAATTGTGGTTCTCATTATTCCAGAAAGTCCATTGTAAAAGGTTTGGACTTGTAGCCACTTTGCGATCTCTTGATGAGGACATTTCCAGAGTAAATTTTTGAATCTTTCCCAAGCTTCGCAAATGGATTGTGAATCTTGTTGCACGAAGATGTGATGTCATTCCTCAACTTTGCAGTTCTGGCTAGTGGAAAGTACTTTGCAAGGAATTTGGTGGCTAGAGTGTTCCAAGTTGTGATGGAACCTGCTAGTAACGAATGTAGCCAAGCTTTAGCTCCGTCTTTCAAGGAATATGGAAAAACTCGCAGTCTCATTGCTTCTTCAGCTGTTCGGTTGTAATTGAAAGTACCGCAAACTTCCAGGAAGTTGCGAATGTGGGCATTAGGATCTTCAGTTGCATTTCCCCCAAACTATACTGACTGCTGAATCATCTGGATGCATGTTTTGATGTCACCCGCATTTACTGGTAAGGGAGGAAGTACAATACAAGAAATGAGTCCGTCAACCACCAGAATGGTTCTGTCTCGAATGGGAATTGGTGGTGCAACGTTCAAAGGTTCAGATTCCATGTTAATGATTGCTTCTTGCCCTTCTCGCATTTCCCTTCTCAACTGTCTGATGGTTCTTTCAATCTCTGGGTCAAGCGGTCGGAGTTCAAAGCTTCTGGTTCGTCTCATGTAGTGTCTGAGAACCTGAAACACAATAAAACAAAAACAATAAGTAAAAAAGAAAATTAGATACAAGTAAAGGTATCTAACCTCAAAATTAATAGTGAAAGATAAATAAGTCCCCGGCAACGGCGCCAAAAACTTGACCGGAGCTTAATCACACGCGTATAACGCAAGTGCACGTATCGTTCAAGTAGTATAAAAAGTATCGATCCCACGAAGACTTAAAACCTTTTGTTATCAATTTATGAAGTTAAATGTTTACAAGTATCTAATGGATTGATTGTTTGATTGCGTGGTGACTTTAAAATTAAAACAAGTAAATAAATTGCTTGAAAGTAGATTGAAGAAACTTCAAATTTATAAAACTATTCATGGTTGTAAATCCTTCCAATATCTTTTTAAAATATGAAGTGGTTATCTTACATTTGTGTAATATATTGGTTTATTAACCTGGAACACGAAATTATGTAAAAGTATATTCTGATGGTCAAATACAAATACCCAGTATAACCCAATTAATCATATTCCCATGTTAACCAAGTTATCTGAATTTATTAAGATTAAGTTCCAATTATGGCTAGCCCCACCCGACATGTATATTCATATCATGTAAGGAAATGTATTAAAGGGTTATCTATCCTCAAGGAATATCGTGGGCTATTAAGTCTAAGGTCTTAAACCTAAAATCCATTTTCCAAGTTCATTTTAAGTTTACCGAATCAATCTTATTAATGGCCAGTTAACAAGATGCATTAAGACTAAGGCTCAATAAATAAACTTTTATATTATCCAAACCGTAATTTAACCCCTTATAAACCGGTGATATTGGACTTTATCACAACCCCAGATAACTGGCTTAGTTACGACACATATTTACAGGTAGTAAAAACTTAAATAAAATAAAAGACATAAAGTAAAATGCTGAAAAGTAAATTGCTGAAAGTAAATGACGGAAAGTAAATGCTGAAATTAAATGCTGAAATTAAATACTGAAAATTAAATGCTGAAAGTAAATTGCTGGAAGTAAATTGCTGAAAAGTAAATGCTGAAAGTAAATTGCTGAAAAGTAAATAAAGTAAAAGTACAATAAAAGAAAATGCTGAGGTTAGAGGATCCACTTTTATTACTACTATTTTAGATATCTCCCTTAATATAATATATTAACTTTTGCGTGATAATTACCAACCAGCCGTATAGGCGGTATCCATATTAAGTTAAATTAATAATTAATTACCAACCGACCAATATGGCGGTATCCTCGTTAAGTCATATTTTAACTAGTTTATATATTATAATTAAGGGAGATTAATCTAAATATTAGTAATAAAAGTTTTACCTTTTACCCCAGCAAATGGGAGTTACCTCCTCATTACTGAAAAGTAAAAACTGAAAATTAAAGAAAGAAAAGTACTGGGCATAAAAGTAAATTGCGGAAAGTAAAAACTGAAAAGTAAAGAAAAGAAAGTGCGAAAGCGGAAATTAATTACTGAAAGCTGTAAATAAACAAACAAGATACAATTTTCTTAGTATTCTTAAGAAAGTCCTTAGAAGAAAATATGAATTTACAAATGAAATGGCTTAATATTTATAGGTAAATTTTTACCTCCATCAAATCATCCACCAAATCCATTATTAATTGCTCCACTAATTGCTCCACCAAATCCATTATTAATTTCTCCACTAATTGCTATCATGTTTAATGGAGAATTGAAGGATCCGACTGCCTTTTATTGCCTTCAATCTTTGTTATTCATTGTCAAAGATTGATCCCCACCATTGCCATCATTTTCAAGGTTTGGTGCAACCACCAAAAATGGCCAAAATAACTTTATTTGAGAACTATTTAATTATTGATAATTTGAGCCAGAATTTTATTATAAATATGGATTTCATTTGAGAGATCAAATCATCCCAACAATTAAACTTCATGTAAAGAAAATTTTGAGAGTGTAAATAGAGTGCATTTTTTTTTGTAGAGTTTCAAACACTTCTAAATTATGTTCTTATAGTAATAGAATTCAATTTTTTCTCATAAACACTCTTCAGTGATCAGAGAATCACAACATGTATGTTATACACGTAAACCAAGACTATAGACTTATTAATTAAATAATATATATTTATTTTTTAAAGTTTATCATTTCAATTGGTGAAATAAATATAAAATTTATTTGTAATATTAAGTATATTAATATTTTATATTAGGTATGAAGTTTGTAAAATGATTTTCAGAATAAATTCTTCTACACGACTTATTAAATTAAAAATGATGTCATTTTCTGATAAATGTAGAGAGTCATAGGAACTTTATTTAAATAACTTGAACTTATTTAACTAATAGAATGTATGTGGGTGCCGACCACCAATTACTTGAGTTGTAAAATCTCTTATCTTAAAAATAAGAGGTCTATCGTTTAAATCCGGTCACATGGTGTACACCATTTCGCCACTAAATTTTCGCTACTAAAAATGTTATTTTTTTGTAGTGTGTGAGAAGAGAATTGAGTTGCCAAATTATATATATACACACACTAAATAGAAATTATATCTTGATACCCTGTTTGGTTGCACTCATACAAACCCCGAACTCAGCTTATCTAAAAGCCAGAATAAACCAAGCCCACCAACACATTACAAAGAACTCAGCTTCAGCTTCAGCTTATCTAATCTTCTGCGTCGCTCTGTTTTACTCGCACTTGGGGATTGTCGAAAATGTCGAAAGGCACAGATCGTTTTATGAAGAGCGTGAAACAGTTCACAGATTTTCATTACAAGCAGTTCACAACTCGACATGGTCAGCAAATCATTGACATTTTCGACTTCCCAATAAAGCTGGTCTTGTCTCCTTTCACTCTCGCTTTTGACATCGCTGGCTCCGCCCCTCGTGGCTTCGGTGTCCCCGAGCTTATTTCCAAGCTTTCTTATCTTTCCGTTTTTGTAAGCCTTTCTTTTTCTCTAAATTCATTTCTTTTCTTTTCTTTCTTTTTTTTTTAATATTTTAAGTCGTTATTTGCTCAATGGATGATTTTTAGAGGTGGTTGTGTTTTTTTTTTTTTAAATGTACATGGGATATTACGCGACTGAAAATATTTATAGAAGATTAAGAGTTTGTAGATTACTTTATACAAAGATTAATTTTGGATATTATTTTTTCTTTAAAAATATCATTTGCTTGAGGAATACTTGAAAATTTTTAATTAGTTGTTTGGTAGAATTGTGAAATGTAAATATTTGATGCCTTAAACTTCAGTTTTTTTCCCCTCTGAATTTGACCGTTGCTAAGAATGAATTGTTTAGATTAAGTTATTTTTTGCATTGCTTGATTGCAGGCTGTTGCCGCACTTGGAACCTATGATATTGCATTTGAGCTGGGGAAGAAGGTGATATGTCAGAGGTGATTTTCAGTATCTTTTTGAATTTGTATCTTGGCCATTGTTATCATAATTGGTATTTTGTTTTTGCTTTAGTTCTTTTATCGAGATAATATAATTGTCTACAATATATCAAGCTGGTCACAAATGATGAGGATTACTGGTATACATTTTGTCAAAAAGTTATGTGGTTTCTTACACGAGCTTGGTCTAAAAAGTGCAGGAATTGTCGGACATGCAATGGATGGCAGGCATTACGGTGTACTATGTGCCGAGGATCAGGGAAGGTGCACTACCAAGTAAAAGGTTACACCTTGAGAAGGTAGCTTGATCTCCAGTTAGTTTGATTTTTGAAATTTACGTTTTGCAACTAGATAATTATTCTCTTCACACATGGCAAATAAAAGCTCAAGCTCAATAGCTGGTTTCTTGGAGTCTGGTTAGCTACAGTTTCAGTATGTTGAAGGTTTAAACATTTGTATGATCACAGATTGGTTATTACTCTCATCTGTTTGCTTGTATTATTTCTGTCTTACATAGTGCATATGGTTTCAACCTGCTGCTTAAATATATCTTAGAATAGCTTTAAATGACTTTCTACTGCGTCTTTGCTGTTACAGTTTAATGTTGGTGAAATATAACCATTTTTGGTCCATATATCTACCACATTGTTGTCTGAATATGTAATGATTGGTTGTTCCATTAGCGTGGGAATTCCTAATGCATGATAGCTCACCTTCATGCTATAGTTTCCTTTATTCTACAATGCGCATTTTTTCTTGTGATCTTTGTTGGGTTCATGCATGCATGAGATTGCCAATGCAGGTGTAATTGAGGTTGGTTGTGTTTTAGCCTGATAATTGTGTAGGGTTTCATGTACTTAAAAATCCAAGAAGCTAGTACTGTTGGTCTTTATTTATTTATCATCTTATTTGTCTTATTTTTAATGTGTAAATCCAATGGAAGTAATTTGATGTTTATGCTATCTCTCATTTATTTTTTGAATTTTCTTGTAGTGGAGAGAAGGCAACAGCAGAACATGTTGCAGATGCCATTGCTGAAAATCGAGCAGAGTTGGTGCACCTTCCATCTACAATTGATCTTAACACACCATTGCCATCTAAAGAATGCCCAACTTGTGATGGAACGGTGAGACTATTATTTCCAAGCACATGTGACTAAGTTAACAAATTCTTTTCCCTTCAATCGCGTTTCTGGTCCCTCAGATAATTTGCTGTTGTCAAATATATCCATATGTGGCTAACGGTGTTGCCACATCACATGTCGAGCGAGGTCGGAGAAACCTTAAATTGACCTGGACAGAACTCATAAAAAGAGACCTTGATTTTACTAAGCTTAATGAAACAATGATTTTTGGATAGAGTACAATGGCGTCAAAAGATCCATATAGCCGACCCACCTAGTGGGAAAAAGGCTTTGTTTGGTAGTTAACTCCCCCCTCTTATGTAGTTTAGAAAGAGATAATTCAACCTTCTTATTAGTAAATTTGGGTAAAAAAGAATGAAAGTGATAGCCAAGAGCCTAGATAGATATTTAACTTGTATTCATTTAATTTTGATCGTCGATTCAAATAACTATTTATGTTTGCAGGGCGTTATGGCCTGTCCTGAGTGCAAACACAAGCTACAAGTCACAATCTCTGCAGATGATGTAAGTTTTTTTTTATGAAATTTATGATACTTTGGTGTTGTGATATGGTCTGGAGATACTTTGAATTTTGCGTTGTGACACACATACATTGAGTGTCTAACATGGCAACTCAAAAAAATCTAGATACAGCACAACTTTACACTTGTATGTTTGTGCACTTGTAAAGCTTCCTTTTTTGTGTGTATAAGAATCATAGAAAATAAAACAACTATCAAGCTTGAACTAATTTAGGAGTTCCATAACACAATTTACTTGGTAACTCAAAATATTACCTATAAACAAACTAACCCAACCCAACCAAACCTATAATCTAGGAAAAATAAAGCTCTTACAAGTTACAACCATCCACATAGGTGTTGGACAAGGTGGAAAGGCTTGTTTTGTTATTAAGTTTTTGACAAGCCAAGTTCTCAATGGAAGAAATGTCCTAAAAATTGGAGATATTTATGACACTGGCACACTGCTAAATGAGTTATACTTGGTCACTGATGTCTTTTCCTCTAAAATTTTGATTGATGCAGTTTATCATCCTTATATTGTTTCCTTTCTGCAGATAATGGAACCTCCTTGGAAAGCCTACAATGTATTGAGAAAGATGGATTATCCATACGAGGTCAGTGTCATATCTGTTTCTATAAATTTTCATTATTGCGGTAGTTTCAACTTTTTACTGTTCAGAAGACTTAAAAAGCCTTGATGCTTCATATATTGAATTCATTTACTAATGGAAGCTGCAGTTTGTAATGATCAAAATGATGGAGACTCTTCTAATTCTTTTCAATTGTTCTTGTTTGGGAAATTTTTTAGTTTTGCTTGGGAAATTTTTTGGGTGTTCATAATTTTGTAAAGCTTCAATGCAAGTAATGAGTTAATCACAAGATGTTCTTAATAGTCACCACTCAGACCTCGGCAGTAATGAACAATTGAAGGACATATATTGATTACTTAGCAGTAAATTGTAAAAATTTTAGACGTCATCGTGGTTATCAACATTAGGCAATCTTCTTTAAGTTCTTCAAAACAGTCCAACCAACATTGGACAATCTTCTTGAAGTCTTCCACAAGAATCCTGAACGTTTGTAAAGAAATTGGTTGAGGCTTCCCGCTTCTGTTTGGTTTCTCTAGGGGCCGTGGTCTGGCTGGAGAAATGTTCAAATTTTTCAGTGGAGCTATGCGTAGAAGAGGAATGTCAGTTGGGGTTGTAATAGTCTTTAGTATGGGTATATAGTTTTCTGTTATTCATAGGGCAGTCATTCTTGAAGATTAATTTTATTTTACACTTGATTGTTGCTATATTCCTTCTCCCGTTTGCGATGCTTTTTTAAAACATCTTTCTTTTTACATATAAGTACAATTACTACCAGTAAATTCTTTTTGGTGGTTAACCAGTAAGAACTGAGCATTAATGTATTTGTCCTTGGCAATTTTATCGAAGAAAGAAGTGGACAAATGTTAATGCAATTTTTAGAATTAATGCCTTAGCACAACATTTATTCTAATTGATACTATGTTGCTTGACTTTGTCTACTGTTTCAGCATATAGTTGAAAGTATGAGAGAACCCAGTATTGCAGCATTCTGGTTGATGACCTTTCCTCAGGTTGTGGGTGGATTTGACTTTGATGATGAAGTCAAGCAGAAAATTTGGTGGCAATACAAGGTTCCAGAATAATTTTTCTTTCTCGACCTATTATTATTCGGTAGTTCTTTATTTTGTGGTTTGCCATCTTATCTCTCTTTCTATACTTGGCGTACCATGACTAGCAGTTGTAATTTTCTCAAGTAAAAAGTTTCTGCTGCTGTGAATGAAATCAAGGCATTGCATGCACACAATTTTATTAAATTTTTCATTTTCTTTAAGATTTATTGTTTGAAAAAGGGAAATCTTGGCTATATAATTGGTATTAGATGAAATTTTCACTGTATACTTCTGAAATTAGAGACTGATATAAAATGTTCTTATTCCATGAGACTCCCTACCTGCTCAAGTGTCTGGGTTTGTCTAGAAGTTTTGTTTGATACCATGTCAATAACACAAGCATATTAATACACATCTTTCTCATCCTCAGCTCTAGAGAATGGAAAGAAAATCAATAGTGCCTTTTTGAAATCCCTTACACCAGCTGGACAAAGTCATTGTCAATCGACTTTCACCCTAACATTAACAGGATGTATGATTCAAGCTAATACTTCAAACTTCCATTCATATAATGCCACGTGCTTGTTCTATATAATTTCACCTAATTTTGTTCTATATAATTTCACCTAAGTTGTGGCTGCAACATTTTGCTTGTTTCATGGAAGCTGAAATAAGGATATAGAAAATACCATGAACCCTGTAAAGGTATGCTTATTGCCGGACATCTCATATTAGGGCTAAAAAGAGAATTGACATTGTTAGTGTTATTCAGTTGTCGAGATTACTGCTGCTAAAGGTGGATGATCGTATTTCTTTGATATTTGCACGGTTTAGGAATCTATGCGGTACGATCAACTTCGTGAGGTGGTGGCCAAGAGAAGTCCTGGCTGGGAGCACTTGCAGGAGGTAAGATAATTGTCTTACTGTAAATATTTCTTCTTATCAAATTCATTGACTCTTTCAGTTCACAAATGTGATTTTTCTATATGAAATGTACTAATGCTTATGAGAACAAAATTAGAAGGAAAAAAATAAAAGAAAGTCGGCCATGTGATAAGCTTATGAATTTACTGTAATGGAATGATGATGATATGGTTATGGTAAACTAGAATTTTGATGGGACGGATGTTAAAAAGAAATGTGGGTAATACTTGGATTCTGTAGGAAATTGTAATGATTTTGTTTACTTAGCTAAGTACTTCCCAGTATTACATAAATTTCTCTTTACTTAGCTTGTTTAAGGTCAAGTTTGTTCCTTTTTTTCAGACATTCATATTGAATATAAAGTGTGAGGCTAAAAAGAAGCCGCCTATATCTGTCTTTATCAACTTAAAAGCAAAAGTCTAGTTTAAGCACTTTAACAGAAAAATTAAAATGGAAAGTTAAAAAAGACTCCTGTCAAATTTTTAAATCCCAATTTGTCTAAGCAGTTCTTAAGCTTAGCTTTCAGATTTTTTTTTTTTTTTTTTTTTTTGTGTGTTTTATTTTCGTCCAGTTTAATCGCATTTTTAACATTGACCTTACTAGTACTTGCACATGATGAACTTGTTTTTGTTGTTGCAAATTAGGATGTGAAGGATTTTACAGCTACTGCCAAAATATTATGCATTGGCTTATAACTGAAAACAACTTTCATAGTAATGACATTATTAAGTGAGTTTGGTAGAATGACTTGAAACGATGATTTCGAATAGAGCACAATGACATCAAAAGATCCATGTAATTGACCCCACCTAGTAGGAAAAGATTTTTTTTTTGGTTTGGTTTGGTAGAATGACTTGACAGAATATCTCCTTGAAGCACCAGAAGAAATGTGACCATCACTTGTGGGTTGTTGAGATGACTTGACGAAACATAAATCTCCCTCTTTTCAAAGGACATTTGATTGTGGAAATGCTTTCATTTTTTCATACTATCGAAGAAGTGAGATGCCATTCCTAAAGTTTTAATTCTCCAACCCCTTTTTCATTTCGTTTAAAGAATCCATTTCCGATTTTGATGAAACAAACATGTTTTTATGAAGTCGTGTTTACCCTGAAATGAATAAAAGAATGAACAGAATTTCAATTTTCAAGATGTTGTAATTGTCTGTACTTTAAACTGTTTTGACATATAATTGATTTATTTTCCTTAACATATTGTGTGAGGATCATGATTAGTGGCATTCTATCGTTGTCTTTCAATCTGTTGACAACTCCATTATGTGTGTGCACAAAAACTTTTGCCCACCAGTATTCCTGTTATACTCTCTCACTTTCTATTCCTATTTGTATCTGTGTATTAATAATTGAACTTCTGCACAAGGAACGAGTCCTACCTACTTGTGAATGTTCATTATTTGCAGAATTTTTTTATTTTTATTTTTTATCATACACCCTAGTCCCCAACCCATCCCATCTCACCCAACTTAAACTTATCTCTTTAGATTTGATCCCTTGACATTTTGCTGCTATGGCAAAAGACTAACCAACTGGGCTATTTTTGGGGATCATTATTTGCAGAAAGTTACTAATACAAAATCATTTATCATTTGCAGGCCTTGATCTCCATGGATCCAGTCCGTGCTAGGGAAGACCCTGTTATAGTGAAAAATGTCCCTTACTACAAGGCCAGAAAGGCCTTAGAGGCAGAAGTCATGAAGTTTGATCCTCCCCCGCGTCCTCCAAATTGGGGTGTGCGTATCCTATGTTGCAAATCTATATGCTTATATTTAAGTATTTATTTGCGTGAACTTTATCATGTGTTGGTAGTAATAAATAAATGTGAGGAGGATTAAGGAAATGTAAATGGAACTAACTGTTGACTATTGGCAGGACCTGGTCCTTCCACTAAATGCCTCTTCTTGGAGTGAGGAAGATCTCAAAGACCCAAAGAAATTATATGAGAAGACTGTTCTCCTTAATGCTCAAAGGGAAATGGCTGACAAAATTTTGGATGCTCAATGGGAAACTAAATGGCGTCAAGAAAAGGTTAGGAACACTAAATGTTTATGCAGGTTCAATTGAAATGCTCAACACATTTTTTTTTCTCCTTTTGGGTGAGAGTTACAGCTTTGTTCATTAGATTTACTTGGCTTATAACATAGTGGATTTACAGGTGATTTCAAAACATTGGCATGTAAGAGAAAGAAAGACTTAAGAGTAAAAACTTGAAATCTACATTTGAGAGTTCAGATTTCAATATTTATCAAAATCAGGCCAAAAAGTTGTGCATCTTATCTTCTGTGAATGGCTATTATTTGTTGCCAAAGAGAATCTATAAGGAAATAGAAATGCTAAGCAGAAAAGTTAACAATAATGTAACTGGTCCTTCAAGAAAGAAATTTTGGACCATATTATCTCTATGACTGTTTTCCTTGGTCCCACTGCCACACACTGATTCATTGTTCATGAGTTGGGCTTTTGTGAAAATACAGAGGAAGAATCATGAACCCTCTTAGGTTCAAGGTTCGAATCTCACTAGATGCATTTTCTTGGGGCCATGCCCCATGGTGTAAAAAGCCAGCGACTTACCCTGATCTGTGTTGGGAAAATTCTGAGGATACGGGGCACAGGTCTCGGAGATTAGTCGAGGTATGCATAAGCTAGCCCGGACATCCCTGTTATTTAAAAAAAAAAAATTCATGAAGTTTACTTGAAGGAAAAAAAACTTAGAACTCGATAAAAGCATGGTACTTTTTTTTTTTTGGAAACATTGGAAACTCCACCGCCAAACCATCCGACCCCAGCTTAAATGGAGCAGGTAAAACCCTCGGTTGTCCCAGACTCTTACAATAAATACACCCCATGGATTCGAACCCAGGACCAGACAATCAAATTCTAGGTTCTTTGCCACCAAGCCACACCCCCTTGAGGGCAAAAGCATGTTACTTGACTTGTGCATAAACATCAAAATTGCATTTATTAAATGCTTTCCTGCAATTTCTATGGGCTATTTTTCAGTTCTGTCTGACACCTTTTTGTCATAATCATTTAGTTTTTATGTGCAATAATTAGCCTATGATTATTTTTTTTATTATCAGTTGAATGAGATGTTGGAGGAGAAAGTGCGGCCATACGTGCAGAACATTGACAATGCTGTCCTTTCTCAGCCAATTCTAATGCAACCGCAGAATAAGAATCAGAAGAATGAGAAGGTTTTTCCACATTTCTTAACAATTCCCCCCTCTCAAAATTACAGCGGAGATACTCCGTTTTTATTTCTGGTTAACACTGGCGCTTTCTTTCCTTTCCATTTATACATTCTTAACCAATGCTTGCTTATATTTTGTTACAGAAGGCTCGGCAAAGGAGATGGTGGTTCTTTTAACTAAAGCTGTTTAAGCTATATACATCTTTTTTTTCTTCTGGTCAGTACCATGGCCGTACTTTTTTTTTTTTTTAATCGATCGAGTATCATTTTATTTGAATTTTCTTCCTTTTTCTCTATGTTGTATAATATGTAATCCTCTGAGGTTTATCTTCCCCCTTCACCCTTGTTCACACTTCTTGACTTTATGAGATGGCGGAAATTGCTCCGTTTCATAAGTTTTATGTTATATCCTACTTAATTTTGCGGCTGGTTGTCTTCGGGGTGTGACTTGATGGTAAATGGTTTAAGACTTGATTATCAATTTTCTTGTTCCGTTTAAGCGGGTGTCGAGTGGTTTGGTGAGGAAAAAAAATTGCATTTGGTTACGCAGCCACAGGGTGTGAATCATTGTTTTAAAAATAGGTCTAGCAGACATTCATTCAATTGTTTTATTTTATTTTTTAATTTTGGAAAGAAAAACAAAAAGCATAGCATACAACGACTGACCAGATGAATTTGCCACCTCTTCAAAATGAAAGCTACAATCACCTTGCCGACACCGAATTTGCCAAAAATTAACTCTACTGTCAACCGACAATTCATTCAGTTTCTATTCTTGAAAATGAAAGCAATACAAACATTGTTCCATAAACAAACGTACAAACGCAATGAATACTACGACTTTCAATAAAAATGTTTACTATCTTATAGTGGAAGGACCGACACAAAAAAGTATGAAAAAAATACGTATTTATATCGTATTTTTGGGCCTGAGAATTGTTCACGTTCTATTTCTAATATTATTTGATATTTTACATGATGATGGATGGATGAAGTAATTCTTTGGTGCAACGGAGGTATTGGTGACGTAGTATCATCAACAAATTAGAAAATAATATGTATAATTTAATATATATTTTTTAATTATTTTTTGATTTGTTAGCACGCATGACAGTGAATCATTGGTTTATTACATTGATGATGTGGTACCACGGTTGCATTGTAGATTTTCTCGGATGGATGTGATGTATTAACGTAGACGTGTTTGCATGTGAATAAAAGAATACAGTTTTGTCCTTGTGATTGACTTGGTGGGGGTTACGTGGAGAAACGAGTGAGGTGTCCCTTTTGTCCTCCTCACTACGTGGTCTTTTGTTATTTGTGTGTCGTTTTCGTCTTGTGACAAGTCAGTCTGTGAGGTAGTGAAGAAAGTTCTCACTTTTTGGAACTACTAAAATTGAATTGCTATTATTCAAGACTCGAGAGAGATATATATAATATATAATAATATATAATAGACAATGAGATAAACGAAGAATATTATAATCACTAATTAAAAGCTTGCACGACTTTTTAAATTTTGAATTTTGAATTTTGAATGTAATACGTGGTTCATGACTATGAGTATGTGGCTCGAGAATAATTAAACCAAGTCAAAAGTATAAATTCATATATGTTTGATATATATATATGGAAACGTTGAAAATTTTACCATTAAATCATTCGATCCGAGTTTAAGCAGTGTAGGTAAAACTCCCGACAGTCCCAAATTCTTATAAAAAATGTATCACTTGAACTCGAACCCATAACCTGACAATCAAGTCTTAAAATCTTTAACATCAAGCCACACTTATTGGAAGCTTTTAATATAATATTATAATCCAAACCAAATCAACTAAAAATATTCTCATAAGATGAGATTGATTATATGAATTTTTTAATATTAATATGCTATATCCAAAGTAATTATCTTACTAACTATAGTAAAATTTGTGTCTCTTTTTATAATTTCTAACATTGTCAATGTCTTCCCCACCTCACTTGACATACGACAATAACATTTACTCTCATATTTTCACCTCAACACTCAGAAGTCTACATTGTAATGCCCGAGTAATTTTTTTATCGTATTTCTCTTATTCTCCCCTCATTTGATGTTACATTTAATTTCTTATATTTTATTTTATCTTTATCTACGTATCTTCCATTCCATCCACACATCTATCTAGAGATTCTCATCTCATCTTCAGTCATTTTTTAGAAATATTTTATGCTTTACCAACATTATGTTTCATTTATATATTTTATGAAACAACTATAATTGCAAATTGACACTATAATATTGTTTTAGTATTGTTTAATATGACTTTTAATAAAGGTAAAAGAGTATTCTATTTAAGAAAATCAATTTATAAAGGTATATCAAATGTAGCCTATCACTGACATTTTATATATAGAAGATCCTTGAAATTAGGGAATACAACTATAATCTTAATTGTCTTTTTTGATATCAAGTAGGGGTGGCAAAACGAATCAACGAATCGAATTTGTATCGAATCCTAAACAAATCGAATTGAAATGTGATTGATTCGTATTCGTATTCGATTCGTTGATTAAACGAATCCTAATATCAGGATTCGTATTCGATTCGTTTATTAAACGAATCGAATACGAATATTCGTTTAGTCATGATACTGTTTACGCATTTTTTTTGCTAGTACACGTGTAAGGTTTCAAACCTCCTGAGACATGGTCCTATAAATGGGTGATTGATTCCAAGAAAATGCCTTCAAGGGGCGCAAGCACACATATTACAGCCCTAAAGATTACAAAGCTAAGAAATACGGTAAATTTAAACTACTTGCTCATTTTGAGTTTTTTTCTTCCTCTTTTTTCTCTTCGCTACACCTGAGCCTTTTATAGTGCACGGTCCCGCTAATCGCTCAAGCGGTTTTTCTGTCTTCAGCCCATTAAACCCCCACGTTTCCTGCTCGTATGTAACTGCTGGATCATGCGCGCAACCGCTGGATCGTGCTTGCAACTGCTGGGTAACTTGCTAGATCGTGGGAATCACTGCCAGTCTATGCAATAATCGTTAAGTGCGCCTACTTATAATTGGCCAACCGCATGGTACCTTCACATATTCGTTATTCTTTCATCATTCTTTACTTTTTGGAAGGTTCTTTCTTCGTTCTTTATGACTCTTTACCCATTTCTCGAATCGTCATGAGTTGAGTCTTTCTAGGTCAATTCCTTCTTCATTCTTCATCCTCAAACCGTCCTGAGTTGAGTCTTCCTGGGTCAATTCATTCTTCGTCCAGAATGACGTCATGCCTTTTCGTCCTTTGATAAGTCATGCCTTTTCGTCCTTTGATATTTATTTTACTGTTAATAATTACCCCCCAAATACGCCTTGATCGATTTAAGAGATGAGATTGCGGCAGTATTTCTTAGTCAAGCATGTAAAGTTGGGTTCATGCCATTGGCCGCTAGACTGGTTCCGCTGACCTTTCGCCTTCATTTATTGCTGCCATTTGCGCTTTTCGAGACCTGTTGTTTACATTCCCCACGTAGATCCATCGCTTCTCTAATTAATGTGTGACATTTCCCATCACGTCTTGTCGGAAACCATCATTGGGCCAATTAATGTGCCGCTTTTCACGTCACATCGCGTCTGGTACCGCCTTTCCATTTCCCTCTCTTTCGTCTGCCTCAAATTGGATCACGCCAACTGTCCTAGGACGAACTTATGTTTTGTCTATATAAACCCAACTTCTCTCTTTTCACTGTTTTACCTTCTCTCATCTTTTTCACTGCTTTCTTTGCAAGATCTCTTAACTTACCTGCCATTAGGGGTGTTCACGGGTCGGGTCGGGTCACGCGAAGGTGGAACCCGATCGGATTCTGGTCGGGTCGGCATGAATTTTTTTTAATGAATTAATTATTTTGAAATACAAATATTTGTTATTTTATGTCTCAAAAATTATCATAAATATAAAGTGTTAATACAACAAAAATAATAAACAAATGAAATAAAAGTAAAACTTTAAAAATAATAATAAAAATTTTAGAAAGTTCTTTCGCTCTCAGACATCGACCAATGCTTGTCCGAGGTGCGATCTTTATTATCTTCCTTTTCTTATGACTCTTTCTCCGCTTGTACATCCGTCCAACCTCTTTTTGACCATTTTTGGCTAGCCAGTCGTGAAAGGTTTTTTTCCTTGCCTTCTTCCATTGTCTTTTCCAGCATTCCTATTTCCCTTAAATCTTCTGAACTAGCTGCGCTGAAGAAGGTAAGTTCTAAAAACCATATCAAAAGGAAACATTCTTCACTTGCTCATGATTCTGATTCAGATGAGCCTGTGTTGCGTTGACGAGCTAAGGTATGTTCTTTTTTTTTTAATTAATTATTCGTTCTTGTTTCCTTGTATAGGTTTCTAGGACCAAACAATCATCAGACATGGCCATGCCGGTTCAAACCTCATCCTCCGAAATCCCAATCATTCAACACTCCTTAGAGGAGGGTGAGGCTGCTGCATGCCCAACTATCAGGATAGATCCCTAAGGTACGAGGTTAAATATAGTAATGGGAAGTAGGGACCCGCGCATAGAGGAGATCTCAATAGACGACCCCTTTTTCAAATATCATCAATTTCACACTCTCATCCCCCTTGTACAAGAGCCGGATGATGAGCTTTCTCAGCTTCATCCTGAACGAGTTGTCCCCTTGATTCATAGGTGGATTGCCTCAGAGTTTGGGGGTGTTTTAGGGACATAGATGGCCTGTTCAGTCTGGCCAAATTGGATGTGTTGGAAGAGGCCAGGTCCCTTCTAAAGGTGGATATTGTCAGACGAATATATGAAGATATTGATGTTATACATGTTACTGATTCCTCCGATTCTGACTCTTCTACAGAAACCCAGTTGTCGGGTAGACCAAGCTATTCTGGTGTCCCATTCGATCCTCTATTGCATCGGTCTCATTCACCCGACCGTGATCTTCGGCCATCATCCCATATTTCTCCGCCGTCATCTCCTCGGCCAATATCTCATATCCCTCTGCCATCATCTCCTAGGAGAGGGTCCATATCGCCCCATGTGACGTTTCTATGACGGCCACGGATAAGCCTTAAAGTTCCAGTTTTATGCCCGAGGCTGTAAATACCTCTCTTCCCTTTGCATAACTACCTCAGTTTTCATTTGCTAACCCCTCTTTTGTAAATAGGTGCCCGATCCATTTATGCAATCAGTCCAGGATATTTTGGATCGTCTCGATCGGTTGGCCTCCACTCCGTCTCAACCTCCCTCATCCTCAGCTCGAGTAACCACATACTTGGAGGCCCTTCAGAAAGTCATTCGTCAATATGCATCATTCACTGGGCTGGCATCGGTCAGACTGCTCTGCCAGAGAATATGCTTAAACTAGAGAGAGTTTCCTCTTAGTTGTCCCCGCTGTTGGCTTCTTCTATTTTGCCTATATTAGTGGAGAATCGGCTCTTCCTCCAAGACTTGCAGAACGAAGTAGAGGCCCGCATTCCTCATTATCGATGTATACACAGCCAGAAGGTCAGGCTTCGTTCTTCAGTGGAAAAGAAAGAAGGACTCCACGATTCCGTTAATGCTCTCCATCAATCCCTACGGGAAACCACGGACAAGATGATGATTGAGGAGTCGGTATTTATGGACTTAGAGCGATAACTACGGGAGATCCATCGTCTCATTGAGGAGAGCCGTATGAGAAATGAGGCTAAGAGGAAAGTCATTGCTACGCAATTAGAGGAGGTGAACACATCTTTGGCAGAGTATGAAGAATTGGCTCAAATTGACTTTGAAAAAGCCTGGCCGATCTAACTGTAGCTGATAGGGAGATGCATCAGGAGTGGCAATAGTTAAGAGAGGCATTTGCGGTTTTGAAGGATAAAGTATTTACCGAGGACGTCCAACGGCCACCATCCAATAACTGATTTTTTTAATTTATTTATTTGTTACTATGATGTTGCATCGTCTATTATCCATGAGTTATCATTTGTTACCCCGTCTTTATTTAACAGTGTTTATTATTATTATGATGATTTTTTTTATTCGAAGAATGCTACATTCTTATGTTCCCATAATGAAGACACATATTTTTTCAAGTACTTACCATTTATCGCTCTAACATGCGTTCCTTCATTCAAATTCCTTAAATGATAAGCTCCATTGGGCAACATGTTCTCCACCTCAAAAGGTCCTTCCCAATTGGGCGACCATTTTCCATACACAGGACTTTTAGTATCCAATTGTAGTATTGTCTTCTATACTAACTCTCCTTTCCTGAACGATTTGGCCACGACCTTCCGATTATACCCTTTGGCCGTTCTTTCTTTCTGTGCTTCCAAACGGTTGATGACATCACACTTAATATCATCTAACTCTAATAGATTTTGGATCATTGCTTCATTATAATCTTCTTTCGTCAACTTATCATGTAAAGCCACTATTGTAGATTTGACATTGACCTCAACCGATAATACGGCCTCCTGGCCATATACTAGCTGGAATGGTGTGACCGAGGTGCTTGTTCTTGGTGATGTCCTATATGCCCATAAAGTCTGACTCAAAGCATTCGTCACATTGTCTGGCATTGTCTGTTATCATCTTTCGAATTAAACCTTAAAGGATTTTATTGGATGACTCTGCCTGATCATTTGACTGAGGGTAATATGGTGTAGCATTTACTAACTGGATCCCATATTCGCTCAAAAAACACTTAACTTTTTCACCGTTCAGAGAAGTCCCATGATCTACCATCAATGTTTGGGGAATACCAAATCGATGAATAATATGCTCTTTAATGAACTTGATGATTTGTTCTTGGGAAATTTCTATTACTGGGATATCTTCCACTCACTTGGTAACAAAATCTGTGGCGATAATGATAAACGTGTGCCTTTTGCTTGATGCAAGATAGATTTTTCCTATCAAATCAATCGCCCATCCTATGAATGGCCATGGTTTAACGATGGGGACCATTTCTGTTACCAGCGCTCGTTGTATGGGTCCATGTTTTTGACAAGCCATGCACCCATTCGCATATAATATGTGGGACTCTCCCAATCGGCCAATAATACCCGTTCCTTATGATTAACCACCTCATTTTTACTCTGGCTCTATGGGCCCCACATACCCCTTCATGCACCTCAACCATAATGGTCTTGGCCTCTGACGACCCTACACACCTTAACAATAAACCATCTTGGCGCTTTTTATACAATACATCCCCTGATACCACAAAGTTTAAAGCTTTCAGTTTTAGCCTTCGATTTCCTCCGTTCTCCGGGTTCTTTAAAAAATCTTTGATTTCTCTCCTCCAATCGTTTACGTCTTGGTTCTCAATGTCCAAAACGCCAACTTCGTTCCTACGCCTTACCAGAGCTGGTTTAATTTCTCCCATTTCGCACATACTGTCAATTCTTATCTTTTTATATCCTAATGTTGTTTGGGCTAGCTCATTAGCTATCTCATTCTTCGTCCTTGAGAAGTGCTCCAACTCTACATAGTCAAATTTATCTAACAATTCTTGAGTTATTTCTAATAATGTCATGACTGACGAACTCTGGCATCTAAAGGCCCTAATCACTTGTTGGACTACTAGTTGTGAATCTCCCTTAATGGACACATTCCTTACTCTCATATCAAGGAATATTTCCAATCCAAATATTAAAGCCTCGTATTCGGCCTGATTATTAGTACAACATTTGTCTAACGTGACGATGAAACTAAATATTTCTCCTAAATGACTGACAAGGGAGATTCCTATTCCTGCCCCATTCGATGTGCTAGACCTTCGAAGTACATTATCCATGGTCTTAAGCTGTATTCGCATATTTATATTTCAATTTCTTTAGTTATGCTTAAACATGGGTGATCAACTAAAAAATCAGTAAGGGCTTGTTTTTTTATGGCCTTTTGGGGTTCGTGCCGTATGTCGAATTCCGACAACGAAAGAGATCAAAACCCTACACTTTGATGCAAAATTGGACGAGAGAACATGTATTTCACTATATTGATCTTTGTAACTAGATACACAGTAGTCGGCCTAAGATAGGCGCGTAATTTAGTGCATGTAAAATACAAAGCCAAACACAATTTCTCCATTGGAGAGTAATTACATTCGTATTTCAACAACTATCTGCTGAGATAATAAATGGCTCTTTCCACGCCCATGTTATTGTCCTGCACGATCATTCCGGCTACAAACTGCTCCTCTGCGGATATGTAAAGCTTCATTGGTCATTCTGGCATGGGAGGTACCATTACCGGCGGCTTCGCTAAATATTTTTTTAGGCTTTTGAAGGCACTTTGATGCTCTTCTATCCAGAAGAAGTCATCCTTTTCTTTTAGCCTCAGTAGAGATGAGAAGGCTTTAGTTTTCCCTGCACAATTTGAAATAAATCTCCTTAAAAGATTAATTTGTCCTAGGAACCTTTGTAACTCTTTTTTATTTTTGGGAGGTTTGGCCTCCATGATCGCCCGAGATTTATTTTCATTAATTTCAATTCCCCTTTGATGGACTAGAAAACCTAGAAAGCTTCCGGCGCTAACCTCGAAATGCATTTGGTAGGGTTTAATTTTAGTTTGAACTTCCTTATCCGTTCAAAAGCCATTCTTAAGTGGTTAAAATGCTCATCCATGGACATCGACTTAGCCCCTATATCGTCCACATAAACTTCTACAAATTTTTTTATCATGTCATGAAAAATTAGGTTCATAGCTCGTTGGTAAGTGGCCCCGATGTTTTTTAGACCGAATGACATCACTACCCACTTATAACACCCCAAAGACCCAGAGCATCTGATCGGTGGTAAACACACACGTTACGCAAGCGCACGTATCGCTTAACTAGTATAAAATGTATCGATCCCACGGGGACTTAATACATTAGCTATTAATTTATTGAAGCTAAATGTCTACGAGTATCTAATTGATTGATTTTTGGTTGGATGGTGATTTTTATCTAAAACAAGTAAATAAAATAGTGTGAAAGTAAATTAAAGGAAAAATCAATATTATAAAACTATCTAGGATTGTGAATCCTTCCAATATCTTTTAAAGATGAAGTGATTATCTCATATTTGTGAAATATATCGGTTTATTAACCTAGAACACGAAATTATGCAAAAGCCTCTTCCGATGGTCAGATGCAAACACCCAAAGTAACCCAATTAACTATATTCCTATGTTAATTAAGAAACTCCAAATTCATTAAGTTTAAGTTCCAATTATGGCTACCCGCGCCAAACAGGTATATTCCTATCTTGTAAGGAAATCTACCTAAGAGACATTTACCCCAATGTGAGATCGTGAGCTATTGAGTCTAAGGCTAAACCTAAAATATCTTTTCCAAGTTCATTTTAAGTTTACCAAATCAATCTTATTAATGGTCAGTTAACAAGAAGCATTAAGACTAAGACTCAATAAACAAACCAATATATTACCTAAGGCATAAAATAACAAACTTATAAACCAATGATATTGGAATTCATCACACCCCTAGATTATGTATTTAGCTACGACACATAACTAGGATTACTAAAAACTTAATTAAACAAAACATCATAAAAAATAACTTGAAAATAAATAAAAGTAAAATTACAATAATGAAAGAAAATGTTGGGGTTAAAGGATCCACTTTTAATATTTCAAAATTAGAAATCTCCCTTATTGTCAATGTTTACCGATTAATTAATTATATTTAACCAGACCATAAAGACGGAAATTCTATTTGTCTCAATTAAGTCTAATCGACCATATAGGCGGTAACAAGGTTATTACCTAAATCGACCATATAGGCGGAAATTACGTCTAGAATGTAAAACCGACCATATAGGCGGTAAATAAGAATGTCACCTAAACCGGCCATATAGACGGTAACTAATTAATCCAAATTTTAATTAAAATAAGAGAGATTAATCTAATTTATTATATTAAAAGTATTATCTTGTCACCCCAGCAGAATGAGATTACCTGCTAATGCTGTAAATGAAAACACACAAAATTTTATTAATTAAATAAAAAGAAAATACAAGAAAACTTAAATAAATATACAAGATACTTTCCTTTAGGTTTTCAAAATTCCTCCAAAGAAAGCATGAAAAATTTACAAAGTTTAGCTTGGTATTTATAGGCAAATCTAAAGGCTTCCACCAATTTCTCCACCAATTACTCCACCAAACATGGCACCAAACATGGCACCAAATCCTGACAATTTTCATTATTTTGTTTTGAAAATGACTTTAATAATTACACATAACACACTTCCGGATGTTTTATCAATTTCGGTCATGGAAACCTCATACTTTGAAATTATTATAAACTTCAAAGTTGTAGATCTTTGAGTCTTCTTTAATTTGGAACTTGAATCACCTCAATCCAATATTGGAGTAAATAGTTATGGCCAAAATACGACAATTGCACAAAGTTGGAATTTCCGAAATTGTCCTTCGTTAGAACGCCATTTCAAGTTTCCAATCTCCAAAATCAAAATGTCAAGTCCAGTTTTTACCCTTATTTGTTCCAAATTTCATCCTGATTGATTCCATTTTGTCACGACTTTATTTTATCTGCAAAATAAACTAAAACACATCAAAATATTCATAAAACTCGAGAAACTATACAAAATATTAAGTAAAAGGGATGGTAAATATTGATATATTTTATGCTCATCAGCATCTAAAAGCCGTTTTGTGAATGTCATCCTCGGCAATATAAATCTAGTTATACTTCGCATACCCATCCATGAAGGAATACACTTGGTATCCCGCGATGGAGTCTACTAAAGAATCCACCGTAGGCATAGGGTATTGATCTTTTGGCGTTGCCAAGTTTAAATTTCTAAAGTTTATGCAGATTCTCAATTTTCCATTCTTTTTCATGATTGAGATAATATTCGATAACCATTCTACATATATGGTCGTCCTGATGAATTTTTTCTTTAATAGACGTTCGACTTCTTTTTTAATGTCAGACATGACATTGGGTGCAAACCTCCCGGGGGGTTGTTTTTATGGTTTTTAGTTTTGTATAATGGGCAGCCTGTCCTCTACCAAAGTTTTATCTAAATCAGGCATGTCCTCATAGTCCCAAGCAAAACAATCTCTATAACTTTTTAGGAGAGAAATTAATTATGTGCGTACCTGAGCATTAAGTTCCTTGTTGATATAGGTACTGCGCTTGTCGCCCTCATCTCTTAGGTCCACTTCTTCTAAAACATCTTGTGCCCTCGTAATTCTTGTCCTCTGATGTTTATTTAGAGTGTATTCTAAATCTTTCTCTTTTTCCCCTGGTTGTTTGCCCAATTCCTTTGGTCGTTCGTCTAAATAATCCACCTCGTATGCTTCTCTTATTCTGACTTCTACCTGATGCGTTATCAATTTCCTTTTAAGGCCGATATTACAGCCTGGGTATTGATTTCGACTTCCCGTTCCCACACATAAGCCATTAAGTTACTTCTGGTAGCCGCGAGTGTGGCTTGTTCTTTAATCTGTCCACCATTCTTCATTTGAATTGCTGGTTTCGTGGCCGAATACTGGCCTTTCAAAGGCCACTATAGTTGGCCTCATTTGTACAAATAAATCGTTTAATAACTCCGCGGCGTATGGCTCATCATTTGGGCCACTACGAACGGATGCCCCATTTCATCTGACATTCTGGCCAGCCCATAATTCCCTTCATACATGAAATATTCCGCTGAATTTGTTTCTGTTGTGAAAGGTCTATTGTCAGCGTGCACCACTTCGACTTCGTACTTCTGATTCTAAAAAACTAAACATTGATGGAGAGAAGAAGGTATACATCGGCTGCCATGGATCCAATCTCGTCCCAAAAGCATGTTATATGTGGTTGGTCCGTCTATAAAAAAAAACATCATTGTCTTAGTGGTGCTTCCTACCTGTAGGTCTAATGTGATGACTCCTTTAGCTGTCGTTGCTCCCTCATTGAAGCTTGTGAGCACTACTTCCGTAGGGATGAGATCGGCCTCTGACTTTGCTAATCGTCCCAACATCCTAACTGGGTTAGCGATAGTGGCGGCCCCGTTGTCAATCAATACTTTGGTAACTGGTATTCCATTTTCCTTTGCCTTCACTTACAGTGAAGGCATCAACTTTAGTGACGTCAAAAGAAAAAGTCATACTTTTTTATCATTTTCTATCTCTGGGCGTGGTTCGGCCCACATTTTACAGACATATGATTTTCCCTTAATTAATTCGGCCAGGCATAGGTCGGTCGATTCAACATTCATTTCTCCTATAAATTATTCTCAATATTTGAATCCCCGAATGATAGTTCCTTCTCGCATAACTATAACAAAAGATTGTTTGAAAATGTATCAAAATGATAAGAAAAAATTGAAAATTTTAATTAAGTCTCAACGTGTGTGTCTAACCATTGATACTTGGACTTCAATCCAAAACTTGAATTATATGTGTCTGACAGCCCATTGGATAGATGATGATTGGCAGTTTCAAAAGTGAATTCTAAATTTTTGTCAAGTACCTAATCACACGGGGGAGATAATTAGTAAATTCATCGAAGCTTGCATGTTAATTGATAAAATTATGACAATCACCGTGGATAATGATAGTTCTAACGATGATGCAATAAGGTATATTGCAAGGAAAACTAAAGATTGGCCTACCACTGTTTTAGGTCATAAATTTCTTCACATGAGGTGTTGTGAAAATATTATTAACCTTATTATAAAAGATGACTTACGAGAGAATAATGAATCGATTGAGAAAATAAGAAATGCGATAAGATATGTGAGATCATCCCATGCTATGAAATTAAGTTTTAAAAGTTGCATTGATAGAGAGAAGATTGAGTCTAAAAGTCTTTTATGTCTTGATGTGGAGACTAGGTGGAATTCTACTTATATGATGTTAGAGGCAAATGAGATATTTTAGAAAGCTTTTTTTAGGTTGGAAGATGATGATCCTAGGTTTAGATTATATTTTGATGGGGTTAAAATTAAAGGACCTCATAGTTTGGATGATTGAAGTCGATTTAGATGCTTAGTGAAGTTCTTAGAAGTGAATTATGATGTTACACTTGTATTTTTGATTTCATTACATGATACTATAAATAATTTTTTCAGTGAATTTGTTAGAATTCAAACCATATTGCTTGAATATGCCAACATTGGTGATAAATTATTTGAATGTATGGCAATTGATATGAAAAGAAAATTTGATAAGTATTAGGAGAATCATACGAAAGTGAACTGGGTGTTATTTGTTGGTATTGTTCTTGATCCAAGGTGTAAGATGAAATATGTAAAGTTTTTTCTTTCTCAAATTTTTGATGTTTCTAAGGGTATTGATATTGAGAATTGGGTGCGAGATGTTTTAAATGACTTGTATAGGTATTTTATGGGTGAGTCATCCATGAGATCACCTAGTAGTAGAGTGAGTGTACCAGCTAACAAAGAAATAATTTCGATTGATAAGACTGATTTTGGCAGAGAAGCTCAAAATTTTCTCAATTTTCAATTCCAAAAGTATTTGTTGGATGAAAAAAGTGTGGAGACTCAATGTGACTTGATTAGATATCTGTCGGATGGGAGTGAGGAAGATTCTGAAACTTTTGATTTACTAAACTGGTGGAAAGTGAATTCTTCCAAATTCCCAATCCTCTCTAAGGTAGCAAGGAGTGTATTGGCTATTCAAGTCTCTACAGTGGCTTCTGAGTCAGCTTTTAGCACCGGTGGAAGGATAATTGATCCATTTAGAAGTTCATTATCTCATAACACAGTTGAAACATTAATTTTTTTCTCAAAATTGGTTGTAATCTAAGCCGACTGAAATTGATATTCGGGCTGCGATGGATGATGTGCAAAAATTTGAGGAATTAACATCAGGTAATGTTTTGTTTAAAAATATTGAAATTAATATTTGCTTGACATAAACCAATGTGATTTCTAATAAATTGTGTTATTTTTTCCTTGTAATGTTACTTTTTTAGAATTGTCGGGATCAAGTTCCACGTGTACGATTGAGCCTAACTTGTTTTATGACAAGGATGTCGATTCTGATGATGAATTCATATAAGGTTGTATGTTTGTGTTATTATTTGGTGTTGTTTCTGTCCAATTATTGCATGTATTTATATTGATAAACAATATTGTTTACATTGCTATTACAGATTAATGGCATTTGGAATTCAAACTTTTGATGAACAATGATATGGCTACTGTTTTTTCCCCTTGAAATTTGATGTTTTAATCATTTAGTGGGAAACTAAGCATTAGATCGTGGCTACTATTTTTAAATTAGATTGTTTTTACTGAAAATTGATCTTATTTTGTATTCAGCTTTAAATTTTAATTGATCTTATTTTACAAGTTTTTAGAATTCACCCTTTTAAAGAAATATAACAGTATGATTTGTAGGCAGTATGATTTTGTAAGCTTTTGGAATAATGGAATCCAGCCTTGTAAATTGATCTTAGGTTGCTTTGAATTGAAAATGGAAATATAGCAGTAAGCTAGTAAGAAATTCAGGCTTTTGTATTCCCATTTTGCAAATATTTTAAACAAATAACTAATAACTTTTCACAAGTTACAAACCGCCAACCCGTACCTCTCAAACCATTAAACCGCTGATTCGAACCACCGTGATTTTCCTTAGGAAATTTACGGTCTCAATTTCTAATTTTCTAAACCGCCAACCCGTGCTGTTTGAACAAAATTGTTGACGGTGGATTTTGGTCTCAGGGCAATATGGGAATATTACTCCCGAGACAATCCTCCCTCAATAGTGAATTTGTTTGGTTATGGGGGACCAAAAGCAAACTTAGCAAAAGACAAATAATACACCAATCGACAAGGAGATTTAACGTGGTTTGGCGGATCTTGGTCCGACCTACGTCCACGGGCACAAAAAGGATGATACTTTTATTACTCAAACACGCTTCTCAGCTCTGCTTCTTGTTTTTTACAAGTCTGATGGTAATGATTCTGATATTGATTCTCTACTTTCCACTTGTTCCCTTTTTCTTTTCTTTTTTCCTTCTTGCTCTCCTCTCTACACTCACTCTACCCTCCTATTTATAATGGTGAAGAAATCATATTCCTATTTGTACAAGAATTTCCTAGTTGAAACAATTTCCTTTTCCCATAAGGATTCCTAATCAAAACTATTCCCTTTTCCCATAAGGATTCCTAATTAAAACTACCTTCACTTCTTTTATCATATTTGGACACTGACTCATCATTTTTCCCCATGAAAGTAGGATAACTTATCTTCTGGAGCATATCCCGCCATATTCCCGGTCTTCATGAGGTCGGTCACGATGGTCCTTTGAACTGAGAATGCTTCCGCCGATCTGATAATGCCCGGTCATCCGAACCGAAGTGGTCGGTCACCTACCATTAAGTGCTCGACCCTCACTTATGTGGTCGGTCATGATGGTCCTTTTTAATGATTTTGACCAAGGAAGAAATTTACCCTTTTACCCCTGCCGTGCTGCTTAAATATCATAGTGCCTAAAAAACACCATCAACATCTATCCCCTAGTTCTCTGTAACAACGAGTTTGTGAGTTGATGCCGGGAACTATAAAAAAAGATGGTGTGTCAATGAATCCGTCGGTGGTCACTCCAGGAACCGCAGAGAAAAATGCCTTGGCTGCAAATCTGGTCATTCCTGTCACCTTCATGTGCTCAGTCAATGAGGATCCCGATATCTACCCATGGAAAAAATGATTTGCCTTTATGATGATGACGATCGACTCGGTGGGACGTAACCCGACCCCGAGCTGAGAAGAACATTTGGCTCTGGGGGAATGTCACATCCCCAGTCCAAAGAAGCCGACTCGGTGGGACGTAACCCGACCCCGAGCTGAGAAAGACTTGGCTCTGGGGGGATGTTACATCCCCAGTCCAAAGAAGCCGACTCTGTGGGACGTAACCCGACCCCGAGGTGAAAGAAAGACTTGGCTCTGGGGGAATGTTACATCCCCAGTCCAAAGAAGCCGACTCGGTGGGACGTAACCCGACCTCGAGCTAAAAGAAAGACTTGGCTTTGGGGGAATGTTACATCCCTAGTCCAAAGAAGCCGTCCCCGAGCTAAAAGAAAGACTTGGCTCTGGGGGAATGTTACATCCCCAGTCCAAAGAAGCCGACTCGGTGGGACGTAACCCGACCCCGAGCTGAGAAAGACTTGGCTATGGGGGAATGTTACATCCCCAGTCCAAATAAGCCGACTCGGTGGGACGTAACCCGACCCCGAGCTAAAAGAAAGACTTGGCTCTGGGGAATGTTACATCCCCAGTCCAAAGAAGCCGACTCGGTGGACGTAACCCGACCCTGAACTGAGAAAGACTTGGCTCTAGGGGAATATTACATCCCCCGTTCAAAGAAGTCGACTCAGTGGGACGTAACCCGACCCCGAGCTGAATAAATCATAAGGCCTCGGCGGAACAAAATCCAGCCCCGAGTCAAATAACCAAGCGGCCTCGGCGGAACGAAATCCAGCCCTGAGCCGAATAAACAAGTGGCCTTGGCGGAACGAAATCCAGCCCCGAGCCGAATAACCAAGTGGTACACATAGGCCTCGGCGGAATAAATCCAGCCCCGAGCCTACACCACGAAACTGTTGGTTTCTATTTAGGTCCCAAGATCATAACAAGCATGAAAAACATGTGTGAATACATCAACAGAGTAGCGGAATACTCACATCGATCGGTTGAGACGATACGGCAACAAACAAAACGATTTTGGCCTCCATTTCCACGCCCACTGCAGTGCAGTCCACTGCCTTGAAAAATCAGATTTTGAGATGAGATTTGGAGCTTCAATCTCCGTCTAACGATTCCCGGCTCGTTGGTGGGTTTCCCTAACACCTTCGTATGCCTCTTAGAAGTGTACTAGCACTTGGATCTTGCCACAACATCAAGTTTCCTCCTCTCTTGGACTGTCACGTTTTTGACAGTGTATGGCAGCCCCTTGGGCGTTTTTGTGAGGGAGAAAGAGTGAAGAGAGAGTTCTCTAGGGTTTCTAAAATATTCATCTAATGAATAATGATAGATTGCAAAGTGTAGAGAGATATTTTGTTTTTATACTTTTGGTAAAAACCATTTCACTTTTACCCTAAACTTGGTAGGTGTGGGTAAATGGTTTTTCCAAAAGTAAAACAAGGTAGTTGGGTGGTAGGTACACCTACCACACATGGGCCCCACATATTTGAATTGAAAAACTCAAATATCTCTACGAACATTTGCCGCGGCTCGGTTCCGTTTAATCCGATTAAACGAACTTCCGTCGTTAAATAATTAAATCTAATTTAATTAAATATCGATGCCACGCAAATATATTACGAACGTCGTTTACGAATTAATTCTAAATTAATTCGTTCGTTCGCATTAAAGTCCGACTTTAATTTCGTAATGAAATCCAATTCATATTAATATATCCGATATATTAATTTTAGCCCATTCGAATAAATTAAATAGAAAAATCAAATTTAACTATTAAATTATTTTACCGATTAATTCCAAATTAATCGCGTTCTCTCTCTTTAGATAATATTTTATCCAAGATAAAATATCTCCGTAATTAATCCCAGATTAATTTTCTCTCTCATCAAATTAATCCCAGATTAATTAAAGTGCGAGTCATACATCATCGGTGAATCATTGGGAAGCGACCCATGAGATCCCCGGATATGTTGGCAGTAGTAATACGGTCGTCGGACTATCCGAACACGTAAGTACCAAGTACTATTTTACCGATTCACAAGACAAGGTTGGCTTCTAGCAAAGCACCATGCCTACCAAATTCTCTGGAAATATCCTTACAGGAATGAAGGATCTGTATCAGGCGTAATATACATCGTATAGTGCATATCGATCTAGTATCGGATGGTCACGTGCTAGGCCTGGGGCTGGAGTTGTGTCTGCCCCGTACGAAGCACATGTCGGATGTCTGGTAACTAGTCTCTATAATCGGATATACATGACCTAGTCATAATATCCCAATGGCCGCGCAACACTTAAGAGCACTAATACCGTATCCTACGTGACATCATCTCCACTATGACTGGAGTGATACTTCCGTCTTGACATCACACCCAATACTCTATGATTCTCAATATACCCAGTATTGGCGTACACAGAACCGGTTAAAGCCCTGGACGACCTCAACCAAAATATATTGATTGTCGTAAGTATTAGCGGTGCAAGTCTCAGGTTAAGACCAAATACACCTACCCTGATGTCGGACTCCCATAGACACGCAGTCATACTACCAATAGGATTTCGAGGGGGTCTATCCAGAGCGAAGCTGTTTCCCGTACCATCGGTGAAACACAACCTCATATTACACTTGCATGAGTATCCAATACCCAAATATATGAGAACTATGCCGTTGTACCCTCACAACGCGCACAAGTGCCATACTAGTCTTTTACGTATTTATCGATGTCCAATCTTGATAATACTCTGACTATGGATATTTAATGATTTATCATACGTGGACTGATACTGTCTCATATCATTCTCCGTCCAGGAACAAATCATAGGGACCTCTCATCATTTATACATCTAAGGTGATCTAATCACAAATGATAAGAGAGCAATCTCCTTTGTCACATAGTTAATTTGTACAACAACACCATGATCTGTACAAATAGTGACGCTCTGGGTCATAATTGTCCAACAGAAACCTCGGCGGAACGAATCCAGCCCCGAGTCGATTAATCCTTGGGACTTATTCATAAGGGAGGTGACTCAACCTTTTGAAGCCCTACCAAATCTGGCACGGGCGTCCCCTTGCCAGACCGGCGAAAAACAAAAACAAAACTTTGGAAAATAAAATCAAAAGGTGGGGGTGACTTAGCACTTGTCCCAAAGCAAAACTTTTCACAAGTGTAAATAACAGCACGGATGCCTCGAAACAGCGTCCTGTCCGAGGCCTCCAAAACACAATTCTGAACCTTTCAATTCAGTGTCCCGGCGAACCAGGATTTGGATCAGAGAGCGTTTAAAATGGTAAGGGCACATCCTCTATACGTCGGGTCACTGTGGAGCCTGTGTATTGTGCGAGGGCTCCTCCTTACCACGCTGGAGCAGGCACACGCTACAAGGGCACAACGCCTCCCCGTGCTGCGCCTCTCTTGGATCCAAAATGATGAATGGATCAAAGAGTGTCCGAGATACTAAGGGCACATTCCTCCTTAGGTCCGGCATCACTGGAGCTAGCAATCGTCACGGGGGCATCATCTCTCCCCGTGCTATGCTTTCTCACGGATCCATTACATCGGATAAGTGAGGATCAGAGAGTGTTTCGAAACATTAAGGGCATATTCCTCCTTATGTTCGTAACACTGGAGCAAGTAATCGCCACGGGGGTATCATCCCTCCCCGTGCTATGCTTCTCACGGATCCTATGCATCGAGTATGTCCATGAATATTATGAGGACCCCGAGCTAAAGAGACATTTGGTCCTGGGGGAATGTTCCGTCCCCAGGCCGATAAGCACGACTCGGTGGGACGTAACCCGACCCCGAGCTGAAAGAAAGACTTGGCTCTAGAGGAATGTTACATCCCCAGTCCAAAGAAGCCGACTGGGTGGGACGTAACCCGACCCCGAGCTGAAAGAAAGACTTGGCTCTGGGGGAATGTCACATCCCCAATCCAAAGAAGCCGACTCGGTGGGACGTAACTCGACCTCGAGCTGAAACAAACATCGATCTCGGCGGTACAAGAGCAGACCCGAGCCGGAAAGAGACATCGGTCTCGGCGGTACAAGAGCAGACCCGAGCCGGAAAGAAACATCGGTCTCGGCGGTACAAGAGCAGACCCGAGCCGGAAAGAAACATCAGTCTCGGCGGTACAAGAGCATACCCGAGCTGAAAAGAAACATCGGTCTCGGCGGTACAAGAGCAGACCCGAGCCGGAAAGAAACATATGGCCTTTGTAGGGCGTCATGGTCGGCATGTTGAACCTTTTCGGGAATTTTGCTGATTTTATTTCTTTTGTGAGGGGGGATTCCTCTTTGTCATCCCGGGCGTCTCCTGTACATGTTTTAAGGCTTGCCCCCCACTTGGCCATCTCTTTCTTTAACCAAGATTTTACCTCGCTATTTGGGCCGCCATGTCGCCTTCTGCGCTCTTCTTCATGTCTGTTGCCACGGGTGCGGTGTTCCTCACGCCTTGGGATCTCCTGAACAGTCTCGTCGTACTCTGTGCCTCCTCTTCTAGTGCAGCAGAGACTATCATAAGAGAAATCTGTCGAAAGTCTCTCTTCTTCTTCTTCCCATGTGTCCTCTGCTTGTGAATCTTTTTCCACAACTATGGATTTTATCCCGTAAGGCCCCCTCCTCCTAGGTCTATCGTCCTCACTTGTATCTACAACCCTCTTTCCATCTGCTATCTCTCATCTTCTTTGATTAGCTCTGGTTTCAGGCTTCTCGCGGTTCCCCCTTCCATTCTCTCCAGTCGGTCCATCATGGTTTTTTAGGAGGGCCCGACTATCCTCTCTGTCCTTCCTTATGCTTTCTTCTATCTTCTTCATCCAATCTGTGGCCGGATTCCCCGACGATTGGTGATTTCCGCCTTCTGCCATCGTCTTACTACGCGAACCGCGTTTTGTTGAGTTCCCCACAGACGGCGCCAACTGTTGACGGCTGATTTTGGTCTCAGGGCAATATGGGAATATTACTCCCGAGATAATCCTCCTTCAATAGTGAATTTGTTTGGTTATGAGGGACCAAAGGCAAACTTAGCAGAAGATAGATAATGCGTCAATCAAGCAAGGAGTTTTAAAGTGGTTCGGTGGATGTTTGTCCGACCTACGTCCACGGGCACAAACATGACTATACTTTTATTACTTGAAACTCGTATTTCTTGTGTCTTTTCCAAGTTTTATTCTGATGCTTTACACATACTCTACCCTTCTATTTATAATAGTGAAGGAATCAGATTGCTCTTAGTATGAGGTTTCTGTAGGCATTGCATTTTTACACATTAGCCCAATGATGAGTCTCGTATGGAGGCAACTACCTCTTTAGTCATGAAAGTCGCGGGAAACGGACGCTGGAAGGGTAAAGTTGGAAAATGGAATTTTCGTTGGATTTAACTCGCTTGTTTCGCTTCGGGTTCGCTTGTTGGACCTCTGTTTTAAAACACACCAAACCCATTAAAACATATCTCACAAATTAAATAATTAAAACCAATTAAAATTAAACTTAAATTAAATTAAATCACATTCACCAATTAAATTGAACTTTAAATTAAATTCCTAATTTAAATAAAACACATTCTTAAATTAAATTAAATCACCTTCCTAAATTAAATAAATCATATCCTTAACTAAAAAGAACAAATCAAATCAATTCCCCTAATTAAAAGATTTCCTTATCATATACTAAATTAAAAGATATCCCCAATTAATACACAAATCATATTCCTTCCCCAACAAGGTAAATCCCCTCCCTTAGCCTATAAAAAGAACCCTTAACCCACACATCCAAACCCTGGCTGGCGGGCTCATTCTTACAAAATCACAAACAAACCTAAAAAACCTGAACACCCTTCTCAGAACAGCCCTTCAACACACGTCCTCTGCCCCCTTACTCACTGCCTTCTTCACGCAAATACTCAATCAACTCCCTCTCACCAAAATTCCAATCGCGCCACCTGCTTATCATCACTCAACGCCACCTAAAGCCCCTTAAATAGCCACGTAGCCCACTAACCAAAGGCAGCCACCAACAACTCAGCGCACTGTCCCACTTTAGCACACTCATCCTCAAACACGTCACAGCCCTTCTTTTGCCCTTACTCTCATCACGCCAGCACCACTAGCCTGATGCCTGCCCCTCAACTCATCACGCTACACAAGCCTGCTCACAAGCCTTCAAATCAGCACACACGCCACCTGATCAATGCAGCCACGCTTCACCCTCAGTTCACTCACGAACTAACACCAATTCTACACAGCTCTATGATGAGTGATAAATGTATCACTATTTCCCACTTATTTAACTTAATATTTTGTATAGTTTCTTGAGTTTTGTGAATATTTTGATGTGTTTTGTGTTATTTTGTAGATAAATAAAGTTTCAGGACATTCTGGAGGTGATTTGGAACAAAACTGTGAAATTTGGTGAAATTTGGCAAAAAGGGTATTTTGGTAATTTTTGGGCGTCCCGACACAAAGGGTATTTTGGTAATTTTAGACATCCCGACACCGAAATAAAGTTTCAAGACATTCTGGAGGTGATTTGGAGCAAAACTGTGAAATTTGACGAAAAGGGTATTTTGGTAATTTTGGGCGTCCCGACACCGAGGGTATTTTGGTAATTGCACCACCATGCCACATGTCAAAAATTCAACGAGCCGTCTTTTTTAGCACACCATGCCACGTGTCGAAAATTCAGCGATCCAAAAAAAATAATAATAAAATAATAAAATAATAAAATAATAAAATAATAAAAATCAGAAAATAATAATAAAAAATTAGATTTTTTTGCCTATAAAAAGATTTTGAATTTTTAGTTTCAAATGTACCAAATCCTCTGTAAATACTTATATAATAGAGAGTTCTTCATATTTTCTTCATATATTCAGTTTTATTTACGCTTTGTAGTAGTAATTCTATTCAACCATGAGGGAGTAACCTCACCATGCTGAGGTAATAAGGTAATTCTTTTACTTTTGCTTTTAGATTAATCTCCCTTAAAAAATAATATATAAACTATTTAAAATCTGAATTAATAAAGGATACCGCCATTTTCGGACGGTTGGTTATTAAATTTAATCTGGTTAAACCTGATTTAATGAGGATACCGCCATACTGGACGGTTGGTTTAAGTTTATATTTATGTTCCGCCTTATGGCTGGTATATTTGAATTTGACTTAATCAGGATACCGCCATTCTGGACGGTTGGTTTAAAATATCACAAGATTATATATTATTTTATTGGGAGATATCTAAATAGTAAATAGTAGAAGTTAATTCCTTTTACCTTATCATTTCTTTTTATTACTTTTCAGCAATTTCATTTTATGTCTTTTAAGTTTTTATTAGTTTTAGCTATGTATTGTAACTAAATTAAATATCTAGGGTTGTGATAAAATCTAATATAACCGGTTTTAAAAAGGTTAGATTATAGTTGAGTAATTTAAAAGAGTTATTTATTGAGTCATAATCTTAATGCCTTTTTATTAATTGGCCATTAATAAAATTGATTTAGATAAACTTAAAATGAACTAGACATAGGGATTTTAAGTTAAAGAGACCACAGACTCAATAACCCACGATCTTCCTTAAGGATAGATAACCCTTTTAATAGATTTCCTTACAGGATAGGAATATACCTGTTGGGGGCGGGGGTAGTCATAATTGGAACTCAATCTTAATGAATCTAGGTAATTTAATTGACATAGAC
The DNA here is from genome assembly GCA_019454045.1 of Zanthoxylum bungeanum. Taxonomy (NCBI): domain Eukaryota; kingdom Viridiplantae; phylum Streptophyta; class Magnoliopsida; order Sapindales; family Rutaceae; genus Zanthoxylum; species Zanthoxylum bungeanum. Next base: position 63,051 of record SKCR01001250.1, read on the forward strand.
ATATGGTTCAATTGGATTATACTAGGTATTTGTAAATGATCATTCGGAAGAGGCTTTTACATAATTTAGTGTTCCAGATTAATAATTCAATAATTTACCCAACTATGATATAACTACTTCATCTTTAATAATATTGGAAGAATTCACAACCCTATATAGTTTTAATCTTCATTAATCTTCTTTCAATTTCTTTTACTTGTTTTTAGAATCATCATCCTTTCAAATTAATCAATCATCTTATTAGATATTTGTAAATAATAGTATCAACAATTAATAACAACAGTAAATTAAGTCCTCGTGGGATCGATATTTTTATACTACTTGAACGATACGTGCGCTTGCGTTATACGTGTGTGTTTACGCCGGTCATGTTTTTGGCGCCGTTGTCGGGGACTTATTTTTCTTGAGTTATTAATTTTGAAGCTATCTAATTTACTTGTATCTAATTTACTTTATTTTTATCTGCAATTTGTATTTCTTTCTTTGTTTTCAGGTAATTGAAAAAATGGAATATTTTGAAAAATTACAAGCTTTACTAGAAGAAGATACACCTCAATCCGGGAGCAACAGTCTAGTTTTCTGAGGCCTGTTGTCCAACACAACAATTATCACTGGAATTCAGAATCAAGCATTCTACATTTGCTCAACAGATGAAATGGGGAGATGTGTAATTTGTGATGGCACCACCCGAGCGATCAATGTATATACCTTTCAGAGTGGCAGAATTATTGGAATCATACAAGGTACGAAGAATCATCACATTTTCCATCTTATCCACCATCTATCTACGATCTTCATCAGAAAACCAGATCCATTAGAGGAAGATCAGTTGAATGACATGCTAAAAGATTTGTTCGAGGAACGGGAAGTTCTATTTGAAGCACAAATTCAGAGTCAAGCTGCGTCTATACAGATGATGACAGATCAAGTTAGACAATTAACAGATAACCTGAATCACATATCTCACGGAGCAAATTCAATAATACTGAAGAAGCCTTCGAATATCTTGAGATTCATTATGACATCACAAGGACGAGGCTGAGCAGTATCAAGAATCAGAGGTATCAGTTCAGGAACCTAAACCAACAAAGTCTCAATTTGATTTTTATTATTCAGACTCTGACGAGGATGAAGCTGAGTTGTTTGTACCAACAATAACAATTGAGGATGAATTCTGTATCCTCAAAATGAAGATCTTGGAGATTCCATTGCACAAATGTTTGAAGAAGATCTACCTGAGCCATCATTTCACCCAAATCAGAGGATGAAGACCTACAATCTGACATTTCTTTTCATACTCAGGTTGAAAATTTTGAAGCATGTATTTCACAAATGACAGATGAAGAACTAAACGAGGAAATTTTGAAATTCATCTGTGAAGAAAAGGTGGAGCAAGAAACAGAGCAAATGGAGGAGCAAATGTCTGAACTTATCAAAGATCCAGAACATTCAGGAAAAACATCGCTGTTTTGGGGAGTACAATTTAAAGATATCACACAGAAGTTTGACAGAATGAAACTTTCATTCCAAGTCAAGCACCATACAAGACCTCCTGATTTTTTTTCTTTCTTTTCAGGAACCACTGGAGCAACAAAGATAAAAAGGTGGCACAAGCACTGAATGAGACAAAACTCTTTTTGCCACTTTACCGTTGGAAGAGACCTTTCAAAAGCAACGCTCATGGAAATGTCTTTAATCGGACATCCAAAACGACGCTGAAACCTCCTTGACATATAGATTTTAGTCACGTCTGGCTGAAGACGAAAAATTTAGCGCTAGTAGGGAGGCAACCCATTTAACCAGGTACTATCTTCTAAACTCTTCTTCTACTGTTTAAGACATTGGGGACAATGTCTCATTTAGGTTTGGGGGTGATGAATAGTTAATAGTACTTGTTTGTATTGTGTTTTTATTTTTAGTCCAAAATTTTTCGAAAAATACAAAAAAAATTAAAAAATTAATAAAAACAAAGGGCATATTTAAAGTTATGTGATGGTTTGGTGTCTTCCTTCACTCACTACCTTTTTATAAGGAAAAGCTGTGGAGGCACCTAGATAATCATTTACTTGTAGCGTGTTGTGACAGACTAGTTTGGAGGACTCGTTGTTTATTCCTGACAACAAGCGATAAGAGCCTAAGGGGCTTGGGTATTTAAGTGAGCCTCGCTCCACCTTCCCTCTGGGGAATCTACAACGGAAGTCCATTCGACAGTTAGTCACACACCATAAATTCGTTGGCACGTACCATAAGGTATAAAAAAGGTACGTTCACTTGGTCGCTTGAACCCTTGAGTGGGGAGTCCTAGTTGTGAACAATCCTTCGTCAGCTAGAGCTTTTGAAAAAAAAAATGTAAATTATAGTTATATGACTAGTAGAAATATGTGGTTGTTATGTTGACTAAAAAGATGAAATTGGTAAGAAATAGCTGTGTAAGGAATTTCCACTCCTGAGACGTATTTCAAACCTAATTCAAAACAAGTTAATTTTTGTTTATTCACTTTTGAATTATTAAATCTGTAAATTCTCCATAAAACTGACTAAAATGAATCTTCATATACTTAGTTAGCAGATATTATCAACATACATGGTAACATACGGACATAAGATAAAATTGAAAAGATTGTAATATTCAGTGCTATAGTTTAATTGAAGAAGCATCTCAAAAAAGTGATGGAATAAAAAAAAATACATCTGAGATCCGAGTTATTAAGTCTGTAAAGGTATTTTAATACCTAATGCCCTAAAACCAACTGGCTTGGGAGTCATTGGCCCAAAGCTCGCTACATGGATCAAAAATGATGAAAAATTTATATATATGTATATATATCTGAAGTCTGAGAAATTAAGTCCGTAGGGGTGTCTTAACACCTGATGCCCTAAAGCCAACTGGTTTGGGAGTCACCGACCTAAAGCTCGCTACATAGATGGAAGATATTGTATATAAATAAAAAATAGAGAAAAAATCAAAGAAAAAATCAGAAAAATCAGAAAATTTATTCCATTACTACAAAAGATGTGAAATCTGATAAAACTTTAGGACAAAAATATTACTCTCTTATCAACTGCACTTATGACCGTTGTGGGCAAAAATGAGTTGTTTAATATTTTGTTGGCTGTGTATATGAAGAATGGTAAAAATAATCGGAGAATTTACTTATTTAGTAATTTAGAATGAAACAAAACAACTACTAAACTTGGAGTAGAAGTTTCATCTAATGAGTCACTGACTTCTTTATTCTCTTTTCTCTTGTCTTTTTGCTTTTGTATGCATTAGTTTCACTTCCTTTTTACTTTTATAAAATGTTTGTGGGTATCATTGCTGTAAACCTTCACGAGACTACAACTCGTCCACTATGGACACCTAGGGGTTTAAAGGCTTGTTGCATATGCTAAATGCAATCGTGATCCCTACGAAAGTGACTTAGTTAAAATTTTATTATGTTATTTTATTTTGCTCGAGGACTAGCAAAATGTTAGGTTTGGGGGGTGATGAGTGATAAATGTATCACTATTTCCCACTCATTTAACTTAATATTTTGTATAGTTTCTTGAGTTTTGTGAATATTTTGATGTGTTTTATGTTATTTTGTAGATAAATAAAGTTTCAGGACATTCTGGAGGTGATTTGGAACAAAACTGTGAAATTTGGTGAAATTTGGCAAAAAGGGTATTTTGGTAATTTTGGGCGTCCCGACACAAAGGGTATTTTGGTAATTTTAGACATCCCGACACCGAAATAAAGTTTCAAGACATTCTGGAGGTGATTTGGAGCAAAACTGTGAAATTTGACGAAAAGGGTATTTTGGTAATTTTGGGCGTCCCGACACCGAGGGTATTTTGGTAATTGCACCACCATGCCACATGTCAAAAATTCAACGAGCCGTCTTTTTTAGCACACCATGCCACGTGTCGAAAATTCAGCGATCCAAAAAAAATAATAATAAAATAATAAAATAATAAAAATCAGAAAATAATAATAAAAAATTAGATTTTTTGCCTATAAATAGATTTCGAATTTTTAGTTTCAAATGTACCAAATCCTCTGTAAATACTTATATAATAGAGAGTTCTTCATATTTTCTTCATATATTCAGTTTTATTTACGCTTTGTAGTAGTAATTCTATTCAACCATGAGGGAGTAACCTCACCATGCTGAGGTAATAAGGTAATTTTTTTACTTTTGCTTTTTAGATTAATCTCCCTTAAAAAATAATATATAAACTATTTAAAATCTGAATTAATAAAGGATACCGCCATTTTCGGACGGACGGTTGGTTATTAAATTTAATCTGGTTAAACCTGATTTAATGAGGATACCGCCATACTGGACGGTTGGTTTAAGTTTATATTTATGTTCCGCCTTATGGCTGGTATATTTGAATTTGACTTAATCAGGATACCGCCATTCTGGACGGTTGGTTTAAAATATCACAAGATTATATATTATTTTATTGGGAGATATCTAAATAGTAAATAGTAGAAGTTAATTCCTTTTACCTTATCATTTCTTTTTATTACTTTTCAGCAATTTCATTTTATGTCTTTTAAGTTTTTATTAGTTTTAGCTATGTATTGTAACTAAATTAAATATCTAGGGTTGTGATAAAATCTAATATAACCGGTTTTAAAAGGGTTAGATTATAGTTTGAGTAATTTAAAAGAGTTATTTATTGAGTCATAATCTTAATGTCTTTTTATTAATTGGCCATTAATAAAATTGATTTAGATAAACTTAAAATGAACTAGACATAGGGATTTTAAGTTAAAGACCACAGACTCAATAACTCACGATCTTCCTTAAGGATAGATAACCCTTTTAATAGATTTCCTTACAGGATAGAAATATACCTGTTGGGCGGGGGTAGTCATAATTGGAACTCAATCTTAATGAATCTAGGTAATTTAATTGACATAGACATATGGTTCAATTGGATTATACTAGGTATTTGTAAATGATCATTCGGAAGAGGCTTTTACATAATTTAGTGTTCCAGATTAATAATTCAATAATTTACCCAACTATGATATAACTACTTCATCTTTTAATTAATATTGGAAGAATTCACAACCTTATATAGTTTTAATCTTCATTAATCTTCTTTCAATTTCTTTTACTTGTTTTTAGAATCATCATCCTTTCAAATCAATCAATCATCTTATTAGATATTTGTAAATAAATAGTATCAACAATTAATAACAACAGTAGGAATTAAGTCCTCGTGGGATCGATATTTTTATACTACTTGAACGATACATGCGCTTACTTTATACGTGTGTGTTTACGCTGCTCACTCTACGCCCCCCATATTCACGACAAACCAGCCAAAAAACTTCCCTCCAATAAACCTTAAAACTGTCGCAGAATAAGCCCAAAACTGCCCAGAAAACACACCCAGAAACTGTCCTAAAACTACATAAACAAATGCCCAAAACAGTCCCCAAAACTGCACCCTGAAAACTACCCAAAATAGCCCCCGAAATTGCCGAGAATAGTCCCTTAACATACCTAAAACAGCAGCAAAACAGCAGCGAAACGGAGTAAAAACAGCGAGGAACGACGTTGAGTTAGTGAACCGAAAGAGTTGCGGATCATTCACCCTTCCAACGGACATGTAACGCCCTTTCGTGAGACGACAAAAGAGGTTAGAGCTGAGGGCACCCTTTTATTTATTATCTTTCGTTTATTTTATTTATTTTAGAAATATTATCGCATGAGAGTCGTTTGAGGCATGATGTGATTGTTGGGTGAGCGGAATATGTGTTCCCTTTTGTGGTATATAGGATGGAAACCCGGACGTAAATTCTGTAGTCGAATCCGAATGGACGGTAGTGCGGTTTGTACTCGGGATACAACGCCACGTACCACTTAAGAGACACGTATTTCGTCTCATCCAAACTTGTGTTTGAGCATGATGTAGTTCATAGATTATTTAGTTATAATTTAAAGCATGATGTAGTCTAGTTTATTGTTTATTTTCAAGCATGATTATGTTATTTTATGCATGGTATTTTGTTTAGTTTATGATTGTGTTTAAGTAGTTATTTGTTTATTTTGGTTTAATGGCTCAATATGCTCATTGTGTGATATTGCGTGTTCGCCGTTTAAAAAATTATTTTCGAGCATGCAAACTTAGATTAGGAGTCATTTTGATGAATGCATACTAGAAGTAGATTACCCTTGAGCATGAATGTTGAATAGATTCAGTTAGTTTATTGCACAAATCATATCATCACAAGTGACATAAGTAAGGGACCATTCCGAACCCAATGGTTTGAGGTCTTCCCTTGCGAGGGGTGAGTGCGGCCTTAAATCTTTATCCCGGTTCACACCGGGTGGCGACTCCATGTTATTTCGTACTTCCCAACTAGGCCGCGAGCCTAGAACAGCGTCGCCCAGGTTCTGTTGTCTACAGTCTGGCGACTCCACTGGGATATTTTGAATCGGCCCCGAAATCATGTCTTGTGATGTTTATGATTTGTGCTTTAGTTAATCGTTCGATAGTGAGTTGAAAGGGGTTAATCAAAGGCTTTGTTGGAGCTAGGTGATGGTTGGGTGTCTTCCTTCACTCACTACCTTTTTATAAGGAAAAGCTGTGAAGACACCGAGATAATCATTACTTGTAGCTCGTCGTGACAGACTAGTTTGGAGGACTCGTTGTTTATTCCTGACACCAAGCGATAAGAGCCTAAGGGGCTTGGGTACTTAAGAGAGCCTCGCTCCACCCTCCCTCTGGGGAATCTACAAAGGGAAATCCATTCGACTGTTAGTCACACACCGTAACTCGTTGGCACGTACCGTAAGGTATAAAAAAGGTGCACTCACTTGGTCGCTTGAACCCTTGAGTGGGGAGTCCTAGTTGTGGGTAATCCTTCATCAAACGAGAGCCTTTGTCAACACTCCTGTAAACCCACATGTGAACCATAGTTGTATGACCTATAGGGGCCACCCTTTATGCTTTTGATAACCCCATGCATATTGTGTCTCATACATCACATGCATCTCATGCATACATGCATCATGTTAACCCTCGTGTCTTAAAAGCCATCATAGATATCCGTTGGGTTAGGGATAAAAGAAGACTTGTCAAGAAGAGTTTAGAAAACATGGATATCAAGGAAAAGGAAACTGAGGAACAGAAAAATCTTACGGCAATGATAGAAAGACCATGGTGGGCCCAAAAAAAAAGAAAAAAAATGAGAAAAAAATGAGAAAAAAAAAGAGAAAGAAAAAAAAAAGAAAAAAAGAAAAGAAAAGAAAAAAAAAAAAAAAAAGAAAAAAAAATTGTTGTTTGTTTTTAGTCCTTAATAGTTAGACATAAGTCCAATGATGAAATCGTTTGCTTTAGGGTGAAATCTTAGAAACGATAAACGCTTGATATGCTTTTATCTGATACTTTGAGTGATTGATCTATGTTAGACTCGTAAACACTTCACTATAGGTTCTTAGTGGTGAAAACCTGAGTAGTTGGCAAGGTGACTAGTTGAAGAAATTGTAGGTCGGTGAATGACCGTTTGCTTAGATGTCTATCTTGATTTGCTTATGTTATGATATGTGGTATGGATGAAAATAAAAAAATGTCTCTAAAGAAAAGAATTGAATCACCTATAACCGATAAGCGTGAAGCTACCCATGGGCGAGTATTAGGACCACCATGAGGAGAAATGCTACCTTAAAGGGTAGGTGTGTTGAAAAAAAAAGAAGAGAAAAAAAAAGAGAAAAAAGAGAAAAAAAAAAGAAAAAAAAAAGAAAAAAGAGAAAGAAAACCATACCACAATGAGCACAGAAAAGCAACTACAGGCATAATTGAGACATCTAGGTTGGTTTGACCCATCGATCTCGATTTTTGAAATGAAATCATTGAGTTAGCTTACCTAGGGATGAATCCGCAAAGGAACCTTTGCACACACACACTTTGAGTCTGGCTTAGATCATTTATTCAAAGACTTGGATTTGAGTTACGTTGAATGTTTTGAAGGTTCTCTGGTTTCAATACTGAGCATTCTTTGAGGGCAACAATATGTGTAACTATTGGGACTATTTCGTAGCATGTGATATAATATGATATGGAAAGCCCCACCATGTGGTTCATCTTAACCAAGTACAAACAGCGGAGAGCAGAAAGGTAAACCAAGACTGGGGGCGACCAGTCTCCCACATCGCGAATAAGGGACATAACAAGATATTGAGTCATGAGACCAGAGAGAAGACTGAGCAATCACCTAGAGAACTAGCGGAAGACCTAACCCAACAGAATAGGAAATTCATTCATGCATGCATGCATACACGTAACATATTTTGCATTCTTTTTTGTGTTTGTTTTGTTTCGTATTCACAGGTTTCAAAGAAGAAAAAGAGAAAGCGGTAAAGACAAGCCAACCAGAATCAGCAACATATGAGTAATAGTTTTGGGGAAGAGTCCCAGGGTTGAGGCCCATATCAGTATCAGTTTTGGGACGAGCCCCACATCAGTATAAGTCTAGGGGCGAGGCCCACATCAGTTTGGGGCGAGGCCCACGTCAGTATCAGTTTTGGGGTAAGGCCCACATCAGTTTCAGTCTGGGGGCGAGGCCCACATTAGTATCAACTCAGGGTCGAGGCCCACTTTATCAGCAGTTTAGGGAATGAATCCCAGGAGGCGAAGCCCACATTGTCAGCAGCATTGGGAATGAATCTTAGGGCCGAGGCCCACGTTGTCAGAATTTGGAATGAACCTAGGGAATGAATCCGAGGGCCGAGGCCCACGTCGTCAAAATTTTGGAATGAATCCCAGGGCCGAGGCCCACGACGTCAGAATTTGTAATGAATCCCAGGGCCGAGGCCCACATCGTCAGATTTGGAATGAATCCCAGGGCTGAGGCCCACATCGTCAAATTTTGGAATGAACCCAGGGAATGAATCCCAGGGCTGAGGCCCACATCGTCAGATTTTGGAATGAATCCCAGGGCTGAGGCCCACATCGTCAGAATTTGGAATGGATCCAGGGAATGAATCACAGGGCTGAGGACCACTTTATCAGAATTTGGTATGCATCCAGGGAATGAATCCCAATGCCGAGGCCCACATCGTCAGAATTTGGAATGAATCCCAAGGCCGAGGCCCACGTCGTCAGAATTTGGAATGAATCCCAGGGCCGAGGCAAACGTCTTCAGAATTTGGAATGAATCTCAGGGCCGAGGCCCACGTCTTCAGAATTTGGAATGAATCCCAGGGCCGAGGTCCATGTCGTCAGAATCTAGAATGAATCCCAGGGACGAGGCCCACATCAGCATCAGTTTAGGGCGAGGCCCACATCAGCATCAGTTTGGGGCGAGGCCCATATTAGCATCAGTATCAGTCTTGTCGGGTATGGCACTCTGGGGGCGAGGCCCACATCTTTATCAGTATCAGTCTTGTCGGGTATGGCATTCTGGGGGTGAGGCCCACATTACATCAGTATCAGTCTTGTCGGGTATGGCATTCTGGGGGCGAGGCCCACATTACAACAGTATCAGTCTTGCCGGGTATGGCATTCTGGGGGCGAGGCCCACATTACATCAGTATCAGCATTGCCGGGTATGGTATTCTGAGGGCGAGGCCCACATTACATCATATCAGTTTCTGCCGGGTATGACATTCTGGAGGCGAGGCCCACATTACATCAGATCAGCATTGCTTGGTATGGCACTCTAGGGGCGAGGCCCACATCATTATCAGCATCAGTTTTTCCGGGTATGGCACTCCGGGTATGGAGACATCAGTATCAGATCAGCCAGGTACGGCACTCCAGGTATGGAGACATCAGTATCAGATCAGCCAGGTACGGCACTCCAGGTATGGAGACATCAGTATCAGATCAGCCAGGTACGGTACTCCGGGTATGGAGATATCAGATCGGCCAGTACGACACTCCGGGTATGGAGATATCAGATCAGTCAGGTACTGCACTCCGGGTATGGAGATATCAGATCAGCCAGGTACGGCACTCCGGGTATGAAGATATAAGATCACCCTAGGTACGGGGTTAGCACTCAGACATTTTGTGGCTCTCTAGGTACGGAGACGTCACTGCGATACCCTAGGTATGGGGTTAGCATTCAGACCACAACGACGCCCTAGGTACGGGGTTAGCACGCCAGGTAAGGCATGTGGACTATTCAGACATTTTGTGGCTCTCTAGGTACGGAGACGTCACTGCGACACCCTAGGTACGGGGTTAGCATTCAGACCACAGCGACGCCCTAGGTACGGGGTTAGCACGCCAGGTACGGCATGTGGACTATTCAGACATTTTGTGGCTCTCTAGGTACGGAGACGTCACTGCGACACCCTAGGTACGGGGTTAGCATTCAGACCACAGCGACGCCCTAAGTACGGGGTTAGCACGCCAGGTACGACATGTGGACTATTCAGACATTTTATGGCTCTCTAGGTACGGAGACGTCACTGCGACACCCTAGGTACGGGGTTAGCATTCAGACTACAGCGACGCCCTAGGTACGGGGTTAGCAAGCCAGGTACGCCATGTGGACTATTCAGACATTTGTGGCTCTCTAGGTACGGAGACGTCACTGCGACACCCTAGGTACGGGGTTAGCATCCAGACAACCAACATCATCACTGCGGCACTCTAGGTACGGAGACGCAACCGCGACGCCCTAGGTACGGGGTTTAGCATTATCAACTCAGCACATCAGGCAGACTCGGTGACAGCTGGCGAGCCAGGTAAGTGAAAATGCATTGCATGTACTTTGATAGGATTGTCATTGTCACACACTGTACAAGTCCCATCAAAGTGGGGGCGACTGTAGGCATTGCATTTTTACACATTAGCCCAATGATGAGTCTCGTATGGAGGCAACTACCTCTTTAGTCATGAAAGTCGCGGGAAACGGACGCTGGAAGGGTAAATTTGGAAAATGGAATTTTCGTTGGATTTAACTCGCTTGTTTCGCTTCGGGTTCGCTTGTTGGACCTCTGTTTTAAAACACACCAAACCCATTAAAACATATCTCACAAATTAAATAATTAAAACCAATTAAAATTAAACTTAAATTAAATTAAATCACATTCACCAATTAAATTGAACTTTAAATTAAATTCCTAATTAAATAAAACACATTCTTAAATTAAATTAAATCACCTTCCTAAATTAAATAAATCATATCCTTAACTAAAAAGAACAAATCAAATCAATTCCCCTAATTAAAAGATTTCCTTATCATATACTAAATTAAAAGATATCCCCAATTAATACACAAATCATATTCCTTCCCCAACAAGGTAAATCCCCTCCCTTAGCCTATAAAAAGAACCCTTAACCCACACATCCAAACCCTGGCTGGCGGGCTCATTCTTACAAAATCACAAACAAACCTAAAAACCCTGAACACCCTTCTCGGAACAGCCCTTCAACACACGTCCTCTGCCCCCTTACTCACTGCCTTCTTCACGCAAATACTCAATCAACTCCCTCTCACCAAAATTCCAATCGCGCCAACTGCTTATCATCACTCAACGCCACCTAACGTCCCTTAAATTATCCACGTAGCCCACTAACCCAAGGCAGCCACCAACAACTCAGCGCACTGTCCCACTTTAGCACACTCATCCTCAAACACGTCACAGCCCTTCTTTTGCCCTTACTCTCATCACGCCAGCACCACTAGCCTGCATGCCTGCCCCTCCACTCATCACGGTACACAAGCCTGCTCACAAGCCTTCAAATCAGCACACACGCACCTGATCAACGCAGCCACGCTTCACGCCTCAGTTCACTCACGAACTAACACCAATTCTACACAGCTCTACGCCCCCCATATTCATGACAAACCAGCCAAAAAACTGCCCTCCAATAAACCTTAAAACTGTCGCAGAATAAGCCCAAAACTGCCCAGAAAACACACCAGAAACTGTCCTAAAACTACATAAACAAATGCCTAAAACAGTCCCCAAAACTGCACCCCGAAACTACCAAAAATAGCCCCCGAAATTGCCGAGAATAGTCCCTTAACATACCTAAAACAGTAGCAAAACAGCAGCGAAACGGAGTAAAAACAGCATCCCGAACAGCAAAACAGCGAGGAACGACGTTGAGTTAGTGAATTGAAAGAGTTGCGGATCATTCACCCTTCCAACGGACGTGTAACGCCCTTTCGTGAGACGAAAAAAGAGGTTAGACCTGAGGGCACCCTTTATTTATTATCTTTCGTTTATTTTATTTATTTTAGAAATATTATCGCATGAGAGTCGTTTGAGGCATGATGTGATTGTTGGGTGAGCGGAATATGTGTTCCCTTTTGTGGTATATAGGATGGAAACCCGGACGTAAATTCCGTAGCCGAATCCGAATGGACGGTAGTGCGGTTTGTACTCGGGATACAACGCCACGTACCACTTAAGAGACACGTATTTCGTCTCATCCAAACTTGTGTTTGAGCATGATGTAGTTCGTAGATTATTTAGTTATTATTTAAAGCATGATGTAGTCTAGTTTATTGTTTATTTTCAAGCATGATTATGTTATTTTATGCATGATATTTTGTTTAGTTTATGATTGTGTTTAAATAGTTATTTGTTTATTTTGGTTTAATTTCACAATATGCTCATTGTGTGATATTGCGTGTTTGCCGTTTAAAAACTTATTTTCGAGCATGCAAACTTAGATTAGGAGTCATTTTGATGAATGCATACTAGAAATAGATTACCCTTGAGCATGAATGTTGAATAGATTCGGTTAGTTTATTGCACAAATCATATCATCACAAGTGACATAAGTAAGGGACCATTCCGAACCCAATGGTTTGAGGTCTTCCCTTGCGAGGGGTGAGTGCGGCCTTAAATCTTTGTCCCGGTTCACACCGGGTGGCGACTCCATGTTATTTCGTACTTCCCAACTAGGCCGCGAGCCTAGAACAGCATCGCTCAGGTTCTGTTGTCTACAGTTTCCTAGTTGAAACAATTTCCTTTTCCCATAAGGATTCCTAGTCAACAACTACTTTTACCTCATTTATCCAACTAGGACTCTATCTCACTAGTTTTCCCATGCAAATAGGGTAACTTATCATCTTATCCACAAGAATAGGGTGTCACCTTCCGGAGCACGCCTTCGCCCTATGCTCGGTCTCCATGAGGTCGGTCATAATGGTTATTTGATCTGAGAATGCTTCTGCCGATCTGATAATTGCCCGGTCATCTTGAATTCAAGTGCTCGGTTGCCGATCATCAAGTGCTCGGTATCTTCATGTTGTGGTCGGTCTTTTATTGTAAAACGTTCGGGCCCTTGCTGCTGTCTTTTTATGGGTCGGGTCGGAACTAATGATCTCATCCAAGAAGGGAATTACCCTCATGCCCTTGCCGTTCTGCTTTAAATATTATAGTGCCTGAAAACACCATCAACAAAAATAATCAAAAAATCGACCCGAACTGCACCGCGAACACCCATACCAGACAGTAAATCATGACATAATAGTAAAAGGACCATATGAATACTTTTGAGTTGTAGCCAAACAAGTTAACCAGAGACATTATAATGATCAATCAATGATCAAAAGAATAAGATCTCACTTTAATACAATTATAGGTTTTCTCATACAGCACGACCCTTCTCAAATAAATTCATGATAACGACATATCAAACATTAGAGTGAACATGGTATAGTACCCCTGAATGAGATTATCACATGATAAGTAATGAATGGTATTATTTGCAGACGAATGAGTAATGATTGGATCGATGTGAATTGATCGATAACGATACAGTAAATAGAATAGTAAGAGCTATTAATGACAGAGAAGGAAATAAATCTAATTCTTAACAGTAGGAGTGTCGTGATATCAGGTACCAAGAATAAGGTAAGATAAGTTGGGGTTTACAGCTAATATCGACATTATGCAGTAGATTCAAAATTAGTAAAGAAACATTAGCCATTAACTGAATTTACATAATATTATTTACTAGAGAGATCGTTAAGAGATTACATTTTAACAAAAAAATGAAGAACCCGAAGTATGCTAAAAATAATTAGGGAAACGAAGGTCATTGGTTGTACTACAAAAGTACAATAGTGATATGTTAAACGTGAAGTGTAACCAAAATCCCAAGTGATATCTAAGATCTTATATTGACCTGGCAAGGGACAATTAGGAATTTATGCTTACAATACAAAACAGAACGTGTGGGATCTTTAAGTGATGTTTGGAAGACCTAATTCGATGGGTATACAAAACAAGATAAGGTAAGCATCAATTCATCAACGAGAAAACTTCTAGATAGATTTTCCTTACTGACATATATAAGAGGTTTTGAATGGTCAAGAGCTAAGAGTTGTGAGATGTCAGGCCACGAATGCAGTATCAAAATTTATAACTAATAGCTCATACAAATAATTGAGTCAGGGAATGTCGAGCATAACTAGGGGTCCAGTAATGAAGTTTCATGGAATGAGGACAAGAAAAATATTTCCCAGCAAAGAATTCAAGGGGGTTATTCTCTATAGGCCACGAACTTTGGAGAAATATGTACAAACATGATAGAGGTATTAGGCATGAATCAGATGTTAAGATAAGAATAAGTGTAACGTATGCTTACTATCCAAATGGTAAGCGATCAGCTTGGCGGAGATCTTAGTTATTAAGTCAAATTGAATCCAGATAATGCAGAATAGTTTACAGCAGAGTAAGGATTCACTCAGAAAAATTAGAGTACATTTCCAGTTATGACTTTCAGGTCATGGCATACAAGGTCCAACATGATAACCACATCGTCCTTTAACATACCAACAACGTATGGAAGACCGTCAGAAAATCATGTGATATAGTTGATAAAACAGTGTTGGTTACGAGTATGTAGACAGTTGAAAGTTTGTGGCTTAGAAAATAGCTTGTGAATCCTGTGACTTATAATATATTCAGTATCAAGGATCTCAAGCCTGGACCAATTTCCAGGGTTCAAATCCTAAAAGAGGATTCAAGGACGAATCCTATTTAAGGTGGGAGAAAATATAACATCTCGGAAATTCCGACGACTGCTATGTTATAGGTGGCATAATACATGATTTAAATCATGCTCAAGCGTGTATGTGATCGTGTATTACTTTTTGGAACATTTGACGAATTCGTTATAGTTCTGATACGAAGTTCACTTTCGGTTCTACTCCAAATAGCCCTTAGTTTTTGGGCCATAAATTTTTCATACGATCTCCGATATTTATGAATTCTATATTTTCGGAAAGCTAAGACCACAATCTACAATGTTTGTGTTGGATATTTTTCCAAATTCGAATCAAAAGCAGGTCAAAAATTATGATTTCCATGGATGCTATAATAAATTTCGAAAATGTCTAGAATTGAGTGATGTGGCATTTTTGGACCACTCATTTGCCTAAAAAAATCAGCCATTCTCATTATAAAATCTGCAATATTCACTCATCCTTCTCATTTTGGCGAAAAATGTAGGAAGCTTGAAGAAAAGCTTTATCTTTTTTCTTTCACTCACACTACTTTGGAAGTAATTGGTGTTGATCTTAAGCTCATTTCTCATGCAAGTTATCGACATGAATCGTAATCTTCCTTCGGTGAAATAAAGTAATGCCAGTCAGATTCCAAATCAGTGAGCGGGCCTTTCTTTTTCAAGATGATATTTACTTTCTGTTTTGATTTTGAGACTTACTTTCACGCACATCAAGGCGTTAGCCAAACTTATTTCAGTTATTTTTATGAATGTGAATGTTTTAAGAAATTTTGATTTTACAAGTATGATTCTTATGATTTTTGGAGGCATAGGGGAAAAACCTAGCTCAAATATGACTTACGAAATTGATGATTATTGGAATTGACGGATACAGAGACATGTGTACATGTAGAGCAGGACTACGAGACAACGATACATAACGCCCCTAGATCCTAGACTTCAGGGATAGGGGACGGCGAGACGTAACGCTCTTAGACCCTAGATTTATGGATAAATTGGTGGCATGCATTGGGGGACGGCGATACATAACACCCCAATGACATGGATTTACACAACTGGCTCTAGTTCTGTAGCTTGAGGGCAGCGAGACGTAACACCCAAATACCACCAGTTAGGCGTATAGGGGGACGACGATACGTAACGCCTTCATGCTTCAGGATTTCTACAGATTCTCAGAGACATGATTTTCAGAAAAGATAGTTTTATGAAAGAGTTTTATAGAGAAACGGGTTTATGAGAATATCAGAGTTTTACAGACAAAAAGGATTTCCAGAAGAGTTTTCACATAAAGAGATGTGTTTTCAGATAAGAAAGAGTTTTCAGAAAAGATCAGTTTTCTTGAGATGAATTTGATTTCATAAAAATGAATGTTTCATAAAAGCATTCCAGCTTTCGTTTTTAACTGTCCACTCACTAGGTCGTTCAAACGATCTAACCCCCTGTGGATGCTGGTTTTCGCCCGAGGTCCACAATCAAGAATTTGTAGGTTGGGGGCACTAACGATCCTGCAAAACAAAGGTAGAGTGAGCGTGGAGGTTACTGCCCACCGGTGTGGTGGGTGCCGTAGGCACTCCGATGCTCAAGTCAGTGATGAAGACGAGCTGTAAGTAATTGAAGAGTAAGGCTAGAGACTACATTGATCCCCATCGATTTCTGTGAGGGCGATGGGTCGGAGGTTCTGAGGGCTCTGGTGAGAATGATTAAGCTTTGGGTTGTAATACTTTTTGTCCCTCATTCTCTTCTGGATCTCGGTTCCTTTTATAGCCTATTTGAGGTGAGATTCATTAATGCGTTAATTGACATACGTTTTGTGTGTTGATAACGGTTGTGTCATGAATGAGTATTATGGGCAGTCATGAAGACTGAAAACGGTTGGGTTATGAGGGGTATTTATGAGTTTAAGCGTTTCGTGAGCTGGCGTATGGTGTTTCTCCGAGCCTGGGCCTGCACAATGTCTTTGGGTTCGGTTAGGGGGTTTCGGGGGTGCATTTAGCAGTGGGCCTGAGGCGAAAGGTCAAAATTAACCTTGGACCAAATTTGGCCCGTACAGTTTGTCCCCTACTCTCTAAGTCAATGAGTAATTGGCTTGGAGAGTATTTGACGCGCGTGTCGAGACCATAGGATGAAGGTGTACCTGAGCGTCGATGCTGCCTATTGATTGAACCAAACGAATGTCAAGTTATGAACTTGACTCTACATGATCCATCGTGGATGTGTCCAGTCGAATGAGCTAGATGAAGGTCAATATCATGAACTTGACTCTATAAGAGCCATTGGGGAAGTACCCAGTCGACTGAACCAGATGAAAGTCAGGATATATGCCATACGACATGTGTAATATATGTCTACAACTAGACTCGACATGAGTCCATGGGGGATCTCCCCGGTCGATTGAACCATATGAAGGTTCATGAGTTATTTCACACGACATTGTCGTATGGACTGTAGGAAGTCCATGTCTTTATTTGACTCGACATGAGTCCATGAGGGATGTCCCCGATCGACTGAACCAGATGAAGGTTCAAGAGTTGTTTCACACGACATTGTCGTATGGACTGTAGGAAGTTTATGTCTTAATTTGACTCGACATGAGTCCATGGGGGATGTCCCCGATCGACTGAACCAGATAAAGGTTCATGAGTTATTTCATACGACATTGTCGTATGGATTGTAGGAAGTCCATGTCTTCATTTTACTCGACATGAGTCCATGGGGGATGTCCCCGGTCGAATGAACCAGATGAAGGTTCAGGAGTTATTTGACACGACATTGTCATATGGACTGTAGGAAGTCCATGTCTTCATTTAACTCGACATGAGTCCATGGGGGATGTCCCCGGTCGACTGAACCAGATGAAGGTTCATGAGTTATTTCACACGACATTATCGTATGGACTGTAGGAAGTCCATGTCTTCATTTGACTCGACATGAGTCCATGGGGGATCTCCCCGGTCGACTGAACCAGATGAAGGTTCATGAGTTATTTCACACGACATTGTCGTATGGACTGTAGGAAGTCCATGTCTTCATTTGACTCGACATGAGCCCATGGGGGATCTCCCCGGTCGACTAAACCAGATAAAGGTTCATGAGTTATTTCACATGACATTGTCGTATAGACTGTAGGAAGTCCATGTCTTCATTTGACTCAACATGAGTCCATGAGGGATGTCCCCGGTCGACTGAACCAGATGAAGGTCGGGATAATCCCCATACTACGGGTCGAAGAACCATGGGAGTCTTCAATGTCTTTTAGACCAGATGAAGGTCTATGAAAGTCTTCACTCTACAGACCTGGCGAAGGTCCAAGAGTCTTTCCTTATCATACTACTAGACCTGATGAAGGTCATCACACGTTCTCCTGATGAGGGTCCATGTGACTACGGTCGTATGGACCTGTCGAATGGACTTGATAAAAGTCCAAGAAGGTCATCACTTCTCACTCTACTAGACTTGAAGAAGGTCAATGAGGGTTCTCATTCCTCATTCTACAAGACCTGACAAAGGTCAATGAGGGTATAATTCCTCATTCTACAAGACCTGACAAAAGTCAATGAAGGTATAATTCCTCATTCTACAGGACTTGTAGTTTGAGACCATGTCGTCTGAAGACCATGAGACTACGGTCGAATGAACCTGATGAAGGTCCATGAGGGTTCTCATTCCTCATTCTACAAGACCTGACAAAGGTCTATGAGGATATAATTCATCATTTTACAAGACCTGACAAAAGTCAATGAGTAATTCCTCATTCTACAGGACTTGTAGTTTGAGACATGTCGTCTGAGGACCATGAGACTACGGTCGAATGAACGTAATGAAGGTCCATGAGGGTTCTCATTCCTCATTCTACAAGACATGAAAGATGCCAATGGGGGTCTTCATTCCTCATTCTACAATCCTCACTCTACAAGACCTGCTAAAGGTTAGTGAGGGTTTTCATTCCTCATTCTACAAGACCATATCTGTAGTGTCGAATGAGATCTTTAACGAGCGCCAAGCTTCACATGGTAGTGTCGACTGAGATCCTTAACAAGTGCCAAGCTTCACACGTGTAGTGTCAAATGAGATCCTTAACAAGTGCCAAGCTTCACACGTGTAGTATCGAATGAGATCCTTGCCAAGTGTCAAGCTTCACACGTGTAGTGTCGAATGAGATCCTTGCCAACCTTCACACATGTAGTGTCGAATGAGATCCTTAACAAGTGCCAAGCGTCACATGTGTAGTGTTGAATGTGATCCTTGCCAAGTGCCAAGCTTCACATGTGTAGTGTCGAATGAGATCCTTAACAAGTGCCAAGCTTCACACGTGTAGTGCCGAATGGGACATCTTCCTCATGCTGAGTCTCCATACATGTAGTGTCGAGTGGGATATCCTTGCCAAGTCTGGTAATGTCGACTGGGATATTATCACCCCATACATGTAGTGTCGAGTGGGATATCTTAATACCAATTCTCCATACATGTAGTGTCGCGTGGGATACTCAACAAGTGCCAAGCCACATATTGTATTGTCGACTGAGACACCAATAACAATTACCAACCTATATGTTGTAATGTCGACTGGGACATCCATAATAATTACCAAACTATATGTTGTAATGTCGACTAGGACACCCATAACAAGTCGCAAACTATAAATTGTAATGTCAACTATAAAAAGTGCAAGCCATACCTGGTAATGTCGACTGGGATGTCCACGCCAACTCTTCATTAGAGTATAGTCCATTTTGACATCCTCCTCACGCCAAGTCTCCAAACATGTATTGTAGACTAGGATATCCACGCAAAGTCTTCATTCGGGTATTGTCGACTGAGACATCTTCCTCATGCCAAATATATCTCTTCATCATATGAGGTGAATGGTAGGAAAAATAGTTCCACTGAAGGGACGCGCCTTGTTCCTGATGAGGGTCCATGAGACTATGGTCGAATGGAGTCTAGAGTTGATGGCAATCCATTCATGTAATGTGAAGAATATAATTATCTTCTCATGTCGCCAGAAAGAGACGACTATCTAACCATGTAGTATGGAGTTGAAGGCAATCCATGCATGTCATATAGAGGAGATGAAAATCCTTTCAGTCGTCTGAATGTGGTGAGTCCTTCAATGTCGTATGGAAATGATAACAATTCTTCTATGTAGCCAGATTGCCATCCACCTTATCGTATGGAGAATATGATAATCTTTCCATGTAGTTTGGAGTGGATGACATTACTAGAGAATACTTCTTAGTCGATGGGTATGCTGGAAGAATATGAGTGTATTCTCATATCGAATAGAAGAAGTATATCGATTGGGTCTGATGATTTTTTATGTGGTCGCTTAGAGCAAATGGGTTTCTCCCTAAGTTGTAGTTTTGTGAAGGTCATTTTCTTTTAAAGTTACCAATGAATACTTGTTTGGGAAGCTATGATGTCCCCAAAGCAACAATAAGTGGCTTCTGGCCCTTTTTTTTTTGTCTAATTACATCAGGTGATATCTTATTGAGAAGTATTACTAGCACATCATTTATTATGTCGCTTGGGAGGATTAAAACTTCTTTCATTGTCATGGTTGGTGGAGCTTCTTCTCTTATTGTTCCTCTTATCTTCCTCCCACCTAATCTCAATGTGGGCTCGAGTCATGGATTGATCCATGGTGTAGCATCAAAATTTAGTGAGCTTTTTGTAGAGTTTACTTTCTGAAAGTAATCCATTTCTAAATGCTTCCACTGCAGTAGGCTGATAGAAATATGAGATTTTTATACTCTCTTTATTAAAGCGAGCCAGGTAGCTTCGCAAGGACTCCCTTCTCTATTGTTGGATGACATTAAGGTCATTGGTGGTCTTTTCAAGCTTGCAAGAACTTGCGAAATGCTCCACAAATTTGTCTGCTAGCTGTTGGTAAGACTCGATGGATCTGTATGGGAGATTGATAAACCAGGTGAGGGCAGGGCCAGCTAATGTTTCTCCAAATCCTCTGCTCATACCAGCTTCCCATTGATGAGGAGCCAGACCCGTTGATAACATCTTGTATTTGTAATGGACAACATGGTCGTCTGGGTCAGTTGTGTAGGGGTTTTAGGGGCTAAATCCTGTAACGCAGCGGAAACGGTGGAAAATCAAATTTTTCGATTTCAACACTTTTTCTCGGATTAATTAAATAAACATATTTATTTAATTATCCAATAATCAAATTATGAAATAAAATTCAATAAATCAAATTTAAGCGAATTTACCGAATTGCCCTTACACTTGGTATTTTGCTCATTTTAGTCCGAAATTGTTCAAATCAATTTTGGATGATTCTAAATCATTTCTAAGATGAACTTAGCATGTTCAAAACATCAAAAAACCAAGAGCAACCAAAAATCCCAAAATCTCTCATTTGGCCGAGAGCCTCCAAAGGGGGGGATTTGTGCATTTTGTGATTTCATGCTTCAAAACACATCAAGATGTAATCCAATCAACATGAAACTTTATATGTATCATATACACATCCTTATACACAACATAAATGAAAAGCCCCAAATTTGGACAAGGTCATAAACCCTAATTTTTCAATTTCTTCAAATTGGACAAATTAGACCAAATTGGTCAAATCAATTACTTCAATCATGTTTCTTCCATCCAATTAAAGTCCCAACACAATGAAACAACTATAGATCAAATCTAGGTCATTTAAGAGTGGGTCAACAACTCTAGATTAGCAACAAAGTTTCCAAAAAACTTAAAAGAATACTTATAACTTCACTAGTCACAAGCTTCCACCATTATACATGCTCAACACTTTCACCAAACTTCCATTCATCAAAAATACAAAGAATAAAGAAAAGAAAAACATGATAACATCACAAGAAGTAGCCTAGAACATAAGGAACAATTTCCTCTCTAATAGCAAGTTAAGAAAACTTACTAAATCCAAGCCTTTTCCTTTGTTTTTCTTTTCTTCCTCTCTAGCTTCTTTTGTTTTCTTTAATGGAGTTTAGGTTAGAAAGTGTATTTAGGTTATTTACCAAATGAAATGAAAACAATATATACTTGTTTGGAAAAAGCCCTTGGCCGAAATTCAACAAGCATATACAAGATATTGTAATTTCAATTTCATTTGATATAAATTTGATCAACTTGATATAAATATATAATAAACACTTTATAGATATTTTAATTAAGTCAACAAAGGCAACTAAATCATTTAATCCAAATATCCAAATGTTAAGATATTTATATTTTAATTAATTTAATCATTTAACAATTAATTAATTAATTAATTAATTAATTAATTAAATATAAATATATTAAATATATGTATTATATTTACATTAAATATCAAATACATATATTCATTTAGGATATTAGTCAAATATCTCAATTTGACAATTAATTAATGTGTATTTAAATTAATCAAGTATTAAATGTAAATACACAATAATTAAGGAAATGACTATCGGGTCCTTTAACATGTATTTTGCGTTTAACCTTTAAACGACTTTATAAATAATCAATATTATTTATAAATATTGCTCTAGTGCTCCACGAGTATATTTCATTATTGAGACTCTCTAAATTCAGGCATATCCGTCACGAAATCCAATTTCGTGTCCATAATTTAACCACCCGTAAATTATGACGATCACGGATAATCTCGCTGAATCATACAGGTCGAGGTCATGGCAAATGTATAATTCCTCCGTCACAGGTATCCGGATATATCCCAAAGATATAGATGTAAACGTCAAATCTCTATAGGGATTATCCAGTCGACTTTTCTATTAGCAATCTCAAAAAGAATGTTTAGAACTAGCTTCTAAACTTTACCACGGGCCCATGGTTTTATCTGATTGCTAATTATATGGACTACCTATGCTCTGGTACACAGAACTGACGGATCCTATCTCGATACACATAGGACACCCTGAGGATCTATCTACACCCAACGAACAGGCGGAGGTCTGATCTAAATAGATCGGTGACGTGACTGCCATTTAAGTGTAGAAGATGTCTCATGTGCCCACAATGGCATCTCAAGTCTAAGAATCACAAGTGCTACTCAACCCGAGAAGATTCTTATTGACGTTGGTGTACCATCCATTAATAATCTTCGGTGAGTCGTTCAGTGTTTATCCGCTATAAACACCCACACGTCTATACTAGTCTCCAAGACTTATGGTTCATTGAGAAACCATTGGAATCATATATTCCAGTATACGACATGTACCGGTCTCAACGGGTTTACTATACTGACCAAGTAGTGTAAACCTTGACCAGGAACTTTCTGAGAATGACAACGTCATGATACTACTCAATGTCAGTTGCGACGCTTTTGCAACAGTACCATGACTAATCATTCTAAGGTCATTACATCTTTACCATATTAAAAGATACATTATATTATAGAAACTGCATATATTATTCATAATAATAATATTTTACAGAAGTATTCAAAAGAAATATAACCAGGAATTGGTGCTCTGAGCACCAACCCCAACAAGTTGATCCATCATACATCTTCATATCTAGAGGACTGAACTTCCTTGGTAGCTCAATGGAAGTGATGGTCTCCAAAAATAGTGTATCTGAGATTGTGCCAGCTCGAATTTTTCTCACTGGTAGTCTGACACTAGGTAGGCTGGAGAGAATTACATCTTTGAACTCTTTCATTTCCTTACGCATGGTGGAGGCAACTTGCCGTGCTTGGTCGGTTGGGGAGATATGTCGACTTCTTTCTTGATTTGATAGATGGTTGTCCAATGGCGGATTCTCGCTTGCCACATTGTTGAATGCCCCCAGGAGATTGGTGGGGATTGTAGGATTGAT
Source organism: Zanthoxylum bungeanum (assembly GCA_019454045.1). NCBI lineage: Eukaryota > Viridiplantae > Streptophyta > Magnoliopsida > Sapindales > Rutaceae > Zanthoxylum > Zanthoxylum bungeanum. The sequence continues at coordinate 86,799 of SKCR01001250.1, forward strand.
GGGATGGTCTGGAGAATTAGGTTGTTGGGAGGTTGAAGAGATTTGCTCCAGTTTTTTCTGTAGGGTTATATTGGAGCTTCGCTTGGCTTGACTCTCTTCTTCTAAAGCACATAATCGTTCTTAGAGTATGATCAGATGTGTAGTCACAGGATCTGGTGTCTCCTCACTGCTAGAAGCCATGGTTGGCTGTGTTTTAAGAACCGTAGACTGAGAGATATTTGTCCGCTATGAATCGCTAAGGCCCAATGGTGGGCGCCAAATTGTGGATGCTGGTTTTCGTCCGAGGTCCACAATCGAGAATTTGTAGGTTGGGGGCACTAACGATCCTGCAAAACAAAGGTAGAGTGAGCGTGGAGGTTACTGCCCACCGGTGTGGTGGGTGCCGTAGGTACTCCGACGCTCAAGTCAGTGATGAAGACGAGCTGTAAGTAATGGAAGAGCAAGGCTAGAGACTACATTGATCCCCGTCGATTTCAGGGGTGCATTTAGTAGTGGGCCTGAGGCAAAAAGTCGAAATTAACCTTGGACCAAATTTGGCCCGTACACTCCCCACTCCCATTGTTTCTGTTTTGCAGGTTTAATCGGAGGACGAGCTCGAGATGATGGATACTGATGGCAATCACTAGGGTGTTTGAGTCCACCAGTGAAAGTTAAAGTAAAATCTTGTATCAGTCATTGGTATAGTAAAGATTATGTGTGTAATAAGTCATTGTCATGTGTTAAAAGTGTCCATTATAGAGTTGTAATGAGAAGTGTATTTGAGTACATAGTTATAAGTATAAAATCTTTGTTCTATGTTGTTGAGTTGGGCAATGGTTGTTGGACAATTATGACCCATAGCATCATTATTTGTACATATCAAGGTGTTGTTGTACAAATTAACTATGTGACCAAGGAAATTGCCCTTTTATCATTTGTAATTAGATTACCAAGATATATAAATGATAGAAGATCTTTATGATTAGTTCCGGATTGAGATGATATGAGATAGTATCAATCCACGAAGGTTTAATCATTAAATATCCATAGTCGGAGTATTATCGAGATTGGACATCGATAATGCGTAAAAGACTAGTATTACACTTGTGCGTGTTGTGGGAGCATAACGACATAGTTCTCATATATTTGGGTATTGGATACTCATGCAAGTGTAATAGGAGGTTGTGTTTACCGATGGTACGAGAACAGCTTCGCTCTAGATAGACCCCTTAGAATTCCATTGGTAGTATGACTATGTGTCTATGGAAGTCCGAATCAGGGTAGGTGTATTTGGTCTTAAACTGAGACTTGCACCGCTATTACTTGCGACAATCAATATACTTTGGTTTTGGTCGTCCAGGGATTTAACAGGTTCTGTGTATGCCTCTTCTGTGTATATTGAGAATCGTAGTGTGTAGGGTGTGATGTCAAGATGGAAGTATCACTCCAGTCATAGCGGAGATGATGATCACGTAGGATACGGAACTGGTGCTCTTTTATGCTGCAGCTATCGGGATATTATGACTAGGTCATGTTTATCCGATTATAGAGACTAGTTACCATATATCCGATATGTGCTTCGTACGGGGCAGACACAATTCCAGCCCCAGGCCTTGCACGTGACATCCGATACTGGATCGCAATACGCAATACTACGTATACTATGCCTGATAAAGATTACATATTCCTTTAAGAATATTTCTGGAGAATTGGGTAGGCACGGTGCTTTGCTAGAAGCCAATCATATCTTGTAAATCGGTAAAAACGTAGTACTAGGTACGTACGTGTTCGGATAGTCCGACGACCGGATTTACTGCCAACATATCCGTGGATCTCATGGGTCGCTTCCCGAAGATTCACCGATGCCGTATGACTCACACTTTATTAATCTGGGATTAATTATAAGAGAGAGAAAATTAATCTATGATTAATTATGGAGATATTTTATCTGGGATAAAATATTATTTAATGAGAGAGAACGATTAATTTGGAATTAATCGATAAAATAATATATTCGATATATTATACGAAATTGGATTTCGACGCGGAATTAAAATTGGATTTTAATTCAGGCGAACGAGTTAATTTAGAATTAATTCGTTAGCGACGTGAATATTAATTTTGCTAGGCATAATTATTTAATTAAATTTGATTTAATTACGTCGCAAAGGAAAATTCGTTAATTCGGAATTAGCGAACCCGAGCCCGGGAGTGTTTGCGGGCCCACTCGCATTTCGAATTCAAGTGCGGCCCACAAGTCACATCACGCGTCACATCACTAGTCAACTTTAGTCACTTTGATTGATGGAAGTTGATGGGATTTGATGGTTGAGTGTGAAACACTCAAATGTGATGGCTTGAATGACAAGTACCATTTATTTGATTTTTGGTATATCATTTGACTTTGTTTTTGAAACAAAACACAACCAACACACTTCATCTTCTCTCTTCCTCTCCTTCTCCATTCGGCCAAGGGCCAACTCTCTCTCAATTTCTTGCCAAATGCCGAGAGCAACAAGGAAGAAATTAGGGAATTTTGTGGCAAAATTTCCAAGGTGCTAGCACACATTAGGAGTCATCCAAATGTGATAGGTAAACCCACCCATGGGCAAGGAATTCACATCAAGCTTGGAGCTTGAAGAACACAAATGGAGCACAAAATGGAGGCCAAAAACCGTGAGCTTCATGGAGGAAAAGCTTGAAGATTTTTGTTGTTCCTCGCATCGCAAAAGCCGATCTTTGTAAGTATGATTCCGCCATACTTCTTTGTTGTATTCACACATGTTTCTATGCTTAAATTGATCTTGGGACTAACCTAGAAACCCAACAATGGTCCCTATGCATGAGTTTGTATTTTGAAATGGGATTAGTAGTGTTGATCATAGTCAGAAAGTCAGAGGCTCAGGGGAATAGGTCAGCATATTCCATGCCGGTAGCATCTCCGAAAGGGGGATGTTACATTTTTATTATTAATTTATAAATTTAAAATTTAAAATTTAAGATATATTTTTATATTAAAACATAATTTCCTATTAAAATAAGAGACATAAATAACAGTTATCTATAAAAACTAACCTTTTTTAGTTTTTAGGTCTATTGTTATTTGTTACTTTACTTTGAATTATTTTTATAAGATTTTCATAAGTTTTTTTTATTATTTATTGTGCTTCATGATGCAGACTCTGATTTTTAGCTCTTACACAATGACAGTCAAGATTTCATGTTTGATAAGAAAATTTAAGCTTAAATTGAATACATTACATTAAATTTCATTGGAATTCATTTGAAAGAAAATTAAATAATTTTAAAGTTATTTATATAACTAGGAATATGATTTCAAATGAGACAGTAAGATGAGAGAGAAACTTTAATGTGAATTAGAAACATTGTTTGAAAATTAATAGATAAATAAATGAGACATATATATTAAGTGTAAGTTAATCAATTGTCTCATTTATACTATAAAACCAACTAGATTAAGATCATTTACAAGATTAATACTTAAAATAGTATTAAGATTTTTGTTATGATATGAAATTACAGTCAAATATGTGCTCAATCCGCACAGAGTGCGGGCCCTATACTAGTTAAAAAAAAAAACATGAGTTGTACTTAATCCATACAATTAACCTCAATAATTAATTTTTTATTAAATTATAAAATTAAAATATCTTTACAATTAATTTTGTAATAAATAAAAAACTATTATAATAAAAATACATATTATAATTTTATAAGAACTATATTATAATAAGAAAACATATAATATTATCCTATTACAGTTAAAAAATACTATTAAATTATAAAATTAAATTAATACATCTAATAAATAAGAACTCTTTTATAACAAAAAAATAGATTATATTATCTGATTAATTTTTGAATAATATCACAGATAATCCAACAATATTATATATATATAAGTTTTCTAATAACATCAACATAACACCTAATCTATACAATTAATTTTTTTAATTACCTATTGTAATAAGATTATATGGTATAATCTTATATTAAAATAAAAAAATATATGTGGCACCTAATCTCTATGATTAATATTTTTATTATTAAATTATAAAATTAAAATAATAAATTATTAAAATAAAAACCTATTACATAATAAAAATATAATCTCCTATTAAAATAAGAAACCTAAATGGTAGTCACCCACAAAACCAAGCCAATTTTTTAGATTTCGGGTATATTGTTATTTATTATTTTATTTTTAATTATTTTTATAAGTTTTTTCATGATTTTTTTATTATTTACTATGTTTCAGGATGCAGACTGTGACTATTAGCTCTTACACGGTGAATTAGAAATATTATTCAAGAGCTGAGAGACAAACAAATAAGGCATAGATATTATATGTAAGTAAATCAATTGTCTTATTTTATATTATAAAACCGACAAGATTCAGAGCATTTACAAGATCAATACTTAAAATATATGTTCAACCCGCACAAAGTGCGGGCCTTGTACTAGTTAACATAAAAAATATTAAACAATTATAAAATTGAGAGAGATGATTAAAATTTCTAAAAAAGAAAAAGAAGAAAATGAGGAAAATAAGAAGAAATTGAGTATTTCTACAAGTTGGGTGATTTTCAAAAAAAAATCGATATTTAATTAGTGATTAATCTGTTAAAAATTAGTCAAAGTTGATGGAAAATTAAATCGGTTATTTTCCGTCAAATCGAATCGCTCCACTAACAATCAACGATTAGGTGATTAATCGAGGATTAATTACTGACTAAATTTCTTAGATTCAAAATAGCAAATTTAAAAAATAAATTTTGAATTTATAAAAATTATTTTATCATTTTATATAGAGAAGACAAAAATTCGGTGATGACATAACCGACCCTGAATATAAGCATGTGAGGCGTCCGTCTATACCCCTAATTTTTTTTTTTTTTGTATCCCTTAAATAACCAATGGCTAAAGACCCTAAATTTTTTATATTATAATAATATGTTACGGTTAAAAATCTCAAAATATAAAAATTACATTGAGTATCAAAAATATCAATACCGACCCTGAGTATTGATAAAGTGCAACTATCATTCTTGGTTTGGAAAATATGTCATCTTGAACGGTTGTAAATTAAAGTCGTGAGAATTGATACTTCTTAATGAGACATGAAGAATAGGATGCAATTGCCCTCGAGATTCTTGAACGTTATGATAGCTTGCTTATGTCTTTAATTGGGAATAATATCATATCATAGCCCCACCTTCATGCATTAAAAATTGAACATACATTAAAATAGAAATAGAAATAGAAATAGAAATAGAAAGATGGGGCTTGGCTTCAACAATAAGCTTACTTGTTCTTGCTTTGATATATTGCTATTAGAATCAAAGTTTATCATCATATATGCCTTTCAATTAATCATGGGTTATAAAATGGACGAATATATATATATATATATATATAAGAGTGGACAAAATCCAAATCAATTTTTTATTTCGTATCTCTCTCAAAATTCAAATTTGGATGGCTAATAAAAAAAAAAAGTTGAAAATCACTTAATTATGAACTAAAATGGAAGAATATGCTCAGAAAGTCAAGTTTAGAATTGTTTTTATTTTATTTTATTTTATTTATAATCATGTAATTGGTTGGATCTCCATATTTTAAGCATAATCACTTAAAAATAATATTTTAGTAATTATCGTTATAGAAGAGACAGGAATCGGGAATCAAAATCGGACCGGAACCGGACCAAACGGTTCATGTTCCGGCTTTTTTTAATTAATTAAAAAAAGTAAAAATTCATTTAAAAAAATAGAATTGGGATATTATTAATATTTTACATTAAATTAAGAACGTAAATTAAAAATAAAAGAATTTGAACTTAAATTTATAATAACTTAAGCTGTATACGCATCCTCATAGGGTGAGAGGAATCAAAGTTCACGTAGTTCCATTATATTTTTTAGATAATCAACCTCATTACAATTATTTACTCATCATCGTTATATGTTCCTGCTATTGATCTTTCAGCTCTCGTTTCGCTTGCAGATACATTTTTGAACAAGTCTTCAAAATCATCGGGGGTATCTTTTTGTTGCCTTAGATTAGCTCTGGTCCAATCATCGACACATGCAGTTGCTTCTAAGGTGCTTAGTTGTTATGAAGATTGTCTTGCTTCCAAAATATTGAATCATAAATTGAAGACTTGTTCAAACACAACGGTGGAAAAAGGTGCTGCTAGCACCTCTTTAGCAATGATCGATAAAACATGATAGACATTTTGATGTCGGTTCCACCACTCAAGCACTTGAAATTTTTTACCTACAACACTTTCAGTAGGAAACTCAAATTTTTTTGATAAATAATTATCTAATTCCGGATTGTTAGTCGTGGTTTCCTTATGTTTTCTATTTCGTTGTAGTAACCAACGATCACCTATGCTAAATCTTGAATCTAGTACGAGTTGGCTACTAGATTGAGCTACTGAGTGCAAGTTGTATTTAATGACATAATCATTAAATAATTCGATTAAATCATTTTTACTCCATCTATTATTTTTCTAACATTAATTTCATCATCTATTCCTAAAAATTCATAATAGGTTTGTAAGCCGACATTCAAACCTTTTAATTTCAATTTAGGATAAAAAAAAACTGTAGCAATAAGATAAAGTAATGAAATGTCTTTAAAATAAGTCAATCATTTTCTTTTCATTACAGTAATAGCACCAAATAAAATAATATCATTAACATTTGAACTTTCAGCATGCTCATGTAGAGTACCAACAATATTCAAACATTCAACAAGAAATAAATTTATTGTTAGATAATTAACACCACTAAAAATATTTTTGTGTCATTAAAAACTTTTTTATTTATCTAAAATTATTTCACTAATATCCAATTGATTAGGAAAAAGTGTTATTTATTGACCATGTTGGGAAAAAAACTACATAATATATCTTGATAAGAAAAAACTTGAGTTAAAAGAAAATAAGTTGAATTCCAACGAGTTGGAACATCTCGTGAAAATTTTATTGGTTTAATACCATTTAATTTACAAAACTTGGTTCATTCTCTCCTAACATTTGAATATGACCAAATATAATTAAGTGCAACCTTAGTAGGATTAATGTGCACTTCTAATTCAGTCAAATCATCTTGAATACATAAATTAAGGACATGACATGTGCAACGAATATGAAAAAATCGACCCCCAAATTTGGTTGGTATATTTCTTTTAATTCTCTAATTGATGCAGTATTTGCAAATGCATTGTCGAAACCAATTGTTAAAATTTTACTTAATAAACCATATTCATCAAAAATTACTCTAATCATTCTATAAATATTATATGGAGTATGTTGCTGATCAAAAACTCTAAATGTAATAAATCATTTTTGCATGTTCCATGATGCATCAATCCAATGATAAGTCACACCAATGTATAAGTGTGTTTGTCAATAGTCACTCTAAATATCAGAACAAATAGAAAGACGTCCTTTAATATCTTTAAATAATTCATTTAAAGTAATTTTATCATCTTTGTATAATTTAAAAATTTTCCGTTTTGTCGTAAATTATTTGGTTAATTTTGTGATGCCTAAATTGTACTAAAAATAACTATTTAATTATTGTTATTGAGGGTAATTTAGTCATTTTATAATTATATATTAAAAAATTTGGCAGGGAGCCAAACAGCTACTAGTCATTGGCAAGGCAACGGTTCCGATTGGAACTGTGGAATCTTACGGTTCAAGGGAACTGTAAGGTTCCGATAAGATTAGGGTTTCGATTCGGCTAAGGTGGAACCCTAGCCGAACCGAAAGGAACCAAATCAGGTTCCGATTCCTAGAACCGAAATCAGAAGGAACCGGAACCGTTCGGTTCTGTTTGCACAAAAAATAAAAAATTCGGCCCAATAAAAACAACCCAATTTTCAAAGCCAACAAGATTTTTTGGCAAAATAAGTTCAGGTCAGAGCCCATGCACGTATCTCAGACTCTGACTACTGCTTCAAAACTTGAGCCCTGACCATGAGTCCTGCTTTAGAACCTGACACTGAGGTCTGCATGTTGCAGGTTTGATGCTGAGGTCCTGACTCTCAGGCTCTGAGTCTGACTCTGACTCAAAGGTTTGCTTCAGAGGTTATGCTCCAAAGGTTCTGACTCTAACTCAGAGGTCCTGATTCCAACTATGCGGATTTGACTCTGGCTTTTGGTTTTGCCTCTGATTCTGAGGATGAGGTTCTGACTCTTGCCTGATGTAGAAGATATTGAGTTTGCATGTTGAAAGTCTGATGTTGAGTGAGGTAGGTCCTAACTCATAGGTTCTACTCCAAAGATCCGACCATGAATTTGGGGTCCTGAGACTTTGACTCTGAAGTTCTGATTTTGAGTTCCCAGACTCGTCCTGAGACACGAGGCTCTGAGGGTCTGATTCCTGCACTGAGGCTCTAAAGTAGGGTCTAATAGTGAAGTAGGGTCTTACTCTGATTCTGCGGTTCTGATTTTGAAGAGGCTCTGACTTTGAGGATCTGACTCTGGGATCCAATTATGAGGCTCCGAGGGTTTGATGTTGGAAGATTTTGAGGCATTGAATTTTGAGGTGCTAGCTTTAAGGTCTTGAAGTTCTAACTCCGAGGCCCTGGCCTAAAATTCTGAGGTCCTGAAGTTCTAACTCTGAGGCCCTGAAGTTCTGATTCTGACCAAAAGGCTTGAGATTCTGACCAAGAGATTCTGATTCTGACCCTGAGATTATGAGCTCCTGATTTTGAGGTTCTGAATTTCTGAGGATATAAGGCTGAACGAGTATCAAAGTAAAGAGTGGTTTAAAATCAACTTATGCACGTCTGATCAAAGGATTAAAATCAAGATTAAACGTGTTTGATTCTGATGAGCGGAAAATATATCAATATTTACCGCCCCTTTTGCTTAATATTTTGTTTAGTTTCTCGGGTTTGATGAACATTTTGATGTGTTTTAGTTTATTTTGCAGATAAAATAATATTAGGACTCAATGAAATCATTTAGGATGAAATGCGGGTCAAATAAGGGCAAAAATTAGACTTGACATATTAATTTTGGAGATTGGAAACTTGAAAGGGCGTTCTAACGAAGTGCATTTTCTGAAATTCCAATTTTGCGCAACTGTCGTATATTGGGTATAACTTCTTACTCCGATAGCGGATTGAGCTGATTCAAGTTTTAGATTAAATAAGACTCAAAGATCTACAACCTTTAAGAACAAAATAATTTCTCTATTCTGAATATTTCATGACCGAAATTGATGAAACATCCGCAAAGGTGTTATGTGTAATTATTAAAGTCATTTTCAAAGCAAATAAATAATAAATAAATAAATAATAAAAATAGTCAAGCCCCACCAAACATGATAGAAATTAATAATGGATTTGGTGGAGTAATTAGTGGAGCAATTAGTGGAGGATTTGGTGGAGCATTTGGTGGATGATTTGATGGAGGCAAAATTTTGCCTATAAATACCAAGCCATTTCATTTGTAAATTCATACTTTCTTCTTTGAAATTCCTTAAGAATAACTAAGAGATTGTATCGTGTTTGTTTATTTACAGCTTTCAGTAATTAATTTCTGCTTTCGCACTTTCTTTTCTTTACTTTTCAGTCTTTACTTTCTACAATTTACTTTTACGCACAGTACTTTCCTTTCTTTACTTTTCAGTTTTTACTTTTTACGCAATGAGGAGGTAACTCCCCCTTCCTGGGGTAAAATGTAAAGCTTTTATTATTGCTATTTAGATTAATCTCCCTTAATTATAATATAATAACTATTTAAAAACCTGACTTAACTAGGATACCACCATATTGGTAGGTTGGTAATTAATTATAAATTGGTTTTAACCTGACTAAGCATGGATATCGCCTAGTTGGTCGGTTCGTAATTAACTATTAATTTGACTTAATCAGGATACCGCCTATATGACTGGTTGGTAATTATCACGCAAAATTAATATATTATATTAAGGGAGATATCTAAAATAGTAGTAATAAAAGTGGATCATCTAACCCCAATATTTTCTTTTATTGTACTTTTACTTTATTTACTTTTCAGAAATTTATTTTTCAGCAATTTACTTTCAACAATTTACTTTTCAGCAATTTACTTTCAGTAATTTACTTTTAAGCAATTTACTTTTCAGCAGCAATTTACTTTTTAGTACTTAATTTTCAGCAATTTACTTTATGTCTTTTATTTTATTTAGTTTTTACTACCCGTAAATATGTGTTGTAACTAAGTCAGTTATCTGGGGTTGTGATGAAGTCCAATACCATTGGTTTATAAGGGGTTATTTTATGGTTTGGGTAATATAAATGTTTATTTATTGAGCCTTAATCCTAATGCTTTTTATTAACTGACCATTAATAAAATTGAACTGGTAAACTTAAAATGAACTTGGAAAAGAGATTTTAGGTTAAAGACCTTAGACTCAATAGCCAACGATCGTCCTTGAGGATAGATAACCCTTTAATAGATTTCCTTACAGGATAGGAATATACATGTCGGGCGGGGGCAGCCATAATTGGAACTTAATCTTAATGAATTCAGATAACTTGGTTAACATAGGAATATGATTAATCGGGTTACACTGGGTATTTGTATCTGACCATCGAAAGAGGCTTTTACATAATTTCGTGTTCCAGGTTAATAAACCAATATATTACACAACCGTAAGATAACCACTTCATCTTTAAAAATGATATTGGAAGGATTCACAACCCTGGATAGTTTTAAAATTGAATTTTCTTAAAAACTACTTTCAAGCAATTTTATTTACTTGTTTTAAATTTAAAATCACCATCCAAATAAACAATCAATTCATTAGATACTCGTAAAATTTGACTTCATAAATTGATAACAAAATATTTTAAGTCCTCGTGGGATCGATACTTTTTATACTACTTGAACGATACGTGCGCTTGCGTTATACGCGTGTGATTACGCTGGTCAAGTTTTTGGCGCCGTTGCCGGGGACTTATTTATCTTTCACTATTAGTTTTGGGGTTGGATACATTACTTGTATCTAATATTTTTTTACTTATTGTTGTTGTTTTCTTTTTTTTCAGGTTCTCAGACACTGCATGAGACGAACCATAAGCTTTGAAATCTGACCGCTTGACCTAGAGATTGAAAGAACCATCAGACAGTTGAGAAGGGAAAGGCTAGAAGGCCAAGAAGCAATCGTTAACATGGAACCTGAACCTTTTGAAGTTGCACCACCAATTCTCATTCGAGATAGAACTATTCCGGTGGTTGATGGCTTCATTTCCTATATTGTACTTCCTCCCTTACCAGTAAATGCGTGTGACATCAAAATATGCATTCAGATGATACATCAGTCAGTTCAGTTTGGGGGCAATGCAACTGAAGATCCTAATGCCCACATCAGCAACTTCCTGGAAGTTTGCGGCACTTTCAATTACAACCAAGCTGCTGAAGAAGCAATGAGATTGCGAGTTTTTCAATATTCCTTGAAAGACAGAGCCAAAGCTTGGCTACATTCTCTACCAGCAGGTTCCATCACAACTTGGAACACTCTCGCCACCAAATTCCTTGCAAAGTACTTTCCACCAGCCAGAACTGCAAAGTTGAGGAATGACATTACATCCTTTATGCAACAAGATTCAGAATCCCTCTGCGAAGCTTGGGAAAGATTCAAGGATTTACTTCAGAAATGTCCTCACCATGAAATTGCAAAGTGGCTACAAGTCCAAACCTTCTACAATGGATTTTCTGGAATAATGAGAACAACAATTGATGCAGCTGCTGGAGGTGCTTTAATGGCAAAAGGAGAAGATCAAGCCTGAGCCTAATTGAAGAAATGGCTACAATAATTCATTATGGCCAATAGAAAGGAGTTTGATCCAACGAATTGCTGGAATTTATGAAGTTGGAACCAACACAGCAGTGAATGCCCAGCTGGATCAGATATGCAAATTCATGGAAACTCTCAGCATGCAAGGTAATGCTGGATTCACAAGTTCACTATATGGAGGAGCACCAGAGCCAAACCAACATAAAGAAACAATGAATTATGTCAACAATTTCAATAGACGGGGGGAACAATCCATATTCCAATACTTACAACCCAGGGTGGATGAATCATCTCAATTTCGCATGGAGCAACAATTCAGGGCAACTGAACAATCCACCACCAGGATTCCAATGGCAAAGCCAGGAGCATGAAAAAGAACCAGAATAGCGGAAGTGTTGGCCCAGTTAAAAAAATACGATGCCATGTTTCAAAATCAGGCAGCATTAATTCAAAATCAAGCAGCATCAAATGAAGCTATGTTTGAAGCCCATGCTCAAAATCAAGCAGCATTCAATCAAAGCTAACTGATTCTATAAAAGAACTGGAGAATCATATTGGACAATTGGCCAATGCTCAGAGTTACAGACCGCCAGGTAACCTTCCAGCAACACTGAACCAAATCCAAAAAACATAGGGAATGAGCGATGTCATGCCATCATTTTAAAAGCGGTACTGAAATCAACAAAGATGTTGGAATCAAGACACCCATTGAAGAAGTTCCAAAAGAAAGCAGGGAAGCAGTTCTACAGATGGAGGAAAAAGAAGTAAAGGAAAAAGAGCAAGAAAAAATCACTATACCTCCACATTTTCCACAGCGTCTCCAGAAAAACAAATTGGACAAGCAGTTTGCTCGATTCCTGGAGATCTTTAAAAAGCTGCATATCAATATTCCATTTGCAGAAGCATTGGAACAAATGCCTAGCTATGTCAAATTCATGAAAAACATTCTTTCACGAAAATGAAGATTGGGAGATTACGAGACAATAGCATTGACATAAGAGTGCAACACAATCATTCAGAGGAAACTTCCCCCAAAGTTGAAAGATCATGGCAGTTTCACATTCCTTGCATCATAGGAGAGCATAAATTCGGTAGGGCTTTGTGTGATCTAGGTGAAAGTGTTAACTTGATGCCTTTTTCTATTTTCAGGAAATTATAGATTGGAGAAACAATGCCCACATCAGTCTCTCTGCAACTGACCGGCGTAAACACACACGTATAACGCAAGCTCACGTATCGTTCAAGTAGTATAAAAATATCGATCCCACGAGGACTTAATTCTACTGTTGTTATTAATTATTGATACTATTTATTTACAAGTATCAAATTATAGGGAAAATGGAATTGATTGCTTTTGGTTGGTTGAATGTGGTTTTGTAAAATAAAATAAAAATAGACTCAAAAGAAAATACTAAGGAAAATAAAAGAAAAGACTCAAGGATCTAGGGTCGTGACTCCACACAATATTATTATAAAGATGAATTGATTCTCTTATTTATGTGTAATAAATCAGTTTGCTAACCTGGAACACGAAAATATGCAAAAGCCTATGTCGATGGTCAGACGCAAATACCCAGTATAACCCAATTGAACCATATGTCTATGTCAACCAAATTACATGGATTCATTAAGATTAAGTTTCAATTATGGCTACCCCCGCCCGACAGGTATATGTCTATCCTGTAAGGTAATATATTAAAGGGTTATCTATCCTCAAGGAAGATCGTGGGCTATTGAATCTAAGGCTGAAATCTAAAATCCTTATGTCTAGTTTATTTTAAGTTTACCCCATCAATCTTATTGGTGATCAAACAACAAGAAGCATTAAGCTTAAGACTCAATAAACAAACTAAGGAATTACCAATAAAAAGAAAATCAATTATTAAATGTGGATATTGTGTTTCATACTTCCCTAGAATAAAATAAAATGCTGGGGTTAGAGGATCCACATTTAATATTTCTTATCTAGGAATCTCACTTATTATAATATATAAATTATTTTTTGTTCTACTTTCTAGAATTAATAATATTAAACATTTAAAACCAGCCATATAGGCGGTAATCCATTTAGTCCAACTACACCAGCCATATAGGCGGTAATTATCTGTCACATAAAGACCAGCCATATAGGCGGTAAAGTAATTTATATTTAACCCGACCATATAGGCGGTAATAAAGTCTGACATAATTAATCCGGTTAAATTATAATTTATAAATTATAATTAAGTGAGATTTACCTAGATAATTATATTAAAGGTTTCACCTTTTACCACATCGGAAATTTAACTACAAAACATAAAGTAAATAAATAAAAATTTGTAATAAAAACTAAAATAAAAATACATAATTTTAATATTACAAAAACTAGATGCTTCCGATGAAATCAGGGAAAAACTCCCAAGGAAAGCACACCAAATGAAGTGGTGAAGGCCTGAATTTATAGGCAGATTCGGCAGTGGGCGTCGCGACGCTAGAGTGCTTGGCGTCGCGACACCAGCACGTGTATTTGGTCCACGCGGGTTGACTCCGCTTGTTCTGTCGGTAGAATCAGGTGGTGACATGTGTCACGCGGCAATGCGGCGCAATCAGGAGGCGACACGTGGTGCACGGTGAGTGGCTGGATTTTTGGTCAAATGAGAAGTTGACACGTGGCACGCGCTTAGGATCGGTCAAATGAGAGGTCGATACGTGGCAACATGTGATTTGTCCAATATTCAGTCCAATGAGAAGGTGACATGTGTCACGCTGAGTGTCGGCACCATAGATTTTTGACACGTGACAGGCGGTGCATTTTAGCTGATCTTCTGAGATGATGACACATGGCACGGTGCACGTTAGCGTAGATGATGATTGTCGGCATCTTAGGATGATGACACGTGGTAGGCGTATTTTAGCGGATCGGTTGTGATGGTGACACGTGGCCTGGCGCACGTTAGTAGCACTCGGCGCACGTTAGGCGTCGCGATGCCAAGGGTTTGGGCGTCACGACGCGGAAAAATTACCATTTTGCATTTTTTGCCAATTTTCACTGTTTTGCTCCAAATCACATCCAGAATGTCCTGAAACTTTATTTATCTACAAAATAACACAAAACACATCAAAATATTCACAAAACTCAAGCTAAATGAGTGGGAAATAGTGATAGATTTACCACTCATCACACCCCAAAACCTAACATTTTGCTAGTCCTCGAGCAAACACAAAATAAAATAACTAAGCCACTTTCATAGGGATCACGGTTGCATTTAGCGTATGCAACAAGCCTTTAAACCCCTAGGTGTCCCTAGTTGACGAGTTGCAGTCTCGTGAGGGTTTACAGCAATGATACCCACAAACATTTTACAAAAGTAAAAATGTAGTGAAACTAATGCACACAAAAGCAAAAAGACAAGAGAAAAAATAATAAAGAAGTTAGTAACTAATCAGGTGAAATTTCTACTCCAAGTTACTAATTGTTTTGTTTCTTTCTAAATTACTGAATAAGTAAATTCTCCGATTATATTTACCATTCTCCATATACACAGCCAACAAAATATTAAACAACTCATTTTGCCCACAACAGTTACAAGTGTAGTTGATAAGAGAGTAATATTTTGTCCTAAAGTTTTATCAGAATTCACATCTTTTTGCAGCAATGGAATAAATTTTCTGATTTTTCTGATTTTTTCTTTGATTTTTTTTATTTATATACAATATCTTCCGTCTATGTATCGAGTGTTGGGTCGGTGGCTCCCAAACCAGTTGGTTTTAGGGCACCAGGTGTTAAGACACCCCTACGGACTTAATTAATCAGACTTCATATATATATATTTTTGCAGCATCTTTGATCCATGTAACGAGCTTTGGGCCAGTGACTCCCAAACCAGTTGGCTTTAGGGCACTAGGTGTTAAAATACCCTTACAGACTTAATAACTCGGATCTCAGATTTTTTTTTTACTCCATCACTTTTTGAGATGCTTCCTCCAATTAAACTAGAGCACTAAATATTACAAACTTTTAAATTTTAGCTTATGTCAGTATGTTACTATGCATGTTGATAATACCTGTCAACTGAGCATATGAAGATTCATTTTAGTCAGTTTTATGGAGAATTTACAAATTAAATAATTTAAAAGGAAATAAAAAAAATTAACTTGTTTCGAAAATGGGTTTGAGATACGTATCAGAAGTGGAAACTCCTTACTCAGCTATCTCTCACCAATTTCACCCTTTTAGTCAAAATAAAAACACAAAAACGCAAAATATTTTTGTAATTTTTGAAAAAATTTCAATTTTTTTGTATTTTTCAAAAAAATTGGACTAAAAATATAAACAACACACAACTAAAAACAAGATACTAATCAACTAATTCCCTCCCCCAAACCTAAATGAGACATTGTCCCCAATGTCTTAAACAGTAAAAGGAGAGTTAAGAAGGTCGTACCTGGTTAGCTGAAAATCTACGAAATTTTGCCGATTAAAATCTATGTCCAATTTACGCTTTTTACCACGATCGCTATCTGACCAGTTCAACTAGGAAAGAATGGGGTAGAGTTTTGGTTCAAAGGCTAGGATTTGGTTAATTAATTCTTCGGCCTTTGTAGCAGTCAGGAAAATATCTTGAACAGATTTTGTGACGAACTCATGTCTTTTGGCTTCCGCAAGAAATACAAACAGAAAATCGAAGAAATGCTCAATGTTAAGTAACCCAATGGGCTTCCGATGAATGTTTAAGTGTGCCCATGATGCTACGGTGAACATTTCTTCAAAAGTTACAAGCCCTCCTGGTAACGCAATAAAAGCATCTGCAGTATTGATCATTTCATTGATTTGTTCAGACATACCTGATACAATGCGTTCATCTCCATTTTTTGGTCCAATTAATTGTTCGTCTGCCAAAGGTTTTGGAATGATTCCCAAAACATGACCGCCACCTTCCTGAACTGCTTTTGAAATGCTTCCCATCATTCCAAGATTGTCACCGCCATATACTAGGTGCATATTTCTCTCTGCTATGACTCTCCCCAATTATTTTGCAACCTCAATGAATTCAGGTTTATTACCATAATTGGATCCACATAAAACATAAATTCGCTTAATTCGCTGCTGTGACGTTGCTTCCATTTTCTTTCTCTTATTTGGATGTATATCTGAATGTGTCGAAGAAAGAAATGTAGAGCTGAATTTAAAGAACCTGAAAATGGGTGAGTAATAGTAGCACTAGTGCCTGCCAAATGACAATTATTAGATGAAAGTTAAAATAAATCGTGAAAAGTCAAAAAGTTTAGATCTTGTCGGCAAAAATAAAGAGAAATAAAATTAGAAAAGCAAATCAAAGTAATTATTAAGGTAACGGAATTGTCTACGCAATACGCCACTCGTTCGGTATATAAATCCATTAGGATGCGTCTCAAGATTTCATTCCTTACTCAGCCATCGCTAATGAATTATCTTTTATCTTTGCCAAACACCATTCCTTCCGTCTTATGCTTTGGTTGAGCTTTTCCTATAAAAATAACACACAAAATTAAAAACTCTACAACATGTATACACAAAATATAAAAACAGAAATTACAACAAATTGCACGGGTTGCCTCCCTGCTAGCGCTAAATTTTTCATCTTCAGCCAGACGTGACTGAAATTCATCTGTCAAGGAGGTTTCAGCGTCGTTTTGGATGTCCGATTAAAGACAATCACGTGAGCGTTGTTTTTGAAGGGTCTCTTCCAACGGTAAAGTGGCAAAAAGAGTTTTGTCCCATTCAGTGCTTGTGCCACCTTTTTAACCTTTGTTGATTCAGTGGTTCCTGAAAAGAAAGAAAGAAAATCAGGAGGTCTCGTATGGTGCTTGACTTGGAATGGAAGTTCCATTCTGTCAAGCTTCCGGGTGATATCTCTAAATTGTACTCCCCAAAACAGTGATGTTTCGCCTGAATTCACTGGATCTTCAATAAGGTTAGTCATTTGTTCCTCCATTTGCTCTGCTTCTTGCTCCACCTTTTCTTCACATATGTATTTTAAAATTTCTGTATTCAGCTCTTCATCTGTCATCTGTGAAATGCATGCTTCAAAATTATCAGCCTGATGATGAAAAGAAATGTCAGATTTTAGGTCTTCATCCTCTGATTTGGGTGAAATGATTGGCTCAGGTAGATCTTCTTCAAACATTTGTGCAATGGATGCTCCAAGATCTTCATTTTGAGGATACATAATTCCATCCTCAAGTGTTGATGCAGTTGGTACAAACAACTCAGTTTCATCATCGTCGGAGTCAGAATAATAAAAATCAAATCGAGACTTTGCAGGTTCGAGCTCCTGAACTGATACCTCTGATTTTTGATACTGCTCGGCCTCCTCTTCTGCTAAAGTGTCATCATGAAATGCTTGGTACTTGAAGGCTTCATCAGTGTCATCTAAAAATGCTTCTTGAGGTATGAAGTTCTGGTTTTCTGTTAATTGTCTGATCTGATCTGTCATTCTCTGTATGGATTCTGTTTGACTATGAAATTGTGCATCAAATTGAGCTTCTCGTTCTTTGAACCAATCTTTGAGCATGTGAAGTATCTGATATGCCTCTGATGGTTCTGGTTCTTGATGAAAATCATAGGTGGATGGTGGATAAGATGGAAAATGTGATGTCTCTTCGTACCTTGAATGATTCCAATAATTTTGCCACTCTGAAATATATATACATTGATCGCTCGGGTGGTTACCATCACAAATTACACATCTCCCCATTTCGTTCTGTTTAGCAAATGTAGCATTGCTTGGTTCTGGCATCCAGTGATAATTGTTGGGCTAGACAACAGGCCTCAGAAAATCGGACTGTTGCTCCCAGATTTGGGGTGTATCTTCTTGTAAGGCTCGTAATCTCTCAATCTCCCAGTAGTGTTCCATTTTTCAACCACCTGAAATAAAAGAAAGAAATAAAAATTACAGATAAAAAAAAAAGAAAATTAGATACAAGTAAATTAGATAACTTCAAAATTAATAACTCAAGAAAAATAAGTCCCCGGCAACGGTGCCAAAAACTTGACCAGCGTAAACACACACGTATAACGCAAGCGCACGTATCGTTCAAGTAGTATAAAAATATCGATCCCACAATGACTTAATTTCTACTGTTGTTATTAATTATTGATACAATTTATTTACAAGTATCTAATTATAGGAAAATTGAATTGATTGCTTTTGGTTGGTTGAATGTGGTTTTGCAAAATAAAATAAAAACAGCCTCAAAAGAAAATACTAATGAAAATAAAAGAAAAGACTCAGGATCTAGGGTCGTGACTCCACACAATATTATTATAAAGATGAATTGATTCTCTTATTTATGTGTAATAAATCAATTTGCTAACCTGGAACACGAAAATATGCAAAAGTCGTTGTCGATGGTCAGACGCAAATACCCAGTATAACCCAATTTAACCATATGTCTATGTCAACCAAATTACCTGGATTCATTAAGATTAAGTTCCAATTATGGCTACCCCTGCCCGAAAGGTATATGTCTATCCTGTAAGGAAATCTATTAAAGGGTTATCTTTCCTCAAGGAAGATCGTGGGTTATTGAATCTAAGGCTGAAACCTAAAATCCCTATGTCTAGTTCATTTTAAGTTTACCCCATCAATCTTATTGGTGATCAGAAAACAAGAAGCATTAAGCTTAAGACTCAATAAACAAACTAAAGAATTACCCATAAAAAGAAAAATCAATTATTAAATGTGGATATTGTGTTTCATCACTTCCCTAGAATAAAATAAAATGCTGGGGTTAGAGGATCCACATTTAATATTTCTTATCTAGGAATCTCACTTATTATAATATAAAAATTATTTTCTGTTCTGCTTTCTCAGGAATTAATAATATTAAACATTTAAAACCAGCCATATAGGCGGTAATCCATTTAGTCCAACTACACCAGCCATATAGGCGGTAATTATCTGTCACATAAAGACCAGCCATATAGGCAGTAAAGTAATTTATATTTAACCCGACCATATAGGCGGTAATAAAGTCTGACATTAATTAATCTGGTTAAATTATAATTTATAAATTATAATTAAGTGAGATTTACCTAGATAATTATATTAAAGGTTTCACCTTTTACCCCAGCGGAAATTTAACTACAAAACATAAAGTAAATAAATAAAAAGCTGTAATAAAAACTAAAAATAAAAATACATAATTTTAATATTACAAAAACTAGATGCTTCCTATGAAATCAGGGAAAAATTCCCAAGGAAAGCACACTAAATGAAGTGGTGAAGGCCTGAATTTATAGGCAGATTCGGCAGTGGGCGTCGCGACGCTAGAGTGCTTGGCGTCGCAACGCCAGCATGCGTCTTTGGTCCACGCGGGTTGACCCCGCTTGTTCTGTCGGCAGAATCAGGTGGTGACACGTGTCACGCGGCAATGCGGCGCAATCAGGAGGCGACACGTGGCGCACGGTGAATGGTTGGATTTTTGGTCAAATGAGAAGTTGACACGTGGCACGTGGTTAGGATCTGTCAAATGAGAGGTCGACACGTGGCAACATGTGATTTGTCCAATATTCGGTCCAATGAGAAGGTGACACGTGTCACGCGGAGTGTCGGCACCATAGATTTTTGACACGTGGCAGGCGGCGCATTTTAGCTGATCTTCTGAGATGACGACACGTGGCTCGGTGCACGTTTCCGTAGATGATGATTGTCGGCATCTTAGGATGATGACACGTGGCAGACGCATTTTAGCGGATCGGCTGTGATGGTGACACGTGGCACGGCGCATGTTAGCAAAGTCAACTTTTCAGATTCTGACTTGTGGACCCGGCACACGTTAGCAGCACTCGGTGCACGTTAGGTGTCGCGACGCCAAGGGTTTGCGCGTGGCGACGAGGAAAAATTACCATTTTGCCCTTTTTGCCAATTTTCACTGTTTTGCTCCAAATCACCTCCAGAATGTCCTGAAACTTTATTTATCTACAAAATAACACAAAACACATCAAAATATTCACAAAACTCAAGAAACTATACAAAATATTAAGTTAAATGAGTGGGAAATAGTGATAGATTTACCACTCATCAGCAACTTGCTGATAGAACACTCGTATTTCCGAGAGGTGTAGTTGAGGATGTGCTGGTCAAGGTTGACAAATTTATTTTCCCAGCAGATTTTATTGTCCTTGATATAGAGGAAGATAAAGACGTTCCCATCATCCTCTGGAGACCATTCTTGGCTACCGGGCGAACCATTATTGATGTACAAAAAAGAGAACTAACCATGAGGGTACAAGACTAAGAAGTAACATTCAATGTTTTCAAAGCCATGAATTTCCTGGATGACGAAAAGAATGAGAAATGTTTCAGACTTGATGTGATACATAGTACCATCCAGAACTCCAATGCAATGCAAAGTTCTACTGACAAACTGTCTGTGAAGCCTGAAGATAAAGCGTATTGCGTACTGAAGAAGCCTATTCTTGCACTACAAGCAACAAAAGAGAAATAGTTCCACCAGCTCAAAGAATTGGAGGAATTTCACATACAGCCTTTTGAGAATGCCAAACTGTACAAAGAAAAAGCCAAAAAGAGACATGATGAGAAGTTAGTGTGCATACAACTAGAACCATGGTAGATGGTATTGTTAAACAAATCAAGGTTGAAACTCTTTCCATGGAAGCCAAAATCATGGTGGTCAGGTCCATTCTTAATGACAAAAGTTTTACCAGATAAAGCCATTGAGATAAATGATCCCGACTCCAACAAAACATTCAAGGTTAAGAACAAGTGTGTCAAGCACTACTGTGGAGAATCATTTGAGCGACAAAAAGAAAGTGTCACACTTTCAAATCCAGCCTAACGTTCGGGCAGTCATGTCTAGCTGAAGACGTTAAATTTAGTGCTAGCTGGGAGGCAACACATGCAATTTGTGTATATATTGTGATTTGGTGTCTTTTAATTTTTGTGTGTTTAGTTTTTGCAGGTTAAGTCATTTCAAGATGGAAGATGCTCTCGCAAATCTTCACAAGCAATTTCCTTCTCTCCCTCAAAAATCTCTGATGAAAGTTTACAAAGCTCGCTTGGAATGGATGAGACTACTGATGATCAAAGGTATGCCTACTGACATTCGTTGGATTATTGAAGCACGGGTCCGATTGGCAGGTGAGTCCTCTGACTCTTTTATTTCACATCTGCCTGGTTTAGGAAGAAGCACATATGCTAAAAAGAGAAGAGCCAAAAGAATGTGTGTTTGTTATAAATGTGATCGTATGTTTTGTGATACTTATTGTCGATCTTTAGGAATGTGTCTGATAACCGCGATGAAAAGATTAATTTCATTAGGGATGGCTTGAGTAAGGAGTCTTTGGATGACATATCTAAAACTCTTGAGACGCATCCTAGTGGATATGTGTATCACGAAATTCGCATGTTATATGCACAATTCCTTAAAGAAAGACAACAGTTAAGTCTCAGGAATCTGACTCAAAAAGACCATGTTTGCCAATTTATAAGAAAATGGGATGGGAAGCTTGTCCCTGACGCATAGATGTCAATCAAGCCGTCACTCTTTGTAAATATTATTTTATTTGTCTTTAACTAATAATTGTGATTTATTTTGTTATTTTCTTTTATTTTCTCCGACAGGATCCAGATCCTTTTGACCTTTCACGATTTACTATTTTGCTACTAATCGTCCTTTGGAAGATATTTGTGCTATTATTACTCACCCTTTTCAGGTTCTATAAATTCAACTCATCATTGCACCTTTGAAGGCATCCAGATAAAAATGGAAGCTACTTCAAGAAGACGGGTTGAAAATATCTGTGTGTTTTACGGTACCAGTGTTGGTGTTAAACCAGAATACGTAACAGCGGCACAAGAATTGGGTCGAGTCATTGCTGCAAGGAATATGCACTTTGTATATGGCGGTGGCAATCTTGGAATAATGGGGATCGTTTCAAATGCTGTACAGGATGGAGGCAGTCAAGTCTTGGGAATCATCCCAAAACCCTTGGCGGAGGCGAATCTTATTGGATCATCAAACGGCGAGGAACTAATCGTGCCAGGTATGTCTGAACGACTGGTAGAGATGATTAACCATGCTGATGTTTTTATTACTTTGCCAGGAGGCTTGGGCACTATGAAGGAAATTTTTACAGTACTATTTTGGGCAAACTTGAACATACACTAGAAACCGCTTGGACTGTACAATGTTGATGGATTTTATAATTTTCTTTGTGTGTTTCTTGATGATGACCGGAGAAATGGGTTCGTGTCAAAGCCTGTAAAAGAACTCCTCTTTACTGCCAGAACTGCCCCAGATTTAATTGACCAAATCTTAGCCTTTGAACCTCAAATTGACCCAATTCTTTCCAAGATAAACTGGTCTGATAATGATCGTGGTAAGAGGCGTCGGATAAATCTGGATCTTAACCTTTAACTTTTCATTTAGATGTAGAATTTCAGCTAACCAGGTACGATTTTCTAAATTCTTCTTCTACTGTTTAAGACATTGGGGACAATGTCTCATTTAGGTTTGGGGGAGGAGAATAGTTAAATTGCATCTTGTTTTTATTATTTTTTTTTTTAGTCAAAATTTTTCGAAAAAGCCAAAAAAAATTGAAATTTTTTACAAAAACCAAAAAAATATTTTGTATTTTGTGTTTTTATTTGATTAATCAGGTGAAATTGGTGTGAGATAGATGTGTAAGGAGTTTCCACTCCTGAGACGTATCTCAACCTATTTCAGAACAAGTTAATTTTTGTTTATTTCCTTTTAAATTATTTAATTTGTGAATTCTCCATAAAACTGACTAAAATGAATCTTCATATGCTCAGTTGACATGTATTATCAGCATACATGGTAACATACAGACATGAGCTGTAATTGAAAAGTTTGTAATATTTAGTGCTTTAGTTTAATTGGAGGAAGCATCCATAAAAAGCGATGGAGTAAAAAAAAACGTCTCAGATCCGAGTTATTAAGTCTGTAAGGGTTTTTAACACCTATTGCCCTAAAACCAACTGGTTTGGGAGTCATTAGCCCAAAGCTCGCTACATGGACCAAAGATGTTGCAAAAATATATATATATCTGAAGTCTGAGTAATTAAGTCTGTAGGGGTATCTTAACACCTAGTGCCCTAAAACCAACTAGTTTGGGAGTCACTGGCCCAAAGCTCGCTACATAGATGGAAGATATTATATATAAATAAAAAAATCAAAAAAAAAAATTATTCCATTCCTTAAAAAAGGTGTGAATTATGATAAAACTTTAGGACAAAAATATTACTCTCTTCTCAACTACACTCGTGACTATTGTGGGCAAAATGAGTTGATTAATATTTTGTTGACTATGTATATGGAGAATGGTAAAAATAATCAGAGAATTTACTTATTCGGTAATTTAAAAAGAAACAAAACAACTATTGACTTGGATTAGAAGTTTCATCTCTTTAGTCACTAACTTCTTTATTTTATTTTCTCTTGTCTTTTTTCTTTTGTGTGCATTAGTTTTATTATCTTTTTACTTTTGTAAAACGTTTGTGGGTATCGTTGCTGTAAGCCCTCACGAGACTACAACTCGTCCACTAGGGACACCTAGGGGTTTAAAGGCTTGTTGCATACGCTAAATGCAACCGTGATCCCTACGAAAGTGGCTTAATTTAATTTTAATTATTTCTTGTATTTTATTATTTTGCTCGAGGACTAGCAAAATTTTAGGTTTGGGGGTGTGATGAGCGAAAAATATATCAATATTTACCGCCTCTTTTACTTAATATTTTGTTTAGTTTCTCGGGTTTGATGAACATTTTGATGTGTTTTAGTTTATTTTGCAGATAAAATAATATTGGAACTCAATGAAATCATTTAGGACGAAATGTGGGTCAAAATAAGGGCAAAAATTAGACTTGACATATTAATTTTGGAGATTGGAAACTTGAAAGGGGGTTCTAACGAAGTGCAGTTTCGGAAATTCCAGTTTTGTGCAACTATCGTATTTTGGGAATAACGTTTTACTCTGATATCGGATTGAGCTGATTCAAGTTCCCGATTAAAGAAGACTCAAAGATCTACAACTTTGAAGAACAAAATAATTTCGAATTCTGAAGATTGCATGACCGAAATTGATGAAACATCCGTTAGTGTGTTATGTGTAATTATTAAAGTCATTTTCAAAGAAAATAAATAAATAAATAAATAAATAATAAAAATAGTCAAGCTCCCACCAAACATGATAGAAATTAATAATGGATTTGGTGGAGTAATTAGTGGAGTAATTAGTGGAGCAATTAGTGGAGGATTTGGTGGAGCATTTGGTGGATGATTTGATGGAGGCAAAATTTTGCCTATAAATACCAAGTCATTTCATTTGTAAATTCATGCTTTCTTCTTTGAAATTCCTTAAGAATAACTAAGAAGATTGTATCTTGTTTGTTTATTTACAGCTTTCAGTAATTAATTTCCGCTTTCACACTTTCCTTTCTTTACTTTTCAGTCTTTACTTTCTGCAATTTACTTTTACGCACTGTATTTTCCTTTCTTTACTTTTCAGTTTTTATTTTTTATGCAATGAGGAGGTAACTCCCCTTGTTGGGGTAAAAGGTAAAGCTTTTATTATTTCTATTTAGATTAATCTCCCTTAATTATAATATAATAACTATTTAAAACCTGACTTAACGAGGATACCGCCATATTGGTCGGTTGGTAATTAATTATAAATTAGTTTTAACCTGACTAAGCATGGATACCGCCTGGTTGGTCGGTTGGTAATTAATTATTAATTTGACTTAATCAGGATACCGTCTATATGGATGGTTGGTAATTATCACGTAAAATTTATATATTATATTAAGGGAGATATCTAAAATAGTAGTAATAAAAGTGGATCCTCTAACCCCAGTATTTTCTTTTATTGTACTTTTACTTTATGTACTTTTCAGCAATTTACTTTTAAGAAATTTACTTTCAACAATTTACTTTTCAGCAATTTACTTTCAGCAATTTACTTTTAAGCAATTTACTTTTCAGCAATTTACTTTTTAGTACTTAATTTCCAGCAATTTACTTTATGTCTTTTATTTTATTTAAGTTTTTACTACCCGTAAATATGTGTCGTAACTAAGTCAGTTATCTAGGGTTGTGATGAAGTCCAATATCATCGATTTATAAGGGGTTATTTTATGGTTTGGGTAATATAAAGGTTTATTTATTGAGCCTTAATCCTAATGATTTTTATTAACTGTCCATTAATAAAATTGAACTAGTAAACTTAAAATGAACTTGGAAAAAAGATTTTAGGTTAAAGACCTTAGACTCAATAACCCACGATCTTCCTTGAGGATAGATAACCCTTTAATAGATTTCCTTACAGGATATGAATATACATGTCGGGCGGGGGTAGCCATAATTGGAACTTAATCTTAATGAATTCAGATAACTTGGTTAATATAGGAATATGATTAATTGGGTTACACTGGGTATTTGTATCTGACCATCGGAAGAGGCTTTTACATAATTCTGTGTTCTAGGTTAATAAACCAATATATTACACAACCGTAAGATAACCACTTCATCTTTAAAAATGATATTGGAAGGATTCACAACCCTGGATAGTTTTAAAATTGAATTTTCTTAAAAACTACTTTCAAGCAGTTTTATTTACTTGTTTTAAATTTAAAATCACCGTCCAAATAAACAATCAATCCATTAGATACTCGTAAAATTTGACTTCATAAATTGATAACAAAAGGTTTTAAGTCCTCGTGGGATCGATACTTTTTATACTACTTAAAAGATATGTGCGCTTGCGTTATACGCCTGTGATTACGCCAGTCAGATTCCTTCATAATTTTCTCCAACAGTTACAGGATGTGAGCACCAAAAATGGAGGAGCTCAACTTATGGGACGTGGTGGTTATAGGATCATGGAGGAGCACTTATAGGAGGTTAACAAGACATGCCGAACATGCATAAGAACTTTAGGAGTATTATGAGGCACTTATTTCCAGGAGCCCATTGCAGAGCCAATCATGAATTTACTATTTTTAAGCAGGAAAATAGTAAATTAAACCGGAAGTTATTGAGGGTACAAGTCTTTATCCCACTAACGTATTTTCCTCCATCTAGACTTGACCACAGTTCGGTTCGATTCTAGAATTGAATTGAACTGTCTGGTTCTACGGTTCCAAGAAGATGGAATCATAGAACTAGATCGAACCAATTTTTTGGTTCCGTCTTTTATTTTTTGTGGAAAAAAGAAAAAAATATAGTTTGGTTCCGGTTTCGGTTCCGAACCGAACTGAACAGAACCTTAAAGTTACGGTTCCAAATTATTTGGAAGTGTAACCAAATCGAAATGGATTTCGGTTTGGTTCTGGTGTTGGAATTAGAACAGGATAAAACCATAAGCTTACGGTTCCATTCGATTCAGTTTCGATTTCGAACCGAAACCGTGGCCGGTTCTACCTCCATCAACGTAAAATATGCAGAAGGTTGATGAGTATTTGGAGGAAGTTGAGAGAAAACATAGGAAGTGAGAGGATGAGTTAAATAAGTTGTCAAGACAGCAGGACATGCTCAGAAAGTTAAGGAACAGTAACAAGAAGTTATTCGCAGAGAGCATAAAAGCCAAAGAAGAGCCATAGGAAAAGCTCTATCTCCAACACTTCAATCCAAAAAAGATCAATGCCAATTTTCATTTATTCAGTAGTCAATTCCCTATGTAGTTTTTAGTCTCTTTTGTAAACTTTAATTCCGATAGACGTAGTCTTTCAGTTCTTGTAATTTTAATGTCAGTGGAGATTTCCAATTCCAGTAACAGTCTTTGTAGTTTAGACTTTCGATCCTAATAGAATTTCCAATTCCAATAGTTTTAATTCTTAATCTTTTTTTAGTATCCTCATAGATTCTAATTTTCTATCCCTTGCAGGATTTGGACACCCGTTTTTACAATCATTTGTTATAAGTCATTAGTTCACATTGCGGATTTATTCCTCTAGTACGCCTGCGCTCAACCTAACTTTTGGAGCCAATAGTTTTTTTGGGATGCCCGGTGGGACGTATTAGCAGGATGCCACCAAAGACGAGAAATAATTTTGGAAAATACATTACCACATCTCATAATGAGGAAACTGCACCTACAACAGTAGGGCAAGAAGGAAACATTTCGTACCTAGTAGAGCAAATTAAGAGGAACCTTTCTCTTTTTGCAATCAACAATCAATAAAACCAGACTCCAGTTGGACCCGTTGTTGGAGCCTCAGGTGATACAAGTTCACCCAATAATTTCAGTACTGATCTGGCTGCTTTTGTAGATATAATGTTCAGGAGGATGGAGGCAAGCCAAGAGGCAATGAAAAAGATCCATGAAAAAATCTTACATGCTCTAGAAAGAATCGAACAACACATGTCTAGGCAAACTTCTAACTTTAAGATTGAGAGGAATGAAGGCCAGGAAGCGATTTCTATTCCAGTAAGACATGAGGAACTCATGGGGCAATCTCTGGAGGATCTCACAAGAGACATCGTCCATATGTACCGAATCCTCACCCGCCTCATCCTCCCTCAATGGAAGACAGATACCAACCGTCTCACATGAGAGAAAAAATGGGAGGATTACAGATGAGAGGTTTTAGCCGGATCACTGTTACCAATGGTTGCCATTTTAGCAGTGGCAGACCTGTGGATCCTATGGCTCCTCAGCAGTTATTTGGAGCCATGAATCTGAACAACTGTATTGCAGTTTATGAGGAGGGAGTGCATGTAATAATGGGCCCGGGGGACAATCCTCAATTGTTTAATAGAGGAAATCCTCCTCCAGTGCACATTCCCCAACACGTGGATGCAGTAATAATAAGGGAAATGGTGCATGAACTCTATGGACCAGGGCTGAGGAAAATCGTCCATCCCGAATTTCACAAGCCTTATCCTGATGCAGTTGACAGAGAAAACCCATATCCCAGGGGATACCGAATTCATGACTTTTCACTGTTTTTTGGAGATGACGGCCAATCCTCATTGGTGCACATAGATTCACCATCCAGTGTGGAGAACTGGAAAGTTATGACAACTTTTCAAATTTTAAACTAAGGTTTTTTCCCAATTCATTGACATGAATAACTTTTACCTAGTATGTTACTCTGTTCAAGAATTTAGTGTTCACCTGGCATGAGATGGAGAGGCAGTTTCACACTCAATTCTTCAGAGTTGAACCGGAGGTGTGCATAGCAGAACTATCTAGGGTAAAACAGATGAGTGGAGAAACAACAGATAGATTCATCACTTGTTTTAGGAAGATGAGGAACCAATGTAAGATTTACTTATTGGAGATAGAATTTGTAAAAATGGTCAAGAGAGGCTTGGATATAGAGCCGAGGAAGAAATTATATAAGTTAGTTGCTAAAGTGGCGGAGTATGAGGAGTTATTGAAGGAAGAGAGCCACTGAAGAAAGGTAGCCATGGGAACTTATTGTCAATAGATGGATACTCAAGAAATAGCGGTAACAGATCTCAATATTTCAAGATCATGTATCTGCTCTCTTTTGGTTAAGAAAACACCAGAAGTATGGAGGAGGACGACCAATTCTAGTGCTTCGCAGTTTTCCTTTGATATTTCCAAAACCAAGAAGATTTTTGATTTCCTCATGATCATAAAATTCCTACCAATGAGGAGCTCAAAGGAAGAGAGTATTGTAAGTATCACAATTCTTATAACTGTACGGGTCAAATTTGGGCCCATGGGTAAAACCGTCATTTCACTTCCGGACCGATTACTAAAAACCCAAAACCCTATGAGAAGGCCAATTTGTAAACCGATATTGGACCAATAGATCTCATAAGCACATACTCATGAAAAGACTTGACCAAAATAGCCTCATCAGTTACCAAACCAGAAAACGCCTGAACTCATAACCCTCCCCATTAAATTGGTCGTTTTTGGGCATCCAACGGATAAAAGAATGAATGAGCACACACGAATCAAAGGTCTTATAAAAGGAAGAGGTAATCCACAATAGAAATGAGGTGATTTCTTCTAAAGCTGAAGCATTCTCATTTGAGCTCTCAAAGTATTTCGCCCTCTAAACACCGGCCCACCGCCCTCACGGCAGTCTACGGAGGTCAAGGTAACCCTAAACCTTGCTCTTCCTTATTTTCCGCTTGTCTTCACTACTGACTTGAGCGTCGGAGTACCTACGGCACCCACTACACCGGTGGGTAGTCTTTCCATGCTCACTCAACCTTTGTTTTGCAGGATCGCTTGTGTCTCATTCCCTACAAATTTTCGATTGTGGACCTCGGACGAAAACCAGCATCCATAATTTGGCGCCCGCTGTAGGGCCTTAGCGATTCATAGCAGGCAAAGATTTCTCAATCTACGGTTCCTAAAACATAGCCATTCATGGCTTCTAGTAGTGAGCAGACACCAGATCATGTGTCTACACAGCTTGCCATACTCCAAGTGTTGGTGTTTTAGCGCGGGCCCAGCGGAAGCTCGCGGTTCGGGTGAAATCATAATTTTTAAAATTTTAAATTACCGAATAAATTATTAAATATCCAATATGAATAATTTATTCATATTTCACCTAAACATATTTATTCGATATCAAATAACGACATAAATAGTTAAGAAACATCGTGAAACTTTTACGAAAAATATTTTTCCGCAAAATGGAATAAAACGCATTTTTGACCGAACCGACCACCCAATACACATGAGGACTACCCAAGTCAGCCCCAACAGTACTAGGGCAGTTCATGGGCTGCCCGAACAGTGATAAATTCACTGTTTGGGCAGCCGTCACCTGGTTGGCTCAAAAGTCACCCTGTAACGTCGTTTTTCACCGTTTTTGCTTATTTCAACTCTGAAACAGTTTCCGGAAAATGTTCCAACACCCAAAACACATCCAATACATTTATATGACATTATTTTCATCACCATATGAACAGTATTTCCAGATCTGATCCAGAAGCAAAAATTATCAATTTTCCATGCTTTAATCCAACTTTTTCAACATTAATCAAATTAATTACAACACAAATCCAAGACACCACAATTGAAGCACCCAAGAACAATTATAGGCATTACAAGAGTGGTCATAACACTCTATAATGGTAACTTATCATCAAATGATAAAATTGAATCAATATTACAATAATATCATCCAAAACAACTTCACACATGCACAAGGCCATCCAATCCATCTTCCAAATCAAAAATCCCCAAATTCTAAGAAGTAAGTAAACCCTAGAACCATTATAATAATTCAAGAACAAGACACTAATTTCCTAAACTTAAGAATATTAAGGATTACCTTTTAATCTTCAACTTTCTTTAAGCTTTTCTTGATTTTTTACTTTCTTCTTCCATGAATCATCAAGCTAAGTTTGGAGAGTATTTAGAAGATGATTTTCGGCCATGGGTCTTGATAATGAAGAAAATAATATTTTCCAAATTAAAAAGAAGGCCAAAACCGACATTAGGAGGGCATTTTTGTCATTTTGCCAATTTAATCCAATTAAACATAATTAAATTTTATGTTAAAAAATCAAATTTTCACACCTAAAGTTTAATTAAACCATGCCACATGTACAAATAATAATTAAACATATTGCATAACATTTATGTAATATGGATATTATTTAACTATTCAAATATTTAACATTTAAATATCTAAATAATTAATTAATATAATTATTACAATATATGTATTTTTTATTTACATTAAATAAAAAATACATATATTAATGGCATGTGTCAAAATCTCATTTGAAAATTAATTAATGTGTATCAAATCAAATTTTGTATCAAATACAAATACACAATAATTACGATTGACCAAAAATGCCCATATGCATGTGTTTTCATTTAACCGTTTAAACGATTCGAATTAACTCATTTAATCAGGTGAAGTATTATGAATAATCTGTATTATTCATAACGTGTTGCCCAAGTGCTCAACGAGTACACTTCATATTGTGGGACTCTCTAAGTTTAGGTTTATCCATCATGAAATCTAATTTCGTGTCCGTAATTCACCCACTCATGAATTATGACGACCACAGATAATCTCGCTAAACTATGCAAGTCGAGGTCATTGCATACGTATAATCCCTCGGTCACATACTATCCATATTATACCTGGGATATAGATAAAAACGTCAAATCCGTATTGTATAATATAGTCGACTTTCAAATTTACGGTTTCTAAATAACACTCGGAACTTATTTCCGAAGTTATACCATGGCCATGGATTTATTAGATCGTAAACACGTGCAGGATACATATGCCATGTACACAAGACTGACATATTCTATCTTGATACGCACTGGATATCATAAGCATCAGTCCACACCCAACAAACAAGCGGAGGTCTGATCTAAATAGATCGGTGACGTGACTGCCATCAAAGTGTGGAGGATAACTCATATATCCAATGTGGTATCTCAAGTCGAATGATCATTATGCTCGCTCAACTCGAGAATATTCCTATTGACGTTGGTGTACCATCTATTAGGAAATCTTCAGTCAGTCGTTCAGTATTTATCAAATAAACACCTACATGTCTATACGAGTCTCCCGAGACTCATGGTTCATTGGGATAAACCATCGGACCAAGTCATGATATACGACATGTACTGGTCTCAGCGGATTTTACTAACCGACTTATGTTTGTAAAACTTGACCAGAAACTTTATTTAAGGATATACAACTTATAGTGACACTTCCCAATGTCAATTACAAACTACGTTGTAACTGCGCACTACATTGTAAATCCTAGGGTCTTTGTCTAATATACACGTATCACTAAATCAGATTTAGTTTCAATCTAATCATAATTAGATATCTAATCGTAATTAGATCGAATATGTATATAAAAGACAAAAGGTGCTACCATTAAATAAGTAATATTATGGAAAAAGTCATTGATCGTATTCATGAATCGGACATAAATACGATTCGGATTGGCACTCTGAGCACCAACCCTAACACCAAGAATGATTACGCACCTTAGAAGAAGAGAATCAAGCCATACGAATCTCCAACACAACCCTCCAGAAGCAACTGGAGCATATCTCCTCAACTTCCCAACAACGTGATACTCCAGACAATCCCAACAATCATACAATCTCATCTAATCTCTTGGGGGAATTCAATAATGTGGCAAGTGATGATCCGCCACCAAACCACCACCCCCAAAACCATCCAAGAAATAAACTAATTTCCATATTCGACCAATCGCAACAAGTCGCTTCCAACATGCGTAAAGAAATATTAGAATTCAAATAAGTAATTTTGTTCAGCCTTCCCGGTGTCAGGCTGCCAATAAGGAAAATTCGGGCCGAAATAATTTCTGATACTCCATTTTTAGAGACCATCACTTCCATCGAACTACCAAGGAAGTTCAGTCCTCCAAATATAAAGATATATGATGGATCAACTGACCCAGACGACCATGTTGTCCATTACAAATATAAAATGATGTCAACGGGTCTGGCCCCTCACCAATGGGAGACTGGAATGTGTAGAGGATTTGGAGAAACATTGGATGGTCCTGCCCTCACCTGGTTCATCAATCTCTCATACAAATCCATCGAGTCTTACCAACAACTAGCATAAAAATTTGTGGAGCATTTTGCAAGTTCTTGCAAGCTTGAGAAGACCACCAATGACCTCAATGCCATCCAGCAACGGAGATGGGAGTCCTTGCGAAGCTACGTGGCTCGCTTCAATAAAGAGAGGGTAACAATCCCAGATCTCCATCAGCCTACTGCAGTGGAAGCATTCAGAAATGGATTACTTTCAGAAAGTGGACTCTACAGAAAGCTCACTAAATTTTGATGCTACACAATGGATCAAGCCATGGCTCAGGCCCACATTAAGATCAGGTGGGAGGAGGATAAGAGGAACAATAAGAGAGGAAGATCCATCAACCATCACAATGAAAGAATCTTGAATCCTTCCAAGCGACCTAATAAATGATGTGCTAACAATATATCTCAATAAGGTGTCACTTGATGCAATTAGACCACAAAAAAAAAGCCATAGGCCACCCATTGTCACCTTAGGTATATCATAGCTTCCCAAACAAGTATTCATTGATTACTTTAAAAAAAATTGACCTTCACAAAACTACAACTTAGGGAGAAATCCATTTGCTCCAATTGACCACATAAACCATCATCATACCCAATCGACATACTTCTCCCAATCGACATGAGGATACCCTTATAATCCTCCAGCATACCCAATCGACCAAGAAGTATTCACTAGGAATTTCATATGCTCTAGACTACATGGAAAGATTGTCATATTCTCCATACGACATGGTGGATGGCCATCAACTCCAGGCTACATAAAAGAATTTCCATCTCTTTCATACTACTTGGAAGGATTGTCATCTCCTCTATACGACATGAATGAATTGCTATCTCTTCCAGACTATATGGAAAGATTGTCATATTCTCCATATGACAAGGTGGATTTGTCATATTCTCCATATGATAATGTGGATGGCCATCAACTCTAGACTACAAGGAAGAAGTGTTATCTCATCCATACGACATGTAAGGATAGTCATATTCTCTACACTACATGGATAGACCTTTATCAGTTCCAATCGACTGTAGTCTCATGGACGTTCGTCAGATCCATTCGACCATACTCTCATGTGCCTTCATTTGGTATAATGGAGTAGAGACTCTCTTGGACCTTCATCAGGTCTAGTGAAGTGTAGTCTCTACTGGACTTTCATCAAGTCCAGTAGAGTGAAGACTCTCATGGACCTTCATCAAGCCCAGTCGACCAAAATCTCATGAAGACCAATTAATACCCAACGACTAAAGGTCAAACCTAGTCGTAGACTGGAGACAATCTGAAAGGAAAGCGCTATGATAACTTGGGAGAGAATAGCCTTCCTCAAATATCAGTAAGACCATTTATCTCAGTCGACACTACATGAAGGAAAATTCAGCATGAGGAGGATGTGTCAGTCGACACTACATGTATGGAGACTCAGCTTGAGGAGGATGTCCCAGTCGATGATACATGTATAGAGACTCAGCATGAGGTATATGTTCCAGTCGACACTACATGAAGTAAGATTTGGCATAAGGTGGATGTGTCAGTCGACACTACATGTATGGAGACTCAGCTTGAGGAGGATGTCCCAGTCGAGGCTATATGTATAGAGACTCAGCTTGAGGAGGATGTCCTAGTCGACGCTACATGTATAGAGACTCAGCATGAGGCATATGTTCCAATCGACACTACATGAAGGAAGATTCGACATGAGGAGGATGTGTCAGTCGAAACTACATGTATGGAGATCAGCTTGAGGGGGATGTCCCAATCGACGCTACATGTATAGAGACTCAGCTTGAGGAGGATGTCCCAGTCAACGCTACATGTATAGAGACTCAGCGTGAGGCATATGTTCCAGTCGACACTACACGAATAAAGACTCGTCATAAAGAGGAGTCTCAGTCGACACTACATGTATGGAGACTCAGCATAAGGAGGATGTCCCATTCGACACTACACGTGTGAAGCTTGGCACTTGTTAAGGATATCGGTCGACACTATACGTAAGAAGCTTGGTACTTGTTAAGGATCCCAGTCGACACTTCACGTGTGAAGATTGGCACTTGTTAAGGATCTTAGTCGACACTACCATGTGAAGCTTGGCACTCGTTAAAGATCCCATTCAACACTACATATATGATCTTTTAGAATGAGGAATGAAGACCCTCATTGACCTTTGTCAGGTATTGTAGAGTGAGGATTGTAG
Organism: Zanthoxylum bungeanum; assembly: GCA_019454045.1. Classification (NCBI taxonomy): domain Eukaryota; kingdom Viridiplantae; phylum Streptophyta; class Magnoliopsida; order Sapindales; family Rutaceae; genus Zanthoxylum; species Zanthoxylum bungeanum. The sequence continues at coordinate 122,357 of SKCR01001250.1, forward strand.
AATGATTAATGAAGACCCTCATTGACCTTTGTCAGGTCTTGTAGAGTGAGGATAGTAGAATGAGGAATGAAGACCCTCATTGACCTTTGTCAGGTCTTGTAGAGTGAGGATTGTAGAATGAGGAATGAAGACCCTCATTGACCTTTGTCGGGTCTTGTAGAGTGAGGATTTTAGAATGAGGAATGAAGACGCTCATTGACCTTTGTCGGGTCTTGTAGAGTGAGGATTGTAGAATGAGGAATGAAGACCCTCATTGACCTTTGTCGGGTCTTGTAGAGTCAGGATTATAGAATGAGGAATGAAGACCCTCATTGACCTTTATTAGGTCTTGTAGAGTGGGGAATGAAGACACTCATTGACCTTTGTCAGGTCTTGTAGAATAAGGATTGAAGACCCTCGTTGACCTTTATCAGGTCTTGTAGAATGAGGAACGAAGACCCGTATAGACCTTCATCAGGTCTAGTGGAATGAGAAGTGAAGACCTTCATAGATCTTCATCATGTCTGGTGGAGTGAAAACTCTCTTGGAATTCCATCAGTTCTAGTGGAGTGAAGACTCTCTTGGACATTCATCAGGTCTAGTGGTGTATAACCTCTCATAGACCTTCATCAGATCCAATGGAATGAAAACCCTCATAGACCCCAAAATTCTATCAAAAAGTTCAGACGACCCAATCTTCAAACGAAAGGGCACAAGTTTGAAGAACCACCAATGGCCCATTCGACGAAGCCACCAAACGACAGATATAAATATTCAGTGATATGTACTAAAAATGTTCATGATCACATACATAAGTGTTGCCTCCATTCGACACGACAATATGGATCAGCAGTATGGGGTTTATCCTGACCTTCATCTGGTTTAGTTGACTGAGGACATTCCTCGTGGCTCATGTAGAGCCAAGTTGAAGACCTGGCCTTCATCTAGTCCAGACGACATTGAAGACTCCCCTGGTCATTTGACCCGTAGTATGAGGATGATCATGGCCTTCAACAGGTTCAGTCGATTGGGAACATTCCCCATGGCTCATGTAGAGCCAAGTTGAAGAACTGATATTCATCTGGTCTAGACGACATTGAAGACTCCCCTGGTCATTTGACCCGTAGTATGGGGATGGTCCTGACCTTCAATAGGTTCAGTCGACTGGGAACATTCCTCATGGCTTATGTAGAGCCAAGTTGAAGACATGGCCTTCATCTGGTCTAGACGACATTAAAGACTCCCATGGTCATTTGACCCATAGTATGGGGATGACCCTGACATTTATCTGGTTCATTCGACTGGGAACATTCCCCATGGCTCATGTAGAGTCAAGTTCAAGACCTAGCCTTCATCCGATCTAGACGATATTGAAGACTCCCCTGGTCATTTGACCCGTAGTATGGGGATGATCCTGACCTTCAACAGGTTCAGTCGAATGGGAACATTCCACATGGCTCATGTAGAGTCAAGTTCAAGACATGGCCTTCATCTGGTTCAGTCGACTGAGAACATTCCCCATGGCTCATGTAGAGTCAAGTTCAAGACCTGGCCTTCATCTGGTTCAGTTGACTGGGAACATTCCACATGGATCATGTAGAGTCAAGTTCAAGACCTGACCTTCATTTGGTTCAGTCGAATGGGAACATTCCCCGTGGCTCATGTAGAGTCAAGTTCAAAACCTGGCCTTCATCTGGTCCGGGCAACCTGGGAAAATCCATTGGTCATTTGATATGTAGTATGAGGATGATCTTGAACCTCAACAGGCTCACTCGACTGGGAACATTCCCCATTGCTGCCTGGTCGATACTTCGATCCAGACGACAAACAACACCAGCGCTCTGGAACGCCTACGTACTATGGTCCTGCCCTAGAAAAACATGCACGATAAGTACTCTCCAAAATAAGGACTCATTGACTTAGAGAGTGGGGGATAAACTGTACGGGTCAAATTCGGGCCCATGGGTAAAATCATCATTTCACTTCCGGACTGACCATAAGGCCAGACACCAATTACTAACAACCCAAAACCCAATGAGAAGGCCAATTTGTAAACCGATATTGGACCAAGAGATCTCATAAGCCCATACTCAAGAAAAGACTTGACCAAAATAGCCTCATCAGTTACCAAACCAGAAAACGCCTGAACTTATAACTCTCCCCATTAAATTGGCCGTTTTTAGGCATCCAACGGATAAAAGAATGAATGAGCACACATGAATCAAAGGTCTTATAAAAGAAAGAGGTAATCCACAATAGAAATGATGTGATTTCTTCTGAAGCTGAAACATTCTCATTTGAGCTCTCAAAGTATTTCGCCCTCTAAACACCGGCCTACCGCCCTCACGGCAGTCTACGGAGGTCAAGGTAACCATAAACCTTACTTTTCCTTATTTTCTGCTTCTCTTCAATACTCACTTGAGCGTCGGAGTGCCTACGGCACCTACCACACCAGTGGGTAGTCTATCCATGCTCACTCAACCTTTGTTTTGCAGGATCGCTAGTGCGTCATTCCCTACAAATTCTCGATTGTGGACCTTGGACGAAAACCAGCATCCACAATAACCATTCAACTATCTGTTGCTGGGGTTTTAAAATTGTGGTGGTGATAGAATTAATAAAAGAGTTTTGAAGTTTCATGAGAAAAAATGAGGCCATGCTGGTTGATGAAGACTCATTCCCTCCAGTGGCTAATGTGAATACTGGAACTTTTGATTTAAGAGAGATATTGAATTTGAAGAGGAAACAAAAATGAAAGAACATAGAAACCCATCCAGAAAGGGTGATTCGCAAGATTTGGGTTCCCAAGAAGTACTTGGTACAGGAAGATCAATGGAGTCGTGGAAAGGAGCACACAACAAAAACTCAGGTTCCTCCAAGAACCAAGCCACCTCATATTCTTATCCAGAAGAGTCAGCCGAGATTTATGGTTCCTCCAAGGGTCTGGTCAAGTAATAAGTGGCATAGGGTGAAGCATAAGAAGTTCCCTGAGAAACTTTCACGGACTCAGAAAATAAGACTCTTACGCCAAAGGGCCGCTTTAAAGAGGAATGAAGAGTTAATGTAGGAACCTGTTAAAGCCAAATCAAAATTTAGCAGGAAGTCCACTGATGATCAGAATTCTATAGGAAACGCGGATGATTTATTGGAAGAAGAACGTACGGGAAACACTTTCATGGTAGGAGGAGTCATTGTTCCTTTCGATTTATGCCAACTGGTGTGTGTCATCCTCCTTACACCAATTCCTCATGTTGTGGAAAAGAGACGAAGTAGAAGTAGTATGGGCAGAGGAGAAACCTTTTCACATCAATACTGATTCAACAGAAGTAGTATATTACGAAGAGGTTTTGGGTCATGTGTAATTTATTGGGAAGAATAATCTTGGAAGACCCAAGAGCATGACAGTCAGGAAGCAATAAGCTATTAGGAATCAACTCAAAAAGTCATCTGCTATTATGCCTTTTAGGACAAAGCAGGAGCCTGTCATCACAGAGATGGATGACTTACTTCACTAAAGAGGAATATGCGATGGCTGTAGTTAAGTATCAAAAGCTCATGTGCAGCAGGTTCTGGACAAGATATTAATAGAGGAATTTCAAGAAGCCTATGGAGCAAAAGTAATTTTTGAGGAGGAATCAGATGAAGAACTGTAGAAAATCCAATTGCAGGACTTGGATCCAGTTCCACAAAAAAATGAAGGACAATAAGGCTGAAGTATTGGATCCTCTGAAAGAAATTGACCTTGGGGATCTAGAAAACCCAAGAGTGGTATATGTCAGCAAGCTCCTCCAAGATGACCTTAAAACTAAAATTATTGAAGTTTTGCAGGAAAATATTATGAGGAAATGTCAGGCCTTAACAGAAGCCTTGTTGATTAAAGATGGCAAAAAAGCCCAGGCCCGGTCCGGCCCGGGGGTAAAAAAACTCGGGCCGGGCCAGCGGGCATGGGCTAAAAAAATATTATTTATATTTATATAATAAATTATATATATATATATATTTATATAATAAATTAAAAATATATTTAATTTTTTTATTAATAAAAACCGGGCCGGATAAAGCCCCGCCGGCTTTTCCTGGGCCCGACCCAAAAAAATTCTTGTCAGGCTCGAGCCAGGCTTATCAAAGCCGGGCCCAGCTCGACCCATTGCCACTCTTATTGTTTATCACCGTCTCCCAATCAAACCAGACTTCCTTACACATAGTCAGCCTCCAAGAAGAATGTCAAAGAAGGTAGAGCTTAAGTAAATGAAGAGATTAAGAAATTGTTGAAGGCTGGTTTCATCAAGCCAACCAGGTACGCCCAATGGCTGGCGAATATAGTTTCAGTAGTGAAAAAGAATTGGAAATTTAGAGTGTGTATTGATTTTAGAGACTTAAATACTGCCACACCTAAGGATGTTTATGTGATGCCAATAGTTGATAGTTTAATTGATGCTACTACAAAATGTGTTATATTGTCTTTTATGGATGGTTTCTCTGGCTATAACCAGATTTTTATTGCAAGTGGGGATGTTTCTAAAACTCTTTTTAGGTGTCATGGTTCAATTGGTACCTTTGAGTGGGTGGTTATGCCTTTTGGGCTTAAAACTGCTAGAGCCACTTACCAAAGAGCAATGAATTCTATTTTTCATGACATGATTGGGTAGATTATGGAAGTATATGTTGATGATATTGTTGTGAAGTTCAAAAAAGAAGGTGATCACGTGGACCATTTGAGGAGAAGTTTTGAGAGAATGAGGAAGCATAAGCTCAAACTCAATTCTCTCAAATGTGCCTTTGGTGTCAAAGCATGAAACTTCCTGAGATTTCTGGTTCACCAGAGAGGAATAGAAATTGACAAGAACAAAATAAGAGCAATCATTGAGGCTCAACCTCCTTGAAATAAGAAGGAATTACAGAGGTTCTTGGGGAAAGTGAATTATATGAGGAGGTTTATTACTAATCTTGCAAGAAAGACTAAAGAATTCTCAGACCTGCTTAAAATTAAAGGCGAGGAATAGTTCAGATGTGATTAGAAGCATCAACATGCATTTGAGAGGATAAAAAGGTATTTGACAAAGTCTCAAGTCCTTATGCCTCCCAGAGAGGGAATCCCTCTCAAATTATACATATCAGCCGCTCATGAGTCAATTGGGTGTTTGCTGGCTCAAAATAATCCAGTGAGGCATGAGTAGCAGGCTATCTACTATTTGAGCAGAAGCCTTTCCTCCACAGAGGTGGACTACTCTTCGATTAAGAAGATGTGTTTGTCTTTGTACTTTGCCTGCACCAAGTTACGCCACTACATGATTTCCTCCCGAGTTCATGTGGTGTTACAAATAAAATTGATCAAGCATATGCTCAACAAATCGTTGATCACTGGAAGGATTGGTAAATGATCTTTATCCTTATTTGAGTTTATCTTGCATATTTTCTAGCTGATCATCATTGTTTATAAAAAAAATAATAAGAAGGAACCGGAGCTTCAAGTCTACAGCCTCCAAAATTCGCCCTAAGTCATCCAATTTGATGGTTCAAGTATTGAAAGTCTAGTAGGAGCAAGAATCATCATTACTTCTCCTTCAGAATCCAAAACAACTATGACTTTTAATTTGGAGTTTGAATGCACCAACAACCAGGCAGAATATGAAGCCCCCATCATTGGCCTGGAAATCCTCATGAAATTGGGAGCAGGAAATGTATTGATCAAATGGGATTCTCAACTGGTTTTGAAGTAAGTAGCAGGAGAATACAAATGCAATAGTTTTTCACTAGCTCTTTATTTCACAGCTGTCATACAACTCCTGGAGTCTTTGGAGGAGGTGACATTCTAAAATATTCAAATGGAAGAAAATTGGGAAGCAGATCAACTAGCACAAATTACTTCTAGCATGAAACTGTCGGAGGAACTCACACACAAGCTAGTCCTCATACAGAAGCATACACACCCTTCCATCTGGGAGAGAGGATTTAACTTGGAAGTCTTCAATACTGATGTAGGAATAACTAGAGATTATAGGGAATGGTTTAAGAAGTACTTGGATAATCCAAATCCAAAGGCTCCTCACAGATTTAAGGTTCAAGCCCAAAATTTTGTCATTTTAGAATGATAGCTATACAATAAGGGATTTGATGGGCTCTTCCTAAGGTGTTTGAGTTTTCCCGATGCAATAGAGGTAATGAAGAAAATGTATGAAGAAGTATGCGGTGCTCATCAGACAAAGATAAAGATGAGATGGCTTTTGAGAAGACATGGCTATTACTGATCAACCATCCTCAAAGCCTGCATCAGTTACTCAAAAGGGTGCCATCAGTGCCAGAAATTCGAATCCATTCAGAGAGTTCATGCAAGCGATTTATACTCGATAGTAAATTCATGGCCTTTTCGGGAGTGGGACATAGATCTAATTGGAAAAATATATCCAGCTTCCTCAAAGGGGGATAATTTCATCAGTGTGGCTACATATTACTTTACAAAATGGGTTAAAGTTGTGCCATTGAAAAAAGTGGAGCGGAAAGATGTAATCAAGTTCATCAAGGATAACCTCATCCACAAGATTTGGAATTCCTCAATCCATAACAACGGATCAAGTGACCGTGTTTACAGGAGAATAGATGAAGGATTTTACATAGGATTACATGATAAAGTTGATTAACTCTACTCTGCATTACCTATGCGCCAATGGACAAGCAGAAACTTCAAATAAAGTGCTTATTGGCATCCCACATAAAATGATTGAGGAAAACCCAAGAGATTGGCACCGGATCCTCTCAGAAACCATTTGGGCATATAAAACTTCGAAGAGGAGTGCAACAGGCGTAAGCTCATGCTCCATCACATTTGGCCATGACACATTTATTCCAATGGAAGTTGTAGTTCCTTCCCCCAGGGTGGCCAAACAGAACGAACTAACTCCCGAATAATGCAACCTGGCTATGGTAATGGAATTAGAAGGATTGGATGAACAAAGGATGTAAGCTTTCGATAATCTGGTGGTGCAGAATAAGAAAATCTCCATGACTTACAACAAAATTGTGAAAAATAAGAGTGTTTCAATAGGGAATATGGTGTGGAAATTGATCCCACCAATAGGACATAAAGACAGAACATTCAAAATTGATGCCAGAGAAATATGGGGTGCACCAAAGACCGGCGATGGAGGGAGTGAACGCTCTGACGGAGCACATGCAATGGGGGTTGTCTCGGTTGGGAGCACAACCAAGAAGGGCTACGACGCGTCCTGTCCCTGAACCCGTGTAGCGTAGATCGCATGAGATGGAGTCTTGATAGGGCTCGCTGAGCTAACCCTAGTCACCGCCGTCGACGAAAGGGTGCCAAGCGGAGGGAACCTAGCCCTTTAGAGCTACGATGACAAATGAGGAGTACATCGCTGCTTCATCTTCTCCAGAGGCTGCGCGTGAAAGAGCTTCACCAATTGGAGAAGGAGCGATTGTGGCCGAGGATAGAGCACTCTCAAATGGGGTCGTTTGGATAAGGAGCGTGGAGGGCGGCGCTGCTTCACACAGAAGGGCTATTTCACGTGGTATTGACAAAGAAAAAAAAAGCGCTGAAGTGATCACCGAAGCCATGTGAGGGGGAGCACCGATGGCGGTGGCAGTAGCCGGTGCAGTGGAAGATGTTGACATGGTCGTCGTTGATGAAGAAGTAATGCGTGGGTCTATGGGCGTGAGTTAGGAGGAAGAAATTAGGTTTGAGAATCCTGATTTTAGGGATTTTGACTTGGGAGATTAAGAGTTTTTATAGTTTAAATTGGGGATTGGCCATTTTTTGGAATTTTTAGAAAGTGAAGGGAGATTGTGGAAAAATATTTGGTCTTGGGCAATTTATCATCGATGCAATTCCTTATCAAAGTCAGAAAAAAGCCATTTGGAGTTTCCTATCAAAGTCAGAAGGAGTGATTGTGGCCGAGGATAAAGCACTCTCAAATGGGGTCGTTTGGATAAGGAGCGTGGAGGGCGGCGCTGCTTCACACAGAAGGGCTATTTCACGTGGTATTGACAAAGACAAAAGAAGCGCTGAAGTGATCACCGAAGCCATGTGAGGGGGAGCACCGATGGCGGTGGCAGCGGCCGATGCAGTGGAAGATGTTGACACGGTCGTCGTTGATGAAGAAGTAATGCGTGGGTCTATGGGCGTGAGTTAGGAGGAAGAAATTAGGTTTGAGAATCCTGATTTTAGGGATTTTGACTTGGGAGATTAAGAGTTTTTATAGTTTAAATTGGGGATTGGCCATTTTTTGGAATTTTTAGAAAGTGAAGGGAGATTGTGGAAAAATCTTTGGTCTTGGGCAATTTATCATCGATGTAATTCCTTATTGTAGGCACTGCATTTTTACACATAAGTCCCTATGATGAGTCTCATTTTGGAGACACTACCTTTTAAGTCACGGAGGTCACGGAAAACGGACATCGGAAGGGGAATTCAGAATAAACAAGGTTCACTGTTTTCGTTGGTGCTACGTTCGTGTATACGTTCGAACGTCAAACAGATTGTGGGTGTTCGTGCTGCGTTCGATGATGCGTTCGAATGGTGTCGGTAATTCTGGTTTTGCTGCTAGCCTCACATTAAGCCCAATTCGCCCAAACCTTGGCCCACACGCCCAAGCCCACTTAAAACACATATTTAACACATTGTGAAATTAAACAAATCTAAAAATCACATACCAAATTAAATAAAATACTTACACAAATTAAAGAAATTGCATGCCTAATTAAAATCAATCAACAAACTAAATGCCTAATCTAAACCAATCAAATATAATCATACCAAGTTAAAATCAATCAACCAATATATTATTCCCAAACATAAAATATTGTATGCCTAATCAACATAAACTAAATATTCAACCTCCCTAATCCAAGCCAATCAAATCCCTTGCTTTCCTTGTCCAACACCAAATCATATCCCTTTTTAAATACACAAATCTCTTTCCTTGTCAAGCCTAACCCTTTGCCTATAAAAAGAACCCTTCACCAACCTTCTCAGGGCTAGCTAGCTCATCACATAAGAAACACCCAAGCTCATAGACACAATTCTCCCTCACTCTCAATAACAAAAATATCACAAACCAAAGAACCCCCATCGCCTTGACCAAAACACATCCCGAACAACCCCTTCACCTCACCGAAAAACACATCCCAAACAGCCCTAAACACACACATAAAACAGCCCCCGAACCACACCATAACACCACCGAAAATAACACCCAAAACAGTAGCCAAAACATCCCAAAAAAACAGTAACTAAAATACAGCAGCGAAACAGTAGCAGCGGCAGCGAATCGGAGTTAAAACAGCAGCAAAAGACGGAGGACGACGACCCAAAACAGTAAGACAACAAACGAGAGCAGTGAACCAGTGAACCGGAAGAGTTGCGGAGCTTTACCCCTTCCGATCTTCGTGAAACGCGAGTTCGAGAGACGACTTAAAAGGTTAGACCTGAGGGCACTTTTTCATTAGTTTATATTCGTTTCTTTTATTATTGAATTGTATTCACATGAGAATCGTTTATGGATGTGTGTTGTGGGTATTGGATGAATGGAAGAGTGTTGTCTCTTGTGGTATATAGGATGGAAACCCAGACGTAAATTCCGTAGCCGAATCCGAATGGACGGTAGTGCGGTCTGTATTTGGGACACAACTCCACGTACCACTTGAGTAAACGGCACCTTCTCTTGTTTTGCGTTGCTTTGGTTTATTTAATTCTTGTCATTTAAATTCTGCATGTTGTTTATTCCCGTATGATACGATCGAGTGCATGGGCTTAGTAAGTGCGATGAAAGGTTCCCTAATTGGAGGGTTAAAATCCTTCACCACGATGCTCTGCCGCACCGATTGATGTGTGTTCGGTTGAATGCGAAATACGTTCAATCGGACATACTTAGTTTGATATTATTGTCTTTATTTTCGTATGCATGATTCAACCGAGTGCATGGGCTTAGTAAGTGCGATGTGAGATCCCCTATGGGGAGGGGCTAAACCCCTTTACCACGAGGCTTTGCCGCGCCGGTTGATGTGTGTTCGGTTGGATACAAGATACGTTCAATCGGGCACACTATGTTTAGTATTATTGCTTTTCATTCTATGTATGCATGATTCAGTCGAGCGCATGGGCTTAGTATGTTGGTCTAAAGGTCCTCTCTTTGAGAGATCAAGAGCCCCCAAAAGGCCACCTTTACGGCAGTACTTCACCGCGCCCCTTTATTTTGTTGTTCATGTATTGCGTCCCATTTCATGCATCAGGTCTGTTCCCGTTCGAACGCGTTTACGAACGCAACTCGAACGCGCATACATTTTTGCCTTATCATGCATCAGGTCTTATTTCTGTTCGAACGCGTTATCAAACGCCATACGAACGTGAGCATTCTGTTTCATTTCCGTTCGAACGCGTTATCAAACGCCATACAAACGCGAACCTTCTGTTTACCGTTCGAACGCTACACGAACGCATACACACTTTCTTAGTTTCATAATGTATCAGGTCTGGTTCCGTTCGAACGCGTTCTCGGACGCTACACGAATGCGAACCTTCTGTTTACCGTTCGAACGCGTTTACGAACGCTACACGAACGCGCACACACTGAACTGAGTCTGTCTTATCATATTCATGCATAATTGCCTCTTGGTTGATCTTTTTTGTGTTATATAGCCAACCGTATTATTTGTATTCCTGCATTTATCCATTCCATGTGTTCTTGGGATTGTATTCAAGCATGATTAGGCTGTTAGCAGGTTATTTGGTTAATAGGTTCATGAGATAGTACTCAAGCATGATTAGGTTGTTCTTAATTTTCCATATCATAGGATTGAAATATGTTCATGAGATTGCCATGTGATGTTGCATGTTATGATGAACTTGTTGATGTATGTACATGAATCTAGAAGCATGATATTTTTTGGAAATAAATGTTACTTAAGCTTAATTAAATTATTACATAAATCCTTTCATTACAAGTGACATGAGTAAGGGACCATTCCGAACCCAACGGTTTGAGGTCTTCCCTTGCGAGAGGTGAGTGCGGCCTTAAATCTTTGTCCCGGTTCACACGGGTGGCGACTCCATGTCATTTCGTACTTCCCAACTAGTGCCGCGAGCCTAGGAACGGCGTCGCCCAGGTTCTGTTGTCCACAGTCTGGCGACTCCACTGAGGATAGAGAATTGGCCCCGAAATATTGTCTTGTAATGTTTGGATTTATGTTTTAATTGACCATGTCTATAGTGGATAAAGTGGGGGTTTAATCAAGGGCACTTTGAGGCTAGGTAATGGTTTGGTGTCTTCCTTCACTCACTACCTTTCTAGAAGGAAAAGCTGTGAAGGCACCTAGATAGCAATCAACTCTTAGCCTATTGTGATGGACTAATTTGGAGGACTCGTTGTTTATTCCTGACACCAAGCGATAAGAGCCTAAGAGGCTTGGGTATTTAAGTGAGCCTCGCTCCACCTTCCCTATGGGGAATCTACAACGGGAAATCCATTTGACAGTCCGTCACACACCATAGCTCATTGGCACGTACCTTAGTGTATAAAAAAGGGTGCGCTCACTTGGTTGCTCGAACCCTTGAGTGGGGAGACCTAGTTGTGGGCCATCCTTCGCCGGTGAGAGCCTTTGTCTATACTCTTGCTAACCCACCCATAGACCGGTTTGTATGGTTAAAGTAACAATTATTTCCTTGAGTATGTGCTTGTGGACCATCCTCATTTGGATGTAGTTGGACTATTGTCAGAAATGCGAGCTTGCTGGGCCATTTAAACTGGGGCAAGTTCGTACCGTATGACTATTAGGCCCAAAGCTTCTGAAATGTTGATGGGCCATTATGTAAAAATTGTTATGTTATGTTTGCATTATCTCTCTTTTATGCTTGTGTTTGGGAACATCATCGTTTGGATTCATTTGGACTATTTGTCATAAGATATGGGCTTGTTGGGCCATTTAAACTGGGACAAGAACGTATTTTATGAAGATTGGCCCGAAGGCTTCTAAGTGTTGATGGGCCACCTTGTGCTTGTGTTCGGAATATTATCATTTGGATTTAGTTGGGCTCTTTGCCATAAGACATGAACTCGTTGGGCCATTTAAACTGGGATGGGTTCACTCTTATGACAGTTGTCCCAAAAGCTTCTAAAATGATAATGGGCCGACTTGTTTGAAAATTTTATTGACTTAGTATGATTTATATGTTATATGCCTCTTATGCACCTCATGCATACATACATCATGCTAACCCTTGTGTTCTAAAAGCCATCATAGACTCCCGTTAGGTTAGGGAAGAGGGAAGACTCACCAAAAGACCGGTAACAGACATGAGTACATCCGATAATGAGGTATCCCGTATGGATCAGTTGGAAAACGGTCTCGCCAAGGTCACTGAACAGTTGCAAGCCTTGACTACTGCCATGACAAATATGGTTGTGCCCCGTGCTGGGGGAAATCTGAGAATGTGAGGCGTGAGGAGCCTCCGAATGTGTTGAGGGATGATATCCCCGCTTTTGATGATGACACGGCAGAGTATACAACAGGCAGAGTGATTAAGTCTGAGGCGAGGCCCATATCAGTATCAGTTAGGGGCGATGCCCATATCAGTATCAGTTTGGGGGCGAGGCCCACATTATCAGTTTCGGGGATGAGTCCCAGGGCCGAGGCCCACATCAGTTTTAGTTTAGGGATGAGTCCCAGGGCCGAGGCCCACATCAGTTACAGTTTGGGGATGAGTCCCAGGGCCGAGGCCCACATCAGTATCAGCTCGGGGGCGAGGCCCACGTCAGCTTCAGTTTTGGGACGAGTCCTAAGGTCGTGACCCACATCATCAACAGTGTCGGGGATGCGTCCCACGGTCGAGACCCACATTATCAATCAGTTTGGGGATGAGTCCCAGGGTTGAGGCCCATATCAGTATGGTTTCGGGGATGAGTCCAAGGGACGAGACCCATGTCAGTGTCAGCTTCAGAAAGGAATCTCCGGGGTGGGGCCCACATTGTCAGCATCAGTTTGTCCAGGATTGGTACTCCGAAAATGGAGCACGGTTCGGAAATGAATCGAAGAAGACCTAACCCAACGGGATAAAAACATTCATACATGCATACACGTAACACATTTTGCATCCTTTCGTGTTTTTCTGTTTTGTATTCACAGGTTTTGAAAAAAGAAAAAGAAAAATGGCAAAGACAAGCCAAACAGAAGCAGTAACAGTACGATGTCAGCAGTCTTCAGGAATGAATCACATGGGTAAGGCCCATATCAGCAGTATCAGTCTCGGGGCGAGGCCCATATCAGTAGCAGTTAGGGCCGAGGCCCACTTCAGTATCAGCTTTGCCGGGTATGGCATTCTGGGGCCGAGGCCCACTTCAGCATCAGTTTTGCTGGGTATGGCATTCTGGGGGCAAGGCCCATATTACATCAGATCAGCATTGCCGGGTATGGCATTCTAGGGGCGAGGCCCGCATTACATCAGATCAGCATTGCCGGGTATGGCATTCTGGGGGTGAAGCCCGCATCATATCAGATCAGTTCTGCCGAGAATGGCACTCCGAGAATGGAGATACAATCCAAGAATGGAAGCACGGTTCGGGAATGGACCACCATACAGTAACAGTTCAAGAATGAACACGCCGAGAATGGCACTCCGAGAATGGAGATATAGTCCGGGAATGGACAGCTCGAGAATGAGCACGCCGAGAATGGCACTCCGAGAATGGAGATATAGTCCGGGAATGGACAGCTCGAGAATGAGCACGCCGAGAATGGCAATCCGAGAATGGAGATATAGTCCGGAAATGAACAGGCCGAGAATGGTACTCCAAGAATGGAAACACAGTTCAGGAATGAACGAGCCGGGAATGGCACTCCAAGAATAGAAGCAACAGTCCGGGAATGGACATCTCACAGTAATAGTTCAGGAATGGACATCTCACAGTAACGGTTCGGGAATGAACCACCTTACAGTAACAGTTCAAGAACAAAGCCACATGGTCAGCTTAGATCAAAGAACAAAGCTCAAGGGGAAGAAAGCCTCATGTCAGTTCAGTTCGGGAATAAAGCCTACATTCAGTTCAGTTCAGGAAGAAAGCCTACATTCAGTTCAGTTCAGGAAGAAAGCCTGCATTCAATACAGTTCAAGAACAAAGCCTCATGTCAGCATAGTTTGAGAACAAAGCTCAAGGGGAAGAAAGCCTCATATCAGTATAGTTTGAGAACAAAGCTCAAGGGGAAGAAAGCCTCATGTCAGTTCAGTTCGGGAATAAAGCACGGGAGGAATAAAGCCTCATCTCAACAGTCCGGGAATAAAGCTCAGGAGGAATAAAGCCTCATGTCAACACAGTTCGGGAACAAAGCTCGGGAGGAATAAAGCCTCATCTCAACAGTTCGGGAACAAAGCTCGGAGGAATAAAGCTTCATCTCAACACAGTTCGGGAACAAAGCTCGGAGGAATAAAGCCTTATCTCAACAAATCGGAAATAAAGCTCGAGGAATAAAGCCTCATCTACACAGTTCGGGAATAAAGCCCACACTCAGTGCAGTTCGGGAATAAAGCCTACATTCAATACAATTCATGAAGAAAGCCTACGTCCAGTAAACTCGGGAATAAAGCCCACATTCAGTTCAGTTCAGGAAAAAAGCCTGCATTCAGCTCAGTACGGAAATAAAGCCCACATTCAGTACAATTCAGGAAGAAAGCCTACATTCAGCTCAGTTCATGGATAAAGCCCACAGTTAACACAGTCAGGGAACAAAGCTCACTCTCTACAACAATTCGGGAACAAAGCCCACAGTCAACATAATTGAAGGGAGAAAGCCTAGAGGAATAAAGCCTCATCTCAACAGTCCAGGAATAAGGCTCAGGAGGAATAAAGCCTCATCTCAACACAGTTCGGGAACAAAGCTCGGAGGAATAAAGCCTCACCTCAGCAGTTCGGGAATAAAGCTCGGGAGGAATAAAGCCTCATCTTAACACAGTTCGAGAATGAACAAGCCGGGAACGACACTCCAAGAATGGAAGCACAGTTCGAGAATGGACCACATCGCAGCACGGTTCGAGAATGAACCAGGGGTCGCAGCACCTCATCATCCAAATCAACTCAACTCAACACATGGTAAGTCAAGTGGCAGCTGGCGAGCCAGGTAAGTGAAAATGCATTGCATAACTTTGATAGGATTGTCACTGTTGCACATTACACAAGTCCCATCAAAGTGGGGGCGACTGTAGGCACTGCATTTTTACACATAAGTCCCTATGATGAGTCTCATTTTGGAGACACTACCATTTAAGTCACGGAGGTCACGGAAAACGGACATCGGAAGGGGAATTCAGAATAAACAAGGTTCACTGTTTTCGTTGGTGCTACGTTCGTGTATACGTTCGAACGTCAAACAGATTGCGGGCGTTCGTGCTGCGTTCGATGATGCGTTCGAACGGTGTCGGTAATTCTGGTTTTGCTGCTAGCCTCACATTAAGCCCAATTCGCCCAAACCTTGGCCCACACGCCCAAGCCCACTTAAAACACATATTTAACACATTGTGAAATTAAACAAATCTAAAAATCACATACCAAATTAAATAAAATACTTACACAAATTAAAGAAATTGCATGCCTAATTAAAATCAATCACAAACTAAATGCCTAATCTAAACCAATCAAATATAATCATACCAAGTTAAAATCAATCAACCAATATATTATTCCCAAACATAAAATATTGTATGCCTAATCAACATAAACTAAATATTCAACCTCCCTAATCCTAGCCAATCAAATCCCTTGTTTTCCTTGTCCAACACCAAATCATATCCCTTTTTAAATACACAAATCCCTTTCCTTGTCAAGCCTAACCCTTTGCCTATAAAAAGAACCCTTCACCAACCTTCTCAGGGCTAGCTAGCTCATTCACATAAGAAACACCCAAGCTCATAGACACAATTCTCCCTCACTCTCAATAACAAAAAGATCACAAACCAAAGAACCCCCATCGCCTTGACCAAAACACATCCCGAACAACCCTTTCACCTCACCGAAAAACACATCCCAAACAGCCCTAAACACACACATAAAACAGCCCCCGAACCACACCATAACACCACCGAAAATAACACCCAAAACAGTAGCCAAAACATCCCAAAAAACAGTAACTAAAATACAGCAGCGAAACAGTAGCAGCGGTAGCGAATCGGAGTTAAAACAGCAGCAAAAGACGGAGGACGACGACCCAAAACAGTAAGACAACAAACGAGAGCAGTGAACCAGTGAACCGGAAGAGTTACGGAGCTTTACCCCTTCCGATCTTCGTGAAACGCGAGTCCGAGAGACGACTTCAAAGGTTAGACCTGAGGGCACTTTTTCATTAGTTTATATTCGTTTCTTTTATTATTGAATTGTATTCACATGAGAATCGTTTATGGATGTGTGTTGTGGGTATTGGATGAATGGAAGAGTGATGTCTCTTGTGGTATATAGGATGGAAACCCAGACGTAAATTCCGTAGCCGAATCCGAATGGACGGTAGTGCGGTCTGTACTTGGGACACAACTCCACGTACCACTTGAGTAAACGGCACCTTCTCTTGTTTTGTGTTGCTTTGGTTTATTTAATTCTTGTCATTTAAATTCTGCATGTTGTTTATTCCCGTATGATACGATCGAGTGCATGGGCTTAGTAAGTGCGATGAAAGGTTCCCTAATTGGAGGGTTAAAATCCTTCACCACGATGCTCTGCCGCACCGATTGATGTGTGTTCGGTTGAATGCGAAATACGTTCAATCAGACATACTTAGTTTGATATGATTGTCTTTATTTTCGTATGCATGATTCAACCGAGTGCATGGGCTTAGTAAGTGCGATGTGAGATCCCCTATGGGGAGGGGCTAAACCCCTTTACCACGAGGCTTTGCCGCGCCGGTTGATGTGTGTTCGGTTGGATACAAGATACGTTCAATCGGGCACACTATGTTTAGTATTATTGCTTTTCATTCTATGTATGCATGATTCAGTCGAGCGCATGGGCTTAGTATGTTGGTCTAAAGGTCCTCTCTTTGAGAGATCAAGAGCCCCCAAAAGGCCACCTTTACGGCAGTACTTCACCGCGCCCCTTTATTTTGTTGTTCATGTATTGCGTCCCATTTCATGCATCAGGTCTGTTCCAGTTCGAACGCGTTTACGAACGCAACTCGAACGCGCATACATTTTTGCCTTATCATGCATCAGGTCTTATTTCTGTTCGAACGCGTTATCAAACGCCATACGAACGTGAGGATTCTGTTTCATTTCCGTTCGAACACGTTATCAAACGCCATACGAACGCGAACCTTCTGTTTACCATTCGAACGCATTTACGAACGCTACACGAACGCATACACACTTTCTTAGTTTCATAATGTATCAGGTCTGGTTCCGTTCGAACGCGTTCTCGGACGCTACACGAACGCGAACCTTCTGTTTACCGTTCGAACGCGTTTACGAACGCTACACGAACGCGCACACACTGAACTGAGTCTGTCTTATCATATTCATGCATAATTGCCTCTTGGTTGATCTTTTTTGTGTTATATAGCCAACCGTATTATTTGTATTCCTGCATTTATCCATTCCATGTGTTCTTGGGATTGTATTCAAGCATGATTAGGCTGTTAGCAGGTTATTTGGTTAATAGGTTCATGAGATAGTACTCAAGCATGATTAGGATGTTCTTAGTTTTCCATATCATAGGATTGAAATATGTTCATGAGATTGCCATGTGATGTTGCATGTTGTGATGAACTTGTTGATGTATGTACATGAATCTAGAAGCATGATATTTTTTGGAAATAAATGTTACTTAAGCTTAATTAAATTATTACATAAATCCTTTCATTACAAGTGACATGAGTAAGGGACCATTCCGAACCCAACGGTTTGAGGTCTTCCCTTGCGAGGGGTGAGTGCGGCCTTAAATCTTTGTCCCGGTTCACACCGGGTGGCGACTCCATGTCATTTCGTACTTCCCAACTAGTGCCGCGAGCCTAGGAACGGCGTCGCCCAGGTTCTGTTGTCCACACTTATCAAAGTCAGAAAAAAGCCATTTGGAGTTTCTTAGATTTTAGCATATTGGACAGTGACAAATAGTGGAAAGTAAAATTGTGTAAGGACAAGGATAGGATGTGTTTAAATATATATTAATGGGTCATTCGGGCCAAAAACATGCGGAGGGCATTGTTTGTACCAAAAATAACAAGTTCGGCCAAATTTTCAGAGCCAACAGTGTTTTTTAGCAAAGTAAGTTCAGTTTTGAGCCCATGCACGTACCTCAGACTTTGAAAACTACTTCAGACCCTAAGCCCTGACCCTGAGTCCTACTTCAGAACCTGACACTGAGGTCTGCGTGTTGAAGGCATGATACAGAGGTTCTGACTCTCAGGCTCTGAGTCTGACTTTAACTCAAAGGTTTGCTTCAGAGGTTCTGCTCCAAAGGTTCTGACCCTGACTCGGAGGTCCTGATTCCGACTATGAGGTTCTGACTCTGGCTTTTGTTTCCGCCTATGATTCTGAGGATGAGGCTCTGACTCTTGCCTGATGTGGAAGATATTGTGTATGTGTGTTGAAGGTCTGATGTTGAGTGAGGTAGGTCTTGACTCAGAGGTTCTGCTCCAAAGATCCGACCATGTCTTTGGGGTTTTGAGATTCTGACTATGAAGTTCTGATTTTGAGGTCCTGAGACTCTAACTCTGAGGTCCTGAGACTCGAGGCTCTGAGGGGCAGATTCCTGCTCTGAGGCTCTGAAGTAGGGTCTAATGGTGAAGTAGGGTTTGACTTTGACTCTGAGGTTCTGATTCTGAAGAGGCTCTGACTTTGAGGATCTGACTCTGGGATCCAATTCTGAGGCTCATAGGGTATGATGTTGGAAGATTTTGAGGCCCTGACTCTGATGTTCTGATTTTGAGGTCCTGACCTTGAGATCCTGAAGTTCTAACTCTGAGGTCCTCGCCCTGAAATTTTGAGGCCCTGAAGTTCTGATTCTGACCAAAAGACCTAAGATTCTGATTCTAACCCTGAGGCTCTGAGTTCCTGATTTTGAGGTTCTGAAGTTCTTAGGATATAAGGCTGATCAAGTATCAGAGTAGAAGATGGTTTACAATCAACTCATGCACGTCTGATCAGAGGATTACAATCAAGAGCAACGGATCAGTGCTAGCCCAATGTCTTATGCTTCAAAATTAAACGGGTCTGATTCCTCCAGAATTTCCTCCAACAGTTGCAGGACGTGAGCACTAAAAATAGAGGAGCGCAGCTTGCAGGACGTGGTGGTTACAGGATCATGGATGAGAACTTGTAGGAAGTTAACAAGATATGTCGAACATGCGTAAAAGATTGAGGAGTATTATGAGACATTTATTTTCAGAAGCCAATTTCAAAGGCATCAAGAATTTACTATCTCTTAAGCAGGAAAAATAGTAAATTAAACAGTAAATTATTGAGGGTCCAAGTCTTTCTCCCACTAACGTATTTTCCTCCATCAACGTAAAATATACATGAGGTTGATGAGCATTTGGAGGAAGTTGAGAGAAAACATAGGAACTGGGAGGATGAGTTAAAGAAGTTGATGAGCATTTGGAGGAAGTTAATAGAAAATATAGGAAGTAGGAGGATGGGTTAAAGAAGTTGAAAGGACACCAAGACGTGCTTAGGAAGTTAAGGAACAACAACATGAAGTTATTCCCAGAGAGCATAAAAGCCAAAGAAGAGCTAAAGGAATAGCTCTCTCTCCAACACTTCAATCCAAAAAAGACCATTGCCAATTTTCATTTATTCAGTAGTCAATTCCCTCTGTAGTTTTTAGTCTCTTTTGTAAACTTTAATTCTAGTAGATGTAGTCTTTTAGTTCTTGTAATTTTAGAATTTCATTGTCAGTGAAGATTTCCAATTCCAGTAACAGTCTCTATAGTTTAGACTTTCGATCCCAATAGAATTTTCAATTCCAGTAGTTTTAATTCTTAGTCATTTTTTAGCATCCTCTTAAATTCCAATTGTCTATCCCCTGCAGGTTTTGGAAATCCGTTTTTATAATCGTTTGTTAGAAGACATCAATTCACATTGAGGATTTATTCATTTGGCACGCCCGCGCTCAACCTAACTTTTGGAGCCAACAAGTTCCTTCTGATTCGGTTTCGGTTCCGATTCGGGACCGTGGCTAAATCTGAATTGTATATTAAGAAAGCCTCACGAGTAATATTTAGCAGCAAATCAATTAAAATAATCCATATGCGCATATCTGTATAATGCAGCCGGTTAGTATCTATTTTTTATACATTTCCTTAAATGTAATAAGATTCTATTTTTCCTACTTTGGCCATTCTTCAGAAATCTCTCCCCCTTCTCTTTAATATTTGAGGATTTACCCAAATTTCTCCTAATTTTTGAAAAATACCCAATTTTCCCTTCCTATTTGAAAAAAGCCGTTAAAATGTACCTTTCTTTCGGTGTTAGAGGTTTTACCTGCTCCGTTTAAATTCGGATCAAGTGAAACGTTTCCAAAAGAAAAAGAATCAATAATATTTTACTTTATATTATTGGGAAATTGATGTTGTATTAGATGTTGATTTTATTTTTTTATTACTAACGTAATAATATTATTAAACCATACCTATGCCTATCCAATAATAAGTTTACGTCATATTTACACTAATGGATTTTAGAATACAAAACTATCATGTGGCATCACTTTATGGTCAGTTATCATCTTATCTCTGGAACAGCGTCGACGATGCAAGTAACTTAAGTTACGTGTCATACCTGTGGCTTTGAGACCGACAACGTGATAAAAATAATAAATTCACACCCAATCATTCTATAAATCATCCTAATAACACTTTAATTTTTTATAATTTTAGAAATATAATTTTAAAAAATACAAATTTATTTAATGGGTTAATTTTATTTAATTTTGAAATAAATTTTTATTATTTTTGAACAATTTTTAGAATATTCAAATCATTTAATACTAATTAAAAAAAAATCAAAATTTATGAAAAATATTTAACAACAAGAACTAAAATTAGTATTTTCAAAATCACATAAACTATAATATTATTTTGATTATTTATAGGATAATTGAATACCATTTCCTTATAAAAATATCTAAGGTAATTTTTTAGGATTACTTTCATTCCACTATCACCGAAATTAGAAGGTAATAAATAAATATGAAAAATATCAAAGTGTAATATTTTATTATATTTTTATAAAATAAAATAAGATCATGCCAAATGAATGATCGATCACCACCTGTCTAATGAGAATTTCCAAGAATTCATCATATCAAGAGTTAGAAAAATAAATTATGAGAATTAACCCCGTCAAGAATTCGTCATTTATATATTCTTATTCTTAAAGCAATCAAGATATAGAAATCATGTATTAATGAAGGAAATAATTTTCAACATAAATATCTATAATTTCCAAATCCACTTATTTAAATCATTACTAAAATTATAATAAAATTAATCTCTCCAAACAATAAACAGAAAATGTAATAATACACAAACAGCCCAATAAAATTCAAAAATTACAAATTTAAACTAAAATTATAGAATCTCTCTAATTAACAAAAGTACTCAAAACCAAACCCAACACAAGAGACACTCCCAATACCGGCAAACTCAAAGTAGTGGACACTGCTAATGACTTGGGAGGTCCGGATGTTTGCGACTCCGACGGAGGTGGAGTCACGTCTGCCGGAGTACTTGAGTTCGACGACGACGGTGAAGGCGCATTACCAGACGATGGAGTCGTCGTAGGCGGAGGAGATAACGTTGCTGTAGGAGACTGAGCTGGGCTAGTACCACTAGGAGGCGATGATGGGGTCAGTGAACCCGACGACGGTGCCGGAGCTGATGCATTAGGTGATGTGGAAGGGGAAGTCGCCGGCGACGGAGACAACCCTTTTGGAGGATAAGCCGAAGGTGGATTAGATGTTGGTGACGTGGAAGGGGAAGTCGCCGGTGCCGGAGACAACCCTTTTGGAGGATAAGCCGAAGGTGGATGAGACGTTGGTGACGTGGAAGGTGATGTCGCCGGCACAGGAGACAACCCTTTAGGAGGATAAGTTGGATGAGACGTTGGTGACGTGGGAGACAACCCTTTTGGAGGATTGGCTACAGGTGAAGTTGCCGGAACGGGAGACGTTCCTTTAGGAGGCATCACTTTCGGCGGCTGTGCCGCAGGAGAAGGAGACTTAGGGGACGGTGCATATGGTGGTGTTGGAATTGTGGGGGCAGTTGGTGGACGTCTTTGATGCAAAACGACGACGATTAGTTTCTGGCCGTTTCGGCAATGATCGGGGTTTCCACTAATGAAGTAGAAAGGACCTGAACGATCAAATTTGAACTCAGAGTCACCCGATTCCAATTTCAGCAATGGATTCTTCGTGCTGCAGTTGTTGTAATCATCTTTGTTTACTAATAACACCGAGTCTGATCCTTTCTTGAATTTGAACACTGGAAATAATACGAAACCGATAAATCAGCTGTTACATACAAGAAAACAAAAACTAAAAATATAATAATAAAATAAAAGATACTTACAGAGAGTATCATTGATGAGGAACCTGTTTCTTCCAGCCCAGAGATTATAATTTTCTTTAGGGTTTATAACCCAACCTTGTTTTCCACCCACGTAGAATTTGTTTGCATGAGAGAAAGATAACAAAAACGAAAAGAAAATCAAGAAGAAAAGAAAGAGAGATTTTGGAAACTCCATTGATTATTATGAAAAATAGTACAGAAATGAGTTATAGAGTTGTGTATTTCTTGTGTATTTATAGAATGAAAATGATGGGGAACCAGAAACTTCACAGAAAATCTGCCAGTGAAAAGAAAATCTTATATTTATTTATTTGTTTTTAAATTTGGAAGTAAAAGATTTAGGAGATTTGATTGGAGAGTAAAATGAGAGATAAGAAGGGAAAGTGTGAAGAAAATAGAGGGCAGGGGTGTTGAAATAAATAAAGAGGGATTCAGAATACCGTTTGAGTTGCGAAGGGCGATCAATCAATTTAAATGTTTTGTCTGCTTAGTCTATGATGCCTAACGTTTACAGGTGGCAAAATCAGAGAAGGATTTGAACGTTGATCATGTAATTTAATGCAGTGTGTCTATTGTGGGGTAGATTGGAGCCTTTTGATGTGGGGACTTTGTACTTGGATCATAATTTCTCTCAATAACTTGATTCACCATGCACCAGAAAAAACGTGTGATACACGTTACACATTATCTCAGGTTGGTTATTCCACAAAACATATGTTAATAATGTTTTTTTTTTTTTTAAAAAAAAAAATTCAAAATTTTATCGTCAAATCACCCGATTTAAGTAAAGTAAGTTAAATCATCAGTTATCTAAGGTTCTTATAAGAAGTGCACCATTGAATTCAAACTTAATACATGAACAATCAAATCATAAATCTTATGCTACCAAACCACGGGACGAGATATTTGGCTCAATACAAAAACTGGTCATTTTCATTTTTACTTGCCCATTTTCACTACTTTAGTATTTAGTAATTTACAATATTGCTGCTTCGCTACCGCTAATATATTTCAATTAAATATTATTATTTCAAAAACAAATTACATCTTTCAAATTTATGCAGAACAAGAAAATCAACGTCAAATGCTATTCCTATAAGATTGGAGCAGCACAGTGAAAGAGCTAATATGTTCAGTGTTTGGTAATGGCCTCCGAGTTGATTGAAGAGTTCCCATTTCTTTCTTATTTTATTTTTAATCCTGACTTTTTATGACTTCCAATCTGGTTTTACTGGCTCTAGTCTACTTAGATACAATAAAGAAGAAATACTACCTAATATTGTTTGGGGGGTGTTTTTTTTTTTTTTTTTTTTTTTTAATCGTTGGAAATCCACGCCAAACCACTCATTCCGGACTTAAGTGGAACAGATAAAACTCCGGCTGTCTTACGCTCTTACAAGAAACACTCTCTGGATTCGAACCCAAGACCTCAAGATCAGATCTTGAGCTCTACACCACCAAGTCACGCCCCTTGAGAACATAAATACACTTATTTTAAAGAGTTTCCGCTGGACCAAAAACTAATAACAATTATAGGGAGTCTACAGTAACCTTTATAATAAAGTCATAAAATGTATACATATATCAATATGTTAAAGAATTTAACAAGAAATAACAAAAATGTGGAAAGAGAAAAACATGTAATCTACAGGACAAGAATTGAATCTAGTCTAAAAATCTTCAATTTTGAGTAAAGGAATCCAAGAACTTTACCAATATCCATAATTTTGAGTTTCTACTGTGCATCCAGCTACATTGCTGCTAATCACACTGAAATGTAATATTGTGGGTGGGAAAAGGGTGGTGTCAAGGATGGTGTGAACTGAGTTACCTACCAGCAGGCGAACAATTTTTTTCACTTAAATGGATTTCATGTGATGCACCAAGAATTCCACACTCAGTTTATATGAATGAAATCAACAGTTTCCACACAAAAAAAAAAAAAAAAAAAAAAAAAAAAAAAGAGGCCTCTTCAGAAGTCATACTTTGTTCTCCCACTCTTCAAGATGAGACACAACATATCTGAAATGTCTGAAGAAGAACTGAAGAAGTTCCACGACTCGAGCATTAGGCGTTTCCTTGATCCCTTAAAATGAACGACCTATACAATAATATGATCAATGCTTTAAATAATGCACACATGATAACTTTTGTGTGCTAGTCAGCAGAAAGTCAAAATTTATAATGAGAAGTTGAATTCGGATATTCAAGCATACCTTTACATCTAAGGGCATTCCATGAAATTGGCCTGCACCCTCAGGTGGTGTCCAATTGTACATAGCACATGGTAGAAATAGCACAGAAGCTCCACTAATTTCTTCAACAAAGGCCTGTGCTTTAGTAAATTTATTTGCATCAAAAGAAGGATTCGACTTTACAACCCAGGCAAGAGCTAACTGGTCACCGAGCATTCTGGAAGCATTCATGTATTTGGAACTGTAAACCCTTAATACTTCCTGAAGAAATATCTTTGCCCTGCAATCAAATTTCATTTTGTAATTTTCTCAAGTGAAAAATATAATGTTATTATTTATACAGCCTTTCTTGTACCAGGAAAATGTGACAAAAAAAGAGAGAGAGAGGAGCAAGACGAATGTTTCATGTATCTTATATGTTGACACAGATGAGTAAATAACTAATGCACCATCAACTCCAAGTCTCCAACCTGGTGACCCATAAAGGTTTGCAAGATTTAGAATTCAATTTCAAAGTCAGTTACACAATAGAAACATTCCATACTTTCTTTCCATAATCTATTATTCCAACAGAACAAGATATGCACAAAGAGAGCAAATTATGCACCTTAAAATCCCATTGGGGGTGCCCCTGACAGCAATAAATCCAGAATTCAGAGGTTGATCTTTGTTGTTTCTGAAAGTCAGAGCCAGGTGAAAGTTTTGATAGTCGTCAAATATATGTCCTAAGTCATCAACAACCGCGATATCCGAGTCAGTGAAGATGTAATGATTTATACGCCCTTGCCCCTCAGAAAGCTCCTGAAGCCTTCTTTCTAGAAATGTCTGCATAAAACAGTGCCCTTCATAATTCAAGAAGTAGCGTTCTTGACTAATTATTTTATCATTATAATCTTAACTGTTTCACATAACAAGGCATTTTTTCAATGATATCATAATCACTATTCAACTATATTACGGCAAATGGAATTGGGAGAGAAATGCACTCCTCATGAGGAATGAGAGCAAAAGCAAAATGGCGCAGGTGATTGGGAAGGGGCAAAAGGAAGAGCTGCGCTAGACGTTAGCTAGGGCAAAAACAATAACAAAGAACAACAAACTACTGAAATGAAACATATAGGACAGCCCAATAGCTGGTAAGAAAGAGCATGTGTTTAGGGAGGGCCAAAAGGAAGAGCTGCGCTGGAGGCTTGCAAGCAATGTTTAAAAATACGGATAACGCCTCCAGGTGGTCGGCCGTTGAGGCGCGAGGCGAACCTCCTCGAAGCGGCAAGACGGACTCCTCAATCCGAACATCAAATCAAAAATTAAAATCAGCATAATAAAAGCATCAACCAAATTGATGACCTAATTTTAATATACAAAGACCTAATTATAATACCCATAAATTGACCTAATTTTAATACAAAGAGACCTAATTATAATTTCAAAATTGACAAAGACCTAATTATAATTTCAAAATTGATAGAGACCTAATTATAAATTTCAAAATCGACATAATTTTAATTCACATAGACATAATTATAATACACAAAATTGACCTAACCAAGTGTCAAAGATAGAGCAAAGAGAGAGCAAAGATAGAGAGCAAAGTCATTACCTTCGTGCGAGAGAGGCGGAGAGGCAAAGATAGAGATGCGAGAGGTAGAGAGGCAAGAGAGGCAGGGAGGCTTAGAGGCCGAGAGAGATGCGATTGAGGCAAAGAAATTTTTAACCTCCAAAACGTCGTCGTTTTGGAGGTAAATTTTTTTTAAAAAAAAAAAGACCAACACCGACGCAGCGAGTGAGGCGGCTGCCTTTTGCCTCATCGGCGTGAAGCGGCGTGTGGCAGTCGCCTCACTTGCTACAGTGTGGGAAAAGTGAAAATGACGCCAGAGGCGGCCACCTCGAGGCCTATGCTGTCAAAGGCGCCGCCTAAGCGGCGCTTAGGTAGGCGCCTTGACAGTTTCAAGCTGAAAACGCTTAAGCGCCTGCTGGAAACAAGTGACTGTTTGAGAGCTGTGCCCACGTGGTCAACAAGTGCCCATGCATCCGAATTGAAAGCTTTTTGAAGAGAGAGAATTGGCAGTAAATGACATGAGCTGTTTGCCTATTTCCAAATGAAATTTACAGCTGTCTTTGTACTGTTTACAACATATATTTATTATTTTTTGATAAATTCATTTATATGGTGTGACTTTTGTGGGCATCTTTGGAGGCATTTGATTCAAAAAGTCAAAAAATATTAAATTCATTTATATAGTGTGATGTGACCTTTTTAGACACTGCCGTGTGGTAGCATGATGCCATGGTTTGTTTCCATCTAGTAATTGAAGTCAAAAAGTGTGATTTGAATCATTTATATATTCTCCATTTGTAGAATTTTTTCAATTAATATACTCCATTTCATAGAGGGCTCCACAGAAAATAGGAAAAGAAAAATAAAAACACTTGCCTTAAATGAGTTAAGAACATCAACCTAAACATTATCGTCCACGAAATTCCAATGATCCCGGTTGGAATTATGGGCAACCTTTTAATGGTAACAAAGAACATTTAAGGTGTGACTTTTGTGGACATATCTCGAAAGGAGGCATCAAACGCTTTAAACAACATATTGTGGGAATTAAAGGAGATGTGGTGATATGCAACAAAGTCCCCAAAGAGGTGGTTGATGAGATTAAAGCCTATATGGAAGGTAAGACCATACAAAGGGATGAGAAAAAAGCTTCTAATGAAGCTATGATCAAAAGTGTTAATGTGTACGAAGACGATGAGATGGAGGAAGTGCTTGCGCGGGGTAAACAACCGATTTCTTCAATTCCAAAGAAGAGAAAGGGACCTATGGACTCTTTCCTAGTTACCATGAATCCCAACTTTGTACCAAAAAATCCCACTACAGTGGGAAACAAATTGGGATTAGAAAAAATCCATGGCTATATTCGTGATTTCTTTTATGAGAATGGGATATCTTTTAATTGTGCAAAATCTGAAAGCTATCAAAAGATGTGTCATGCAATTGTGTAATATACCGATCCATCTAGTAAGTGATACTTTTAAAATATATATATATATATATATATATATATAAAGTTCAAGAAATTAAAAATTGGATTGATGAGTTCAAGATTCATTGGCAAACATATGGTGTTACCATAATGACGGATTAGTGGACAGATAAAAAAATGAGAACTCTTCTTAACTTTTTAGTGAATTGTCCCAAAGGGAAGGTTTTCTTAAAGTCAATTGATGGATCAGCTTATATTCATGATGCGAATTTGATTTATATGATGTTGAATGAAGTGATTTTGGAGGTTGGTGAGAAGAATGTGATACAAGTGAGTGCTTTAGTTTACCTAAATTGCCAAATTGTAAATTTTTGTTTATGTCCATAGTGAATGATTAACTTTTTTTACTTGTAGGTTGTCACCGACAATGCATCTAATTACAAGCTTGTGGGTAAATGGTTAATGTGAGACTATAGAATTTATTGGACTCCTTGTGCAGCTCATTGTATTAATCTCATGTTACAAGATATTTGTGTCATGCCTACGGTGGTAGATGTTGTGGAGAAAGCAAAAGAAATATCTCTCTTTATTTACACTCACACTCATGTATTGCATTTGATAAGGAAGCTTACAGGTGGGAGAGATCTTGCGCGGCCTGCAGTGACTCGTTTTGCCACTACTTTTTATACTTTGCAAAGTATGTTTGAGAAAAAGCCAAACTTAAGAAGTATGATGACACATGAAGATTGGGTGAAAAATAAGTGGGTAAAACATAAAGTTGGAAAAGAAATTGCAAGGACAATCAAGAAATCAACCTTTTGGAATCAAATGCATTATGTCTTGAAGATTATGGCTTCTTTAGTTGATGTGATTCAAATGGTTGATATGGAGGAAAAGCCATCTATGGCTTACATATATTGTGCAATCAAACTTTGCAAGGAAAAGTTACTTGCCAATTTAGGAGATGCAACTCAAGAAGATAGGAATACTTCGGAGAAAGTGATGTCTATTATTGATTCCCGATGGAAAGAGCAACTCAGACAACCATTGCATGCAGCAGCTCATTATCTTAACCCACTATATATGTATGCCACTCCTAATTCTCCAAATGAAATGGATAGCAATGATGAAGTTAAGAAGGGTCTATTGGATTTTATCCATAAGCTTTCAGATAATGAAGATCAAGAAGTAGCTATCATCCGTGAGCTTGCAGCCTTTCGGGAAAAGCAAGGGAAATTTGGAAGTCCTAGTGCCCAAAGACTTAAGGATGAGATGGCTCTATGTGAGCTTACTTCAAATCGTTTCTACGTGAATTTGATGTTAAGAAGTTACTTTTCTTTAAGTACTTCCTTATGTTATTTTTTATAGATGTTTGGTGGATAACTTTTGGAAGTAAAGTTCCAACCTTGCAAACATTTGCTAAGAGATTAGTTGGACTTACTAGTTCGGCTTCTCCGTGTGAGAGGAATTGGAGCATTTTTAGTCATGTAAGTGTGTTTATTTTTCTTTCTTCTTGTTTTTGTTTCCATTTTTAGCTTCTTTTATTTTTTTAAAAAAAAATATTAATACACTTGTTAATAATTATAGATCCACACTAAGAAGAGAAACTACTTAGAATCGAGCCGGCTAAAGGATCTAGCATATGTGTAATATAACAAGAAGCTTAAGAAATGTTATGAAGAGTGTATTCTTGGGAAAGATCTTGATCATATTCTCTTGAAGTCAATTGATGAATGTACCGAGTGGTTAGTACCACATGATGCTAGAGGAGATTTTATAGATGGAACAGACTTTACTTATGGAACTCTTGAAGATGCTGAAGGAAATCAAGATGATATTCCTCCTATCACTAGTACTTATAAAAGACGTACTAAGAACACTCAAGCAGGGTCGTCTTCTAGGCCCCAAGTCCAACTTCAAGATGAAGATTCTACAACGGATGTTTCAGATGAAGATGATGATTACGTGGGGAGTGATGAAAATGATGATGGCATGTTTTCAGGAGATGACGAGGTCCTTTGAGAACATGATCAATATTGTTTTTTTTAGCCATAGTTATTTGAAATTTTGAATTGTTTAGACATGGTTGTTTGAGTTTGAGTATTTGTTTAAGCACTTAATTAATTATTGATATCACTTGTTTGATTTGTTTATTTAAGTTATAAAACTTTATATAATAGATAAAAAAATTAATTATATAATTGACTAGTCAACCAGCTCTTTGACAAATTAAAGGGGCGCTTTGGCAACGCTTGGGCGGGTTAGACTATCAAAACGCCTTGCACCGCCTACCACCTTTGACAGCATAGCTTGAGGCGCTTTCGCCGCAAGGCGGTGACGCGGTGCCTCGAGCCTCCGCCTCTGACCGCATTTTTAAACAATGCTTGCTAGAACAAAAACAATTACAAAGAACAACAAACTACCGAAAAGAAACATATAGGACAACCCAATAGCTGGTAAGAAAGCTACGGAAATATACATAGATAAATAAATAAGTTATAAACAATTTCTGTAAAAGACTTTATTCTCAAAAATATGAATGCAAAACAAAAATATTCTACCTATTAATCAGTGTGATTTGCTCTTACAATGTAAGACCTGATTCTTTGAAGCATCAACCTGTCTCGTGAATATTCACCATGAACGGGATTTACAGTGACCCCTTTTCTGTGCAGTGAGAGATCTGAAGTTGGATCAGTCAGAATAATAACATCACTCTTGGGCATTGTCACCTGTACCAATAAGTATTGAACTAGTAAGGTTGGAAAGCTATGACCACAGAGGTCTATTAATATATGAAATAGCTCTCGACTCAGGACTCTACAACGTAGAAAAAGGTAGTTAAGACAAAAAGTACGTACAAATAAGATTAACAATGATAATTCCAAAATATATCAAAATAGAGATCGCTCTTAGTTTAGACTAGTCACTCCAAAGTTGCAAGAATGGATGCTAAACATAATGGAGCTCAAACTTAACATATGATGAAGTTCCATGCAAAAACCAATGAACTTTATTCAAGTTTGAAGTTTCAGATGGATTTGTTGAAGACTTGCCTGAATGAAGTTAATGAAGACATTCAATATCGCCACTGATCTCTCTGTCTTACTATATGAAGCATTTCCAATGGTAAACATGTTTGATGCTCTGCCATCCACATGAATATCAAGTGATGTGTTGTAAATTGTGAAAACAGTGACAATGGAAATGCTATCTCCAATGCTGGAAGCATGGAAAGTGGTCTTGTTGAGAGCTTTGATTCCTGAGACAAACAGAAAACATGAGATGAGATACATATTCAGCATTAATACAATTAAAACGGAAACTCAGATACAGAAGTAAAGAGGATAATTTCAAAGATAGTGTCATATAATGATATATATACACAACCAGTAGTTGAGTAAGAATTTAAATTCCAATATCAGATTTAAAGGCCATCACATCCATGATCCAACGATATTGAAACTCCTCACATATACACACATTTGCATGCAGTTGACCACATTTTCTTACTCATCAATATAGAAATTCTGAACATACACAGCACAATCCAATTCATAATTTGAACATTTATACACATGTTTTGCGGGAAAAAAGGGTAGTGAACTGCAGGACTGATTGCAATAGGAAGAAAAATACAAAGGAGCCAGTGAACCCAATCAACTTCACATATGTCAAACCCAAATGCTTTTAAATCTATAGTAAAGCAGATGATAATCCGATGATAATGAATAAGAAACTTTGTTTTTTCGAACTCTGAAATAGAAATAGAAAGTCCAAAGTAGCAGGAAATACTAGCATATCATTGACATGGGCAGAGAATGAACCTTGGCATTGTAAACGGTTAGGCAACCCTTGCCCAGCAGCAGGACCGAGAATCAGATGATCAAACTTCTGTATGTTTTTCTTGGGAATATCTTCTACAATTGAAATTTCATGCAATTCAAGAACTGAAAAGGATACCTAATATTATTCAATAAAAAATCCCTAACAAATAAAGTAGACATTGAAAAATTCCAAACAAAATAATTGAAAATAAAAACAATTACCTGATAAAAGATAAGGAAGGAAGAAGATCAGAGGGATAAAGAAAAGGAAACGGCGCCATCCACCACATGTTCTCATGCCTAAACTTCCTTTCAATGGACCAACCAGCTCAAAGATCATCTCCAACACAGAAAGAATTGAGAAAAAGCATAAACTGCATATTATGTTTCCTTCGAGTGCCAACACTCTGGTGCTATACAGCAAAACCAAGAAACAAAACTCCATAACATAAACTTCACAGATTTAAGAAGAACAAAAATAGCAACTTACACACTATGATAGCTTAAAATCACCAAGTTGAGGGGAAAAAAAAATACTAGGAATCTAATTCTAGACTGATTTTAGTGCTATGATTCCAGGCTGACTTTACTGCTAATTGATAAATATACAGAAACTCATTTTCACAAACAAAAATCAGATAAAGCAATTGCAATTCACACAAAGATAGCTAAAAAAAAAAAAAAAAACTAAATATCCAGTTCATAACAAGTAATTTTCTGCTTATAGAACAAAAGAATTTTATAAATTGTTGATTCACCCAAGCCATTTCTCACAGGCTTGAAAATCTAGATTTAGTAATGTACGCGGTGAAAAGACATAACTTGGACGGACAAAGTTCTGTTACTAACTAGTATAAGGAAAAAATACTAACCCAGATACAACGAAAGCGTTGATGGCGAACACAGAAACTGTTCACTTGACACGAGATCTGGTTACAGCAATGGAGCTGCAGAGTGTGATTTTGACAAAATACACACCCTTGGCCTAAATTTTCATTAAATACCACAAAAGGATGATGTTATGAAATCTAATACAAAATGACAAGGAAATGACGATAGTGCCCTTCGTGTGAAAATGAAGAATTAATACACAGAAGGCACAACTATCGGTGGAAACTTCTGTTAAAGTTCTCACAATTTACAAAACAAATGTGAAGAAGAGGATATGCACGAGGTTTCAATGGCCTTATAATTAGAGGTCGTCACGGTTCGATTCGGTTCCAGAACCGAATCGAATTATTTGGTTTTATGGTTTTAAGTTGCTGGAATCGTAATCAAACCGGTTTAAAATTGGTTCGGTTACGATTTCAGCTTTTTGGAACCGCAAAACCGAACCGGAACTGAACAGAATTTTTCAATTCGGTTCTCTATTTTTTAAGGGAAAAAAATTTTGGTTAGGTTTCGATTCGGAACCGAACCGAATCTTAAGGTTACGGTTCCAAATTTTATGGAACCGTAACCGAACCGTTTGGGGGGTTTGGTTCGGTTCTGGTTCCAAAATCGGAACCGGATGGAATCGAAACCATGACCGGATCTACTTATAATAACGTTTATGGTGGCAGAGAATGATATAAAGGTAGATGTGTTAAGGTTTACACCCTAAAAGCTGATTGTAATAAGTAAAAATTGAAATAAATGAAGTTATATATTTTACATTTATCTATTTATTTAGATTTTAGAAATCATAAATTGTCAAAATATTCTAAAAAACTAATGTAATCTCAAATTTAATATATGTGTAACATATATAATAGGATTTGAATTTTTAAGATTAGTAATTTTAAATGGTCCGTAGAAAGTAAACAAAATGGGTACTTTGTTTACGGTTTATTTACAACTGCAGTCCATTTAGTATTTGATATGATGATAAAATCGAAAATCATTCATGTAACAATATGTAAATGGAGGTGGCTTGTATAATGTGATTATACAAGACCGAACCCTAATAGAAATGATTTATTTAGAAAATCCATTAGACAAAGAAATTTATATATATCTAAATGATGATCATATAAATCATGAGTGTTTTATGAAATCTTACGTATCGAATTGTGTCATTTGATTTGCATGGATAAGATTAGAATGGATTCTGATCAATAACTTTGTATTTTGGAGACAAAGTTTAATATGTGGCAATATTGAAACTGTTCTTTCCAGTTGTAGGAGCGAAGCGGTTTATTACTATACTTATGATGCCAACGACCACGACACTGTTAGGCTCTCAGCCCGTAGAGAGTACGGATATCCCACGGGGGACTATCCGAAGAATGAAGGAGTTGACAACCAATATAAGACATTGGGAATGATTTAAAGTCACATTATACCCCTCACGAGGTCCGATCTTAAACCTGTTTCGGAATGATCCCTTACTAATACCAGTATAATATTCGAGTTTAAAGGAGGTATTGACATGTCTTATAATGCAATATCAAGCAATGATAGTTTAAAGCATACGATAGCATAATCATAATAATTAAAAAAAAAAGGTAAATAAATAAATTTAGAAGTCATAAACATCCAGAAATTGTCAAAATAACGGTATAACAATAATTGAGCAGTTCATAACACATATCTCTCCGGTCTAGCTTCGGAGAATCCTGGGTGGATATTGTTTCATGTAAATAATTTCCAATCGGACATGTTACAAGTTCGATCGGATATTCCACGTAAACCAAACAGATAGAAACACAAAATCGTGGTATAGCTAAGAGTAATGATAAAGTAATAATTGCATAACAGTAAATAAATAATTATGGGACAGAGGTAAAAGTAATAAAATAATAATTAAATAAGATAGGGTACATGTCTCATCGACTTGACTTCATAGAAGCCTGGCCGGACATTCTTTATGTCATTTATGTCCGGTCGGACACATCGCATGTATGGCCGGATATTTTTGTAAACCAGAAAGTCAGAAAATATAGAACCATACACAACTAACAATACTAATAAACCAGTAATGGCATAAAAAATTATAAAGTAAAATAACAGTAATAAAATTATAAATAAACAGGATGAGTGTGCATGTCTCACTGGCCTGACCTCGAAGAAGTCCGACCGAATATATTTCACGTTAGGAATGTCTAGCTGGACATATCATGGGTCTGACCGGATATTCTTCGTGGATCAGAAAGGTAAAAAGTAAAAACATGTTTACTGATAACAAATTGCATAACAAGACAATAATAAAAACGAATGTAAAAAACGAGAAAAATAACAGTAAAGCATAGAAACAATAATAACTAAATAAAATAATAATATGGTTGGATATTTGTATTACTTTGTCCATATATTTTTATGACAATTGTATGTTTGGCTGAACATATATCAAGTCCGGCCGGAGATACTGCGTCAGAACAGTGGTGTAAATATGCAGAAATAATAATTAGGGTGCACTCAGGTCATACCTTAAGTGTGGTTAGCTCATAAAACACTTCTGAATATTCGATGGTTGTCAGATTGCTTGCCGGGAAAAAGAACCAAGAATCTCATTGTTTTTTTCCTCTCTCGAAGCTCTTCTTTAGCACCTGAATTTCAGACTTTTCAGGTAGATTACATATTCTTGATTATGATTTCTTTCTAGATTTCTGATTAGGATCATTTGTGAAAAGTTTGGACACTAATTTATAGTGCCTAAATAGGGACTGAAATGGGAAGGATAAATTAAATTGCATCTCTATTTTCGGTGATTGCCAATCTACATCATCAGCCACAACCCGGTCTATGTCATACTAGATATTTATCTTTGAGATATACATCCGGCCGGACATTAATAAGGTCCGTGATTTTAGTAGTTTAAAATTTGTACACTCGCTAACAACTTGAAATATGTATGTAGGATATTTATTTCAAATATATATCCGGTTGGACATTAATCAGCCCTCGTGATTTCAGTAATTTATAATCTGTACACTCATTGACAGCTTGATACATGTTCGGCTGGATTTAGGGTTTTCAATAGATGTTCGACGTATATTATAGACTGAGAAAAAGGTTTGCCGGACATATATGATGTCTGACTGGGACTTGGCTATTTTTCTAAATTTTCTAGAGTTTCATCATCTTCCGACATTCATCATTGCAACTTTCCAAACCTTCTTATGATGCCCCTATAAAAGACTCGTCATCGAACTATGTGTAAAAATACAACGTCTATAATTTCCCCCACTTTGGTAGGCTTATTGATGAACGGAAAATATATCACTATTTACCGCCCCTTTTACCTAATATTTTGTATAGTTTCTCGGGTTTTATGAACGTTTTGATCTGTTTTAGTTTATCTTACAGATAAAATAAAATCGGGACTCAATGGAATCATTCAAGACGAAATATGGAACAAATAATGACAAAAACTGGACTTGACATATGGATTTTGGAGATTGGAAACTTGAAATGGTGTTCTAACGAAGTGCAGTTTTGGAAATTCTAGTTTTGCGCGTCTGTCGTATTTTGGGCATAACCTTTTACTCTGATTTTGGATTGAGGTGATTCACGTTCCAGATTAAAGATGACTCAAAGATATACAACTTTGAAGAACAAAATAATTTCAAATTATGAATATTTCATGACCGAAATTGATGAAATATCTGGAAGTGTGTTGTGTAATTATTAAAGTCATTTTCAAAGCAAAAAAGTAATAATAATAAAAATTGTCAAACTTCCACCAAACATGCTTGCATGTTTTGTGAAGGATTTGGTGCCATGTTTGGTGCCATGTTTGATGCCATGTTTGGTGCCATGTTTGGTGGAGCAATTGGTGGAG
The DNA here is from genome assembly GCA_019454045.1 of Zanthoxylum bungeanum. NCBI lineage: Eukaryota > Viridiplantae > Streptophyta > Magnoliopsida > Sapindales > Rutaceae > Zanthoxylum > Zanthoxylum bungeanum. The sequence continues at coordinate 158,655 of SKCR01001250.1, forward strand.
AAATTGGTGGAAGCCTTTAGATTTTCCTATAAATACCATGTCATTTCATTTGTAATTCTCATGCTTTCCTTAGGTTTTTATAAGGAATTTAAGGATTGCATCTTATTTTTATTTATTTTCAGTAATTTAATTATGTATTTTTATTTTTAGTAATAGTAATAGTTTCTTTTCTATTTCTTTTCTTTTATGTTTAGTAGTTAAATTTCCGCTGGGGGAAGGGTGAAGCTTTTATTATTTTAGTTTAGATCAATCTCTCTTAATTATAATATGGAAATTATAATTTAAACTAAAGGTTATACCGCCTTAATGGCTGGTTTTATTTATTTGACGTAATGTGACACCGCCTATATGGCCCTTCTTTATGTGACAGATGATTACCACCTATATGGCTAGTTTATGGACAAATAATGACACTGCCTTTATGATTGGGTGGACTTAATTAAAAATCTGACTTAATCAGGATACCGCCTATATGGTCGGTTGGTAATATCAGTGATCATTTCTATATTATAATAAGGGAGATTTCTAAATTAGAAATAGTAAAAATGGATCCACTAACCCCAAGCATTTTATTTTTATTCTAGGGAAGTGATGAAACATAATATTCACATGCTTAATAATTGATTTAATTATATAATGGGTAATTCTTTAGTTGTTTATTGAATCTTAAGTTTAATGCTTCTTGTTGCCTGATCACCAATAAGATTGATGTGGTAAAACTTAAAATGAACTTGACGAAGGGATTTTAGGTTTCAGCCTTAGATTCAATAGCCCACGATCTTCCTTGAGGATAGATAACCATTTAATAGATTTCCTTACAGGATAGACATATATCTGTCGGACGGGGGTAGCCATTATTGGAACTTGAACTTAATGAATTCAGGTAACTTGGTTAACATAGACATATGATTAATTGGGTTATTTGGGTGTTTGCATCTGACCATCGATATAGGCTTTTGCATATCTTTGTGTTCTATGTTATCAAACTAATTTATTACACATATATAATAGAATCAATTCATCATTAGAATAATACTGTGTAGAGTCACAACTCTAGATATTTGTGTCTTTTGTTTATTTTCCTTAGTATTTTCTTTTGTATTTTTATTTATTTATTTATTCAGCAAATCCACATTCAACCAACCAAAAGCAATCATTGTATTCTCCATTTAATTAGCTACATGTAAATAAATAAAATCAATAATTAATAACAACAGTAGAAATTAAGTCCTCGTGTGATCGATATTTTTATACTACTTGAACGATACGTGCGCTTGCGTTATACGTGTGTGATTACGCCGGTCACTTGTACAGTGTGACAATGACAAGTCTATCAAAGTTAAGCATGTATTTTTACTTACTTAGTTTGTCAGACGTCGCCGGACTTATCCGGCCTTGTATTAGTTTGTTTGTTGATAAATGGGCTTTTGGGCCCTCCGATGCTTTGATTGGTGGTGAGTTGCTTCGATTCCAGTATATAGTTTCATGAGAGTTGATGAACCAGTTGGTCCTTCGATGCTTCGATTGGTTGTGAGATGTTTCGATTCGGACTGTGAGAGTTGATGGACCCTCAAGTCCCTCGATGCTTCGATCGGTTATGAGATTCTTCGATCCCAGCTATGAGAGTTGATGCACCCTCAAGTTCCTCAATGCTTCGATCATTTTGAGATACTTCGATCCTGACTATGAGATGTTTCGATCTTTTATCCATATTCTCAAAGTTCTACTTTAATCCTGGAGTTGTCTAATGTTCGTCCTCATTTTTTAGGCTCTACTCCATTCCCGGAGTTCTCTATGATGCTTCGACCCTATTCCCACGGCTCTAATCCATTCTTGAAGTTATCTGTTGTCTTGTCCCCATTCATGCGGCTCTACTCCATTCACGGAGTTGTCTGCAGTTGTGTCCTCATTCCCGAGTCTCTACTCAATTCCCAGAGTTTTTTTATGTCTGTCCTCATTCCCGAGGCTCTACTTTATTCCCGAAGCTATTTATCATTTCTTCCTTATTTCTAAGGCTCTACTCTATTCTTGGAGTTTTTCTATTTCATCCTCAATCCCGAGGCTCTACTCCATTGATCTCGTTCAGATGCTCATCACACAAGTCTAGTGCCCAAACATCACAGTTGTGTGGGACACAGAAACTGGACGATGCATGCTGTTACAGGCTCACGGCCTAGTTGGGAGTACGGAGTAGCCACGGGGGACTAAACCGGAGAATAATGGAGACGCCACCCGGTGTGAACTTGGAAAATGAGATTTAAGGCCGCACTCACCCCTCGCAAGGGAAGACCTCAAACCGTTGGGTTCAGAATGGTCTCTTACTTATGTCACTTGTAATGAAAGGATTTATGTAATAATTTAATCAAGCTTAAGTAACACTTATTTCCAAGAGTATCATGCTTCTACATTCACATGTACAAGATAAAACATACACCTAAATTTACATATATTTCACATCTAAGATTGCATGCTTGAAAGTACATCAAAGTAGCAACGAACATACAACTTCATTGGCATATTATATTCACGAAAGACACAGGCACACACACTAACCACACAAGCACACATATGAGCACTTTTCCAAGTGGTACATGGAATTGTATCCCAAGTACAGACAGCACTACCGTCCATTCGGAATCGGCTACAGAATTTATGTCTGGGTTTCCATCCGATATACCACAAGAAATAATACTCAAATGCTATCATGACATAGATATATGAATTGTAATACGATACATTGAACCAAGACGAAGGTAAATGATGTAACCAATGGGATAAACATGCTTTTCACTATGATGCGTACAAAGATAAGAATGACTATATGGGATTTCATATACATGCATGAATGGTATAGTTGGCTGGCTTTATGTGAGAGTATTGAGTGTGTGCGTGAGTGCAAGGTGCTGTCGCATGAAGGGTTCAGTTTAGGGTTTTATGCGTGCAGGTCAGTGGGCATGTTTAAGGCAATTGGCGTGAATTGGCTTACGTGGGGCCGTGAGGTGCTATGTGGCGAGAGGCTTGTGGCGTGCTGTGAGTTGGGGTTTGTGGGTTGTGTTCAGTGGGCGTGAAGGCAGTGAGTTGAGAATGAGGAGTTATCGTGAGCATGAGGGGGGCAGTTATGTGCATGGTGAATGGGTTTATAATATGGTGAGTTGCCGAGGGTTCATGGAGAGAGAAATGAGGGTTTATTAGGGTTATTTGTTGGCTAGTTAGTGGCTGAAGCAAGGGCTGAGAATATGGGTATACCAATGACAATAGGTCGAGCCAAGACAGGGATAGACGATGCAATCAATAGACGAAAGACACGGCAAATATCGTGGTAAAGGTAGCCTTTTTAGGCTTTTCTTCCCCCAAATGGAGAACCTTTTAATCCAACACAATAAGCCCATGCGCCTTTCGTTACAATGCATACAAAGATAAAGATAACTATATGAAATTTTGTATACCCGATTGAACACATCTTACATTCAACCGAGCATATATCAACCGGCGCGGCAAAGTATCATGGTAAAGGATTTTAACCCCTCCAAATACGGGATCTTTCATCGCACTTACTAAGCCCATGCGCTCGATTGAATCATGCATACAAAAATAAAGACAATCATATCAAACTTAGTATGTCCGATTGAACATATCTTATATCCAACCGAACACACATCAACCGGCGCGGCAAAGCATTGTGGTAAAGGATTTTAACCCCTCCAAATAGGGGACCTTTAATCCGACTTACTAAGCCCATGCGCTCGATTGTATCATACATACAAAAATAAAGGCAATCACATCAAACTTAGTATGCCCGATTGAACATATCTTATATCCAACCGAACACACACATCACCGGCGCGGCAAACATTGTATTAAGGATTTTAACCCCTCCAAATAGGGGACCTTTAATCCGACTTACTAAGCCCATGCGCTCGATTGTATCATGCATACAAATAATGTGCGGAATTCAAATGACAAAAAATAAATAAATCAAAGCAATATAAAATAAAAGAAAATGGCATTTACTCAAGCGGTACGTGAAGTTGTATCCCGAGTACATATCATACTACCGTCCATTCAGAATCGGCTATGAAATTTATGTCCGGGTTTCCATCCGATATACCGCGAGAGTTGACACATCTCTCATTTTATTCTAAAGCCACAACATACAATATCTCATAATCCATGCATATTTATCTACTCAAAGGCCACAACATGCATTTCAACATAACAATCATGCAAGCAATACTCAATAAATAATACAAATAAAACAGAAAACAAATGTGGAAAATACCCTCAGGTCTAACCTTTTATGTCGACTTTTGAACTCACGTTTCACGGCCGTCGGAAGGGCTATCACACCGCAACTTTTCTGGTTCATTGGTTTGCGTCTTACCTCGCTGTTTCGCTGCTCAAGCTACTGTTTTGACTCCGTTTTGCTGCTGTTTCCTCGCGGTTTTGCTATCGTATTACTGGTCACTGTTTCAGGTGTATAGGGGACTGTTTTTGGTGTTTTTTGTGGAGTGCAGTTTTTGTGTGATTATTTAAGAATTATAAGTGCAGTTTTTTATGTTACTGGTTTAGGGATTTTAGGGACTGTTTTGAGGGCTAATAGGAGTGCAGTTTTTCGGTACTGTAGGGAGGTTTACGGGGCTATTGCTTCTTCGTGATATAGGGAGGCTTATGGGGCTGTGTTTTTCGGTCAAGTAGGGGAAGGAGATGAAGAGAAATTTGTTATATTTTTTGTGTAATATGCGTGAATGGAGAGCTTGGAGAGGGGGTTGTAAATTCTTTGCTTCTTTATTTCTTGTTATGGGCGTAAACTAGGAGAGAGGAATGCCTTGGAGAAGTGTGGTTTATATAGAGAGGCTAGGGCTTCACCTTGTCTCACAAGGAATAGGATTTGGCATCAAAGGGAGGATTTGATTTGGTATCCAACAAGAAAAGATTAGATTGAGGGGGGACAAATTTGGTTCAAATTAGGAATACAATATATTTGATTGGTTAGGATTAGACATGGCATCTTTTTAATTTAGTATGTGATTTTATTTAGTTAGGAAGTTAATACATTTGATTTGTCCAAATTAGGTATGATTATATATTATGTTTTATTTAATTGGTAAATGGCTTAAAATATTTTATTTAATTCAAATACATTATCTAATTAATATTTAATCTAATATTTTATTTAATTTGGGTGTAATTAGGGTGATTGGGCGTGTGGGCTTTTGGTTGGGCGTTGTGTGGCTTTGGTTGGTGGGTTTGGTTTGTGTGGACAAGGTGTGTGGGCTTGCGGGGGTTTTGGGTCAAGGCAAAGGGGCTTTGCGAGGATTTTGGGCCGAGGTTAGGTGATTTGTGAGTGTTTTGGGCCAGGAATAATTTTTAAAACGGAAAACCAACAAGTAACCCGAAGCTAAACCAGTGAACTTAATCCGAATATGAGTCAATTCTTGACTCCTCCCTTCCGACGTCCGTTTCCCGCGGCTTCCACGACTTAAAAGGTAGTGCCTCCAACTGAGACTCATCATTGGGTTTCATATGCAAAAATGCAATGCCTACAGTCGCCCCCACTTTGATGGGACTTGTGCAGTGTGTGACTTTGAACAATCCTATCAAAGTTATGCAATGCATTTTCACTTACCTGGCTCGTCTGCTGCCTCGAGCTGAGTTGGTGCTGCAGTGGACCTCGATCATGGGACGCATCCCACTAACTGCAACTAACAACGGGGGTACCTCGACCCTGGGCGCCTCGACCCAATACTGCTGACAATAGGGACCTCGCCCTCAAACTAATGATTTAGTGGGCACCTCGACCCTGGGACGCATCCCGGAACTACAACCGACAATGGGGGCACCTCGACCCTGGGTACCTCGACCCAACACCGCTGACAATAGGGACCTCGCCCTCAAACTGACGATGTAGTGGGCACCTCGACCCTGGGACGCATCCCGGAACTACAACCGACAACGGGGGCACCTTGACCCAACACCGCTGACAAAAGTGGGCCTCACCCCAAACTGATACTGATGTGGGCCTCGCTCCAAACTGATGCTGACGTGGGCTTCGCTCCAAACTGATGCTGATGTGGGCCTCGCCCCCAGACTGATGCTGATGTGGGCCTCGCCCCCAGACTGATACTGATGTGGGCCTCGTCTCTTGGGACTCATCCCCAAAACTGAAATGCGTTGACGCTGTTTGGCTTATTTCTGCCGCTTTCTCTTTTCTTCGAACCTGCGAACACAAAACAAAACAAACACGGAAAGAATGCAATGTTACGTGTATGCATGAATGATTTTCCTACTCCATTGGGTTAGGTCTTCTGCCAATTCCCTTGGTGACCGCTCTGTCCTTTCTCCCTCAGGCAAAGTACTGTTTCAATATGTCCACGTTGATCGGCTCGGTGAACTCGTTTCCTTCCAAGTCTGATAGCTTCACTGCTCCATTTCCCATTACCTTCTGCACTATGTAAGGTCCTTCCCAGTTAGGTCTGAATTTTCCTCTCAGATCTGTCATCGACGGCCTCGACTGCTTAAGTACCAAATCACCCTTTCTAATCTTGGTGGGACGTACTTTCTTGTTGAATGCTCGAGCTAGTCTCTTCTAATACAACTGCATGTGATACAAAGACTTCGTTCTCTTCTCATCCAGCAGTGCTAACTGATCAAACCTCTGTGCGGCCCATTCTGGTTCCGGTAATTCTGTCTCTGCTAAAACTCTCATGGACTGTATTTCCACTTCTACTGGCAATACTGCTTCCATTCCATAGACCAAAGAGTAAGGTGTGGCCTCTGTTGCTGTTCTTACTGATGTTCTGTACCCCCACAAAGCATACGGTAATTTCTCGGCCCAATCTCTGTAATTTTCTGTCATCTTGGCTAAAATCATCTTTATGGTCTTGTTGGCTGCCCCAACTGCCCCATTTGTCTGCGGCCTGTACGGTGATGACTTGTGGTGGCCTATCCCATACCTCTGTAACATTGCCTTCGTCTTCCCTTGAAACTGAACTCCGTTGTCTGTCACTACATGATGCGGCATACCATACCGACAAATGAGGTTCCGAGCTATAAACTTTTCCATCTGTTTTGCTGTAACATTACGGAATGATTCGGCTTCTACCCACTTCGAAAAGTAATCTACTGCCACTACTATGAAGCGATGCCCATTTGATGCATTCGGTCGAATTTCCCCAATCATATCAATCCCTCATGCTGAGAAAGGCCACGGCTCTGACAACCCGTGCAACTCTGTGTGCGGCAAGTGATTCAAATTACCATGTGCTTGACAGTCATGACAATGCTTTACCATCTTTGCGCAGTCTGTTTCCATAGTTGACCAATAAAAACCTTGTCTTACCATCTTTCGGGACAGATTCAACCCATTCATGTGCGGACCACATACCTTGGCGTGTATTTCTTCCATTACATGCTGGGCTTCTTCATTTCTCAAACATTTCAACTGAATACCGTTTGCTTGCCTCTTGTACAGTTCTCCTTTCAGAGTCACATACTGGGAAGCTAACTTCTGAATGGCTATTCTGTCTTTTCTGCTTGCCCCTTCCGGGAGTTCACCATGTTCCAGATACCTCTGAATGTCATAATACCAAGGTTTACCATCGTCGACCTCAACTTCCAGAATTCTTTCTATCTCATAAACAGGTCTGCTTGCTGTTGTCAGTATCAATGGCCTTATCACTAACTTTTCTGGATTTTCCCAAGTTGCTGCAAGTGTAGCCAATGCATCTGCCATCTGATTCTCTTCTCTCGGTAAGTGCTGAAACTTACACTCGGGGATAACCTGTGCCAATTTTCTGAGGTGAAAAAGGTAAGGTTTCAACTGTTCTTCTTTCAATTCCCATTCTCCTCGCATCTGCTGGACCACCAACATAGAATCTCCGTAGACTTCCACACTCCCGGCCTTCAAGGCTATCGATGCCGTCAAACCAAAAGCACATGCTTCATACTCGGCCATGTTGTTAGTCACTCTGAATGTCAACCTCTTGACCAAAGGCAAAGTCTCTCCCTCGGGGGTCACTATCACGATCCCAATTTCGGCTCCCTTGTAATTCACTGCTCCGTCAAAATACATCTTCCATCTCTGGACTGTTATTGCTTGGATCTCTTCATCTGGAAATTCAAACTTATACTGATCCCCCTCAACAGGTTGCAATGCCAGAAACTCTGCTACTGCTCGCCCTTTGATCACTTTGGAGGTGAGATACTCAATGTCAAACTCTGTCAGCAATACCAACCATCTGCCTAAGTTTCCCACTAGTGAAGGCACCGAATGAAGATACTTCAGAGGATTTTCCTTTGCCACTACCTGGATCCTGTATGACTGGAAATAATGCCGTAATTTTCTGGAAGCCCATACCATTGCAAGACAGATCTTCTCAACTTTCTGATATCGAGCCTCATACGGGAGCATCTTCTTACTCAGATAATAGACTGCATGTTCTACCCCTGTCTCATCAGCCTGTACCATCATTGCCCCCAGTGCTTCTGATTCTATAGCCAAATACAATACCAAAGGTTTGCCCGGTCTCGGAGGTTTCAATACATGAGGCTTTACCAAGTACTCTCTGATTTTGTCGAAGGCCGTCTGACACTGTTCATTCCATCTCACCGGCTGATCTTTTCTCAACAGTTTGAAGATAGGCTCACATACTGATGTCAACTTGGCGATGAACCGACTGATGTACTAAATCTTCCCCAAGAATGCTCTGACTTCTTTTTCTGTCTTCGGTGCAGGCATTTCTGTGATTGCCTTGATCTTTTCGGAGTCTACCTCTATTCCGCCCATTCCCACTGTATGACCAAGCAATTTCCCTGATGTCACCCCAAACACACATTTCATGGGATTAAGCCACAGGTTGTATATGTCAACTCTTTGAAGGAACCTTTCCAGTGCTTCAATATACCCGACTCTTGTCTCTGATTTTACCATCATGTCATCCACATACACCTCAATCTCTTTGTGCATTAAGTCGTGGAAAAGTGTAGTGGCCATCCGCTGATAAGTAGCCCCTGCATTCTTAAGCCCAAACGGCATAACCTTGTAACAATAAGTACCCCACTCAGTAACAAATGCAGTCTTATGTTTGTCTTCCTCAGCCATGAGAACCTGATTGTAACCTGAAAATCCATCTGCAAATGAATACATGGCAGATAAAGCCGTACTATCAACCAGAACATCTATATGCGGTAGAGGAAAATCATCTTTCGGACAAGCCTTGTTGAGATCTCTGTATTCTACACACATTCTGACCTTCCCATCTTTCTTTGGCACCGGTACTATATTAGCCAACCACTCAGGATACTTTACTACTTCCAGGAACCACACATCTATCTGTTTCTTAACTTCCTCTCTGACTTTCTCAGCCCATTCTGGTCTCATCCGTCGGAGTTTCTGTTTTACTGGCCTCATATTCAAATAAGTTGGTATTGTGTGTTGGGCAATGTTTCTGTCTACCCAAGCATGTCCTCATAGGACCAAGCAAACATTTTGGCATATCTGACCAACACTTCTTCTAGTTTCTCCCTCTCTTCGGAGGTTACTTCACTTGCAATCAGAATTTCCTTGGGGTTCTCAAGTGTACCCAAGTTAAATGCAGTAGTTCTGGCTGAACTGATGTCAAATATGCTTGATTCGTGCAGAGTAAATGGAAATGACTCAGGTAAGTAAGCAAAAGAAATGTCTTTATTTTTGGATAATGCGGAAGTACATTCAAACAAATCAGGTAGGTAAATGTCTTCATCATCTATAGACACTTCTTCCTCTGCAATCAGGTCTTCCTCAGGCTTTTCGTCCTCTCCCAGAGTCAGGCTCTCCAACTTCATCAGTTCTTCCTCCCAATTCTATTCTTCTTTCTTCACAATTTCTTCAACTATCAGCTTCTTACCCAACATATCCTGGAAGATCTCAAACCCAGGTAAAACAATTCCATTAACTTCCACAGGTTCAGGCTCCCTTTGATATCCTGAAGCTTTCACAAAACACTCCATCAGTTTCAGGCCCTTTTTCTTGACCTTCGGCTTTTCTTCATCAGACTTGTACCCCAATCCATTCCGAGTAGTCTGTCCTCTGAAATCTAGCAATTTTGAACCTTCTCCCGGCTCAAACTTCATTTTTTTCATGATCCTATCCACCCTAGGATCCACCCACTCCTCAAAAGTAGCTGACACATGAAATCTCGTGAAAGGTTGTATCTCCAAGGCAGCTACGGCATTATCTACCTCAGCCCGGATAGTAACAACTTCTCCCTCATACGGGAACTTGATCATCTGATGTAAAGTGGAAGGCACGCCCCCAAGTTTGTGAAACCAAGGCCTTCCCAACAATAAGGCAAAAGTGGCTGGGATGTCCAGCACTGTAAACTCAACTTCATTTCAATAGGGCCTACCTTGACCATAGCCACAAAAGTACCCTCGACTCCCCTTTTACTGTCATCATAAGCCTTATAGTCATGCCGGAGGGGTCCAAGTCTGTTGCTTTCATACCCAATCTCGCCAGAATTTTCAGCGGGCACACATTGATGGACGAGCCGTCATCCACCATCACACATGAAGTTCTCTTGCCCCTCACCTCGGCCTTGATAAATAGAGGCCTATTATGATTTCTCCCCTCCGCCGGGAGTTCATCCTCAGAAAAAGATATCTGCAAAGCTTCTTTCTGAACTGACCCAAACAAACATTGCAGGGTTGGCGTCTTCCGGTACCACAATCTTGCTCAAGGCCTCAACCATGGCCTGCCTATGCTCCCGAGATGGACATAACAGTTCCCAGATACTCACTTGTGCTCTAGTCTTCCTCAATTGCCTCAGCACTATATCCCCCTCAGTATTTTCTGCAGTCTCAACCACTTCTCTACCATCTGTCAAAACTTCCTTACCCTTTTCTGCTATATCATTGTAAAAACGACCGCTGCGCGTCATTCCCTTACTTCTTCCTCATCACTGCTAGAGAAATCAAGCCAAAAGTTTTTTCCCTACTCAGTCTCATCTTCACTAGTACTATCCCAGATTCCCAGGCAAAAGCGCTTGAGGGTGAAAGGATTTTAGGACAAGGTCTTCTGGGAGGCCAGAATTGATCATATAGGCTGGTGGTGGTACGGCACGGTAGTTGGGTAAGGGGTTTCTGTGTGTGTCAGGCTGTTCTGTTTCTGGGTCAGGTATTTTCTTGGAGTCTATCAGGTCTTGGATTTCATGGCGGAGTCGGGCGCAGTTGTCGGTGTCATGGCCCTTTTGTTGGTGAAAGTGACAGTAAAGGCTGTTGGATAATATGACCCATAGCGTCACTATTTGTACAGATCATAGTGATGTTGTACAAATTAACTATGTGACAAGGAAATTGCACTCTCATCATTTGTGATTAGATCACCTTAGATATATAAATGAAGAGAGGTCCATATGATTAGTTCCTGGATTGAGATGATATGAGACAGTATCAGTCCACGAAGGATTAATCATTAAATATCCCTAGTCGTAGTATTATCGAGACTGGACATCGATAATGCGGAATAGGCTAGTATTGCACTTGTGTGCGTTGTGAGGGCACAACGGCGTAGTTCTCATATACTTAAGTATTGGATACTTATGCAAGTGCAGTAGGAGGTTGTGTTTCACTGATGGTACGGGAAACAGCTTCGCTCTGGATAGACCCCTCGGAATCCATTGGTATTATGACTATGTGTCTATGGGAATCTGAAATCAGGGTAGGTGTATTTGGTATTAACCTGAGACTTGCACCGCTAATGCTTACGACAATCAATATACTTTAGTTGAGGTCGTCTATGACTCTAACCGGTTCTGTGTACGCCAAAGCTGAGTATATTGAGAATCGTAGAGTATTGGATGTGATGTCAAGACGGAAGTATCACTCCAGTCATAGTGGAGATGATGTCACGCAGAGGATACGGTATTAGTACTCTGAGGTGCTGCAGCCATCGGGATATTATGACAAGGTCATGTATATCCGATTATAGAGACTAGTTACCAGACATCCGACATGTGCTTCGTACGGGGCAGACACTCATCCAGCCCCAGGCCTAGCACGTGACTATCCGATACTGGGCCGATATGCACGATACGATATATACTACGCCTGATATAGATCCTTATATATTCCTGTAAGAATATTTCCGGAGAATTGGGTAGGCATGGCGTTTTGCTAGAAGCTAACCTTGTCTTGTAAATCGGTAGGACGTGGTATTTGGTACGTACGTGTTCGGATACTCCGACGACCGTATTTACTGCCAACATATCCGGGGATCTCATGGGTCGCTTCCCAATGATACACCGATGACGTATGACTCGCACATTTATTAATCTGGGATTAATTTGATGAGAGAGAAAATTAATCTGGGATTAATTACGGAGATATTTTATCTGGGATAAAATATCGTCTAAAGAGAGAAAACGATTGATTTAGAATTATCGGGTAAATTGATATATTTGATATATCAATCGTAATTGGATTTCGACGCGAAATTGAAATTGGATTTTAATTCGGGCGAACGAATTAATTTAGAATTAATTCGTTAGCGACGTGAATAGTGAATTTGCTAGGCGTAATCATTTAATTACGACGCAACGGTAAATTCGCTAATTGGGAATTAGCGAAACCAAGCCCGAGAGTGATTGCGAGCGCATTCGTATTTCGAATTCGAGTGCGGCAACGCAAGTCACATCAAGCGTCAAATCATTCGTCACATCAAATGTCAAATCAAATGTCACTCTGAGTGATGTGATTGATTGATGTGATTGATTGATTGAAAGACACACATCACTTTAATAAAGTGAAAAGGAATAGTGATGTGTTTGGTTGGAATAGTGACTAGTTGGTGGAAAGTATTTACCATTTATTTATTTAATTATTTGGTGAATATTTTATGTATTTTATGGTAAAATATATAAACCATTTTTGAAAAAGGTTTTGACCAACTAATTCACATTTCTTCTTCTCTCCACACTCTCTCACATTCACGCCCAAAAGTGGCAAAATAAGCTCACTGGTTTCTCTTGAAATGCCGTGAGTTTGGGGAAGCATGTGCCTTGATTTTGTGGCAAAATCAAGCGGAGCTAGCACTCCGAGAGACTTGCGAAGGTGTTAGGGAAACTCACCCACGAGCCGGGAATCGTTCGACGCAAATTCGAGGCTCAAATCTCAGCTCAAAACTGAAAAACGTGAGGCAGTGGACTGGTCACTGCAGTTGCGTTTTTGGAGGAGCAAAATCAATTTTTTCTTCACCAAATCGTCTCGACCGATCAATGTAAGTATTCCGCAACTTCTTTGATATGTATTTCACATTTTATGCATGTTTGATGATCTTGGGACCTAGAATAAAACCAACAATGGCATCAAGAGCCTAGGTTCAAGCATGAAACTTTTAGGGTTAAAATTTGGGTAAACTTGTTTTGAGCATGATTTGAATGAATTGAATGTTTGAGTATGCTTATAACATGTTTAATTAGTGATTGATTGGATCAATTTAATGAAATAATAATTGGATCAATTTTTCCCCAAAAATTCATGTTGGCCGAATGTGTAATGTATTTTGGAATTCTTGGAATTTTTCATTTTGATTCATTGGATGAGTTGTAATGATGTTGATGATGATGTTAATTTAAGATTGAATTGGATTTAATTTTGAATTGAACAAAATCCCCAAAATGCTTATGGTGACCGAATGTAACATGCCCTAATTTAGTCTTGGATTTTTGATTTTGGACATTGGATGTGTTGGAAATAATTCGGGATATTAATTCGATGTTGATTGTGGAATTAATTGGATTGAATTCAAATCGGACAAAATTATCTCCCTTGGCCGAGACTTAAGCATGTAAATGGGTTTGATTTTTCATCAAAGTGTGTTGGACATGTGATGATGATGTTTAGCATGATTAATTGGACTAATTAATGTTTTGGAAATATTGAATTTGGATGATTAATCATGTAATGCACTTTAGGTAATTAAATTGCGAAATTAGATTTGTGTAATTTAATTAATTAGGCCCTTAAATTGGATTTGGGCTTATTATGTTGTAAATGGGCTTATTGGGCTTTGTTGTACAAAGTTGGATTTGGACAAATTGGATTGGATCCAATTGGGCCCAAAGCCACTTCCGTTAAGCCCAAATACAACTTATAAACCTTTAAAGTTTAATTGGGCCTAATGGGCCTAAATTGATTTCTGGGCTTATGGGGGTACTCCTTGATTGGGCTTTGGTTGCCGAAGCCCACGCCTTAAAGAAATTAATTAAAGCCCATTAGACTTGAATTGAATTGACGTTGGACGTTAATCGGGCTTTGAGACCCGACTCGATTAAATTTGGAATTTAAGTCGTTAATGTTTATTAAATAAAGTGTAATATTTAATTTGGAATTGAATAGTGAATTAGTATTAAATACATGTTAAATTGGATTTAATGATGTAGTTTAATTTAATTCAAGGATTCGTACTTTGAGTACTTATTCGCAAAAACGAGTTTGACTCGACTAAAATCAAATCGTTGTTTGAACATTGGATGATCACATAATTATCAGATTAATTAATTTGATTAGATTGATTGATAGCATGCTTATGTGTGAATACGTGGTTGTGATGAATGAATAATGTATATCGGATGGATATTAGTCGGGTAGGGCAATTTTGGAAATTGTTGTAATAAATTCGATTTATTAAATTGGACCTGCGTGTCCAGCCTTATCACCTCTATTCTCTTTGTATTCTCTTCTCACCTATTCCCCTCAATGTAAATGAGGTTTCTTTAGAAGTGTAGTGTAAGGGGTAGAAGTAATACAAGTGCTAGCTTGAGTGAGAAAGGGAGAGATTTGATCTAGGATCAATGTGTTAAGTATCCATCCGCATATCATTATTATTTTATTTCATACTCGCTTTATTATGTATTTAGAATGCATGTTTAAGGGTGTATGATGATGAGACCTTAACAAAGATAATGAAATTGGTAGCCAATTTGCACGCGAAAAGCCCTCATCAAATATCATGCGTCTTTTCCTTCCATTGAGTGATTCTTGCTCAAGATCCTAGATTAGCATGGGTTGTTGGCCAAAGTCAAGCCCTTGTCCGTCGAAGATGTGTTTGAATCACGAAGCTTTGTTCCATATTGGTGTCTTGTCCAAGTTGTGGTTTGTTGGCCAAAGTCAAGACCACTTCTTGTCCATCGACATTGATTACGAAGCTTCCATGGTCAATGGGTCCGCGCTTGACTGGGATCATCAGGTTTGTTGTGCCAAAGCCAAGGCCTAGTTGATTCAGAGGAAAAAGGTTAGGGTATATATTGGATATATAGGCATATATAAGATATATGTTTAGGACTTGGATGTCCACCTACTGGATCTAGGAATTGGATTAGATCCAATTGATCTTAGAGATCTACCTAATTAATTATCATACAATTTGTTGGCCAAAGTCAAGATTGTGTGATATTTAACGGGATCCTAGCCCACTAGGAAACACGGTTTCCCGAGTACTCGACAGAGGGTTAGAGGCTCGACAAAAAATAGTGGGAGGCAAGAATTGAATTTGCAATATTCGTTCAATTACTCGCCATACGCGCTCATTCAAATATCACTCGTCATATAAATTAAATGTTAGTTGGACTAATATTTAAATTGTTGTTTTAATAAACAGTTGGACTGTATTATAGTGAGTATATATAACTTGGATTATATTAATCAATATATTTGAATTAATTAATTTCAGTTTACAGTTGATTTTATAATTGGATTATAGTAATCAATGTAATTGAGGTTAATTAATTTGGATTATATTTGATTATATAGTTGGACTATTATAATCATTATAATATATATAGTACTACTAATCGTTGATTAAATAGTTGGACTATTGTAATCAAGATAAAATTGAAAAGTTGGATATTTAAAATATAATCTGGGATTAAAATATTTTAAATGATTTAATTTTCAAATTGGGATAAATAATAGGTTACTTTATTTGATAAAATAACTTATTATACCTTAACCCAAAATTGAGCAATATAAGTAGAGCATAAAATCTTGGAAGATTTATGTGATGATGACTTAAGTGCTTAATTTAATATACTTGTCATAAATCTAATTTTAGATTTAAGAAGTATTAAAATTGCAATTTATAATTCTTGGAGAATTAATTGACTATTCTAGAGGAGATAAAGTCAAAGTTTGCAATTGGCCATGTAGCACGAGGTGCACATTGTTTCGATATTCTAAAACCCAAGGCTTGGCCTAAGGTTCCTGAAATATTGAAAAGATAATTGACATATCCCAAAATGACTACCATTTGGATATGGCAGACACGAAGGAATTAAAGAAAGGGCGAGGCTCTAACTTTAAAAATATTTGTCAAAGTTATGTTCACTACTAGTATTGAAATTGGATTTTAAATACTTAGTGTGGTACATAATATATATGTATTGATGTTCAGAATCCGCTATGAGCTGGATACTGACTTCAAGCCGAGATTTCTCTGCGAATCGGAAACGGGACGAAAGTCGCTGTTTCGACCGTAGATACCTAAGTTTAGGAACTACCCTTTGGGTATGTACTTAAATTAGGAACTGTTATAATGTAACTAGTTTGACTAGAGACATTGTCTCTATATCAGTGTTTAATCCGTTGCGGATAAACCTTTATATTCTAGAACACTAAGTGTTTATTATATAAAGATGATACTGAGATAAATACATTAGATGTAAATAACAGAATTTATATTTTGAATATAATAAAATCTCAAACATATAAAAATGACAAATAAATAGCTCAAATTGATTTGATCAATAGAGACTTATTTGTGGCATTGTTGTCTATGACACAATTAAACAAGACTCGTATATCCACACTTTTGAAGAGTGGGTACAAGGACTGATTTGCCTATTCAAATAAAGTCTACGAATCTAGTTTATTAGGTAAAGTACCTAAAACACTATTTACTTGGTAATAGTGAAAGGGCCACCGATCTGTTAGCCCTATTCATGGTAAAGTATGTGGGCCCATATCTAGCTAAGCTAGATGTGAACATGAATATTTCGTGACCTTAACGGATGTGGCATCACGTTATGGTTATGTGTTTCTTTTGAAGAACACAAATCGAAAACTTTAGAGTTTCGACACGAAATAGAAAAAAACAGATCGACTATAGTATTATTCCGCCACGGTAAGACCGTATTGGAAAATACTTAAGCAGTAAGTTTCATATGTACATGAAAGAGTACGGTATTCATTCAAATGAGGACTCCTCCCGAGACACGTCAGTTAGACGGTGTGTCCGAACTAAAACCGAATTTTGTTGGACATGATAAAGTTATCACGAGTCGCTCTGAGCTACTGTTTCCTTCAATAGGATATGTATTAACAGTGCAAAACTTATTTAGAATAAGGTTCCATATAAATCTGTTTGACAGATGTCATAAGGATATGAACAGGAAGAAACCAGGTTTCTCATTCCTGATAATTTGGGTATGCCAGGCATAACGTTTGGATGATACCAAACAGAAAACCCAAATTGGACACAGTGCCTATATAGGTTATCCTAAGGGAAACCTTGAGTATAGTATTATATAAATCTCACATGAGAACAATATGATTGTTGCTCACCATGCGGTTTTCCTGAGAGGAATACCGATATGCAGTGGTCAGTGGGAGGATAGTGATACTCGATGAAAATCGGAGTAATACTGTTCAAGGCACGATGTCCTTAATGGAACAACATAGTTCATCTATGATGAATCTATACCATTAACCTTCAAATACACAAGAAACTAGTAGATCGGATAGAGTCAGAAAACAACCTAGGGTATGGGTTTCTGATCTCACCCCATAAAGATGTCAATCTTATGGAGGTGTACTATCCGACTACGTTTTGAGGAAGTGATACGAGATATCGACTCCCTATTATGGCAAAGTGTGATGAGTCAAATGGATTCCATGTATACAACTGTTTGGATACTAGTTGTTGTACCACAAGGCATTGTGCCTATTGGTACATTAACGTCTTCAAGGAAGACATACATGGAAGGCAACATACCAACGTACAAAGCTGGGCTTTTTGACGGAAAGGTATCTTTATCAACATTGTGTTAATAACGGTTCAACCTTTACCTATTGCCATTGAAAATCCATTTTGAAGATGCTTGTTGATAATACATATTTCATTCATGAAATGTGTCAGTTACAGATCAAAATCGCTTCCTGAAAAGGAAACCTTTTGGAGGATGTTTACAACATCCTGACGATTTTGTATAACCGACAAACAAGGTTTGCGGGTTATTCAATCCATGTTTGGATTGTAGCAAGCATAAGGTTCTTGGAACTGTCGTTTTGAAATAATCATAATGATTTATGATTTAATTCAAAACGAAATGATTCTTGTGTATATAAGGAGGTTAGTGGGAGCGCACTGACAGTGAAATTCCCATAAAACTATTGGTGAAAGCTTGGCTTTCATGGATATTCTTACAATAGAAATTCTCCGTAGAATTCTGGGGAGTAACAACCTTATTCAAGGAATAAAGATCTACTGGGATAGATTTGGAGTTGTTAACACTCTCTGGGAAATTGTACATTTAAAATGTACTTGTATTGGTGTCTCATACACTTCGAGTATATGGAGTCACAATCGGGTCAATCCAAGTGATAGTCACTGGATTGAAGTTAAGAACATCTGTTAGTATCTTAGAGAACTAAAGATGTTGTCTTAAACTATGGAGAAGAAGAGAACTTGAAGTGACTGGGATCACTGCTGCAAGTTTTCAAACAATTAATACTACGGTACTATAAAGTTTGCATAACGGGACAGTGAGCTGGAAATCTTCCGAGCAAGATTAACTGTTGCCGAATAAACAACAAAAGTGCGGATTATTGCTGCAGCTGAGGCAGCAATAGAAGCCATTTGGGTCGAAAATAAATCTAATTAGATTAGATATAGTTCTGTTAGCGGCTGAGCTAGGCATCAGCACAGGCTAAGGAATTAAAGGTCTCATCGGCGATCCAGATATATACTTCTATATCATCTGATTCGTTTGGATCATACATCGTGGCGATGTGATGATCGTGTAAATCGCGTCAGACGATATATTAATTAAACACATCCGCTGACGAAAACCTTTTCTCAGTAATTTGAGCGAACCGTACATAGTTCGGGTGTACGACACTTGAGTGACTGGCTATGTGCCAAGTGGGAGGGAGATTGTTGGATAATATGACCCATAGCTTCACTATTTGTACAGATCATAGTGATGTTGTACAAATTAACTATGTGACAAGAAAATTGCACTCTCATCATTTGTGATTAGATCACCTTAGATAATAAATGAAGAGAGGTCCATATGATTAGTTCCTGGATTGAGATGATATAAGACAGTATCAGTCCACGAAGGATTAATCATTAAATATCCCTAGTCGTATTATTATCGAGACTGGACATCGATAATGCGGAATAGGCTAGTATTGCACTTGTGCGCGTTGTGAGGGCACAACGGCGTAGTTCTCATATACTTAAGTATTGGATACTTATGCAAGTGCGGTAGGAGGTTGTGTTTCACTGATGGTACGGGAAACAGCTTCGCTCTGGATAGACCCCTCGGAATCCCATTGGTATTATGACTATGTGTCTATGGGAATCCGAAATCAGGGTAGGTGTATTTGGTCTTAACCTGAGACTTGCACCGCTAATGCTTACGACAATCAATATACTTTAGTTGAAGTCGTCTAGGACTCTAACCGGTTCTGTGTACGCCAAAGCTGAGTATATTGAGAATCGTAGAGTATTGGATGTGATGTCAAGACGGAAGTATCACTCCAGTCATAGTGGAGATGATGTCACGCAGGATACGGTATTAGTACTCTGAGGTGCTGCAGCCATCGGGATATTATGACAAGGTCATGTATATCCGATTATAGAGACTAGTTACCAGACATCCGACATGTGCTTCGTACGGGGCAGACACTCATCCAGCCCCAGGCCTAGCACGTGACTATCCGATACTGGGCCGATATGCACGATACGATGTATACTACGCCTGATATAGATCCTTATATATTCCTGTAAGAATATTTCGGAGAATTGGGTAGGCATGGCATTTGCTAGAAGCTTAACCTTGTAAATCGTGTAGGACGTGGTACTTGGTACGTACGTGTTCGGATACTCCGACGACCGTATTTACTGCCAACATATCCGGGGATCTCATGGGTCGCTTCCCAATGATACACCGATGACGTATGACTCGCACATTTATTAATATGGATTAATTTGATGAGAGAGAAAATTAATCTGGGATTAATTACGGAGATTTTTATCTGGGATAAAATATCGTCTAAAGAGAGAAAACGATTGATTTAGAATTATCGGTAAATTGATATATTTGATATATCAATCGTAATTGGATTTCGACGCGAAATTGAAATTGGATTTTAATTCGGGCGAACGAATTAATTTAGAATTAATTCGTTAGCGACGTGAATAGTGAATTCGCTAGGCGTAATCATTTAATTACGACGCAACGGTAAATTCGCTAATTGGGAATTAGCGAACCAAGCCCGAGAGTGATTGCGAGCGCATTCGTATTTCGAATTCGAGTGCGGCAACGCAAGTCACATCAAGCGTCAAATCATTCGTCACATCAAATGTCAAATCAAATGTCACTCTGAGTGATGTGATTGATTGATGTGATTGATTGATTGAAAGACACACATCACTTTAATAAAGTGAAAAGGAATAGTGATGTGTTTGGTGGAATAGTGACTATGTTGGTGGAAAGTATTTACCATTTATTTAATTAATTATTTGGTGAATATTTTATGTATTTTATGGTAAAAATATAATCCATTTTTGAAAAAGGTTTGGACCCAACTAATTCACATTTCTTCTCTCTCCACACTCTCTCACATTCACGCCCAAAAAACGTTGGCAAAATAAGCTCACTGGTTCTCTTGACTCTTGAAATGCCGTGAGTTTGGGGTAGCATGTGCCTTGATTTGTTGTGCCCAAACTCAAGCGGAGCTAGCACTCCGAGAGACTTGCGAAGTGTTAGGGAAACTCACCCACGAGCCGGGAATCGTTCGACGCAAATCGAGGCTCAAATCTCAGCTCAAAACTGAATGAAAAAACGTGAGGCAGTGGACTGGTCACTGCAGTTGCGTTTTTGGAGGAGCAAAATCAATTTTTATCTTTTTCATTTCCACTATCATCCAAACCGTCTCGACCGATCAATGTAAGTATTCCGCAACTTCTTTGATATGTATTTCACACTTTATCATGCTTGTTTGATGATCTTGGGACCTAGAATAAAACCAACAAAGGCTTAGGTTATAATGTGATGGTGGGGGATTGGGTAATGGTTTGGCTTCTAGGGGTGACAGAAGTCCTTGTCTCTTCAACTTCTCCAATACTTTGGACAAGGGCTACCCAAGTTGGAGAATCTCCGGTTCCGGATAGCGGCAATCTCAGCAGAAACGGGCTTTGTTCCCGATGTCTCCCCAATGGGCCTCTTGTTCAGACCATAGAATTTTCTATTTTCGGCCTCTTCTTCCTCAATATCCATGACAGTTTCCCTCAACTGCCGAAAATCAGTAATCATGGAGGTCATCCTCCTTAGCTTCCCATAGATGGAGGGCTTGGTGCCCTTGATGATCATTTTAATCTGGTCCTTCTCCGAGGGCCTAGTTTGCATTTTCAACACTGACCCCTCCCCCGGTCCACATACTCCTTAAAACTCTCCTCTGATTTCTGCTTTAACATTCTCCAGATCACGGAGTGACAGATCGATCTCTAGGTCCCGTGACATACTGCTTCAGGAAAGCATCAGCCACTCCCTCCAATCTTCCTTCACTTTCTTCTCCAAACTGTGGTACCACACCACGGGAGCTCCCTCGAGCGACATTCCAAACATTTTATGCACTTGGCGCTGAGATAAGCCAACTGAACTCATTACTTATACAAACTGTCGGAGATGCACCCTTGGATCCCCATTCCCGTTAAACTTAGCCATATCAGGCACTTGAACTGTGCCGGCAACTGTTCCTCGAAAGTCAGTGTGTCATAATCCAGCAAATCTGCATTCTTACCCCTCATCTTGCGGGTAACTGACTCCAACCTGATCCCGAAGTTTCTGTAACTCTGCATGTTGCATACTATATCGGCCATTCATCATCATCAAAAGTGGGGATATCTCCCCCAACCCATTCGGAGACTCCTCACGCCTCACATTCTCAGACTTTCCCCCAGCACGGGGCACAGCCACCATACCAGCCATAGAAGTTGTCAAGGCTTGCAACTGTTCAGTAATCTTGGTGAGACCGTTCTCTAACCGATCCATACGGGATACCTCATTACCGGATTCACTCATGATGTTTACTGTTCTTTTAATGAGCCTTGTTCCTTCTCTAACCCAAACGGTATCTATGATGTCTTTTTGAGACATTAGAAGGTGTTAACATGACATTTGATGTATGAGGTGCATGAGATGCATGTAATATATATAACCTACCACATCAACTAAAATTTTCAAACAAATCGGACCCGTTATCATTTTAGAAGCTTTTGGGCTAACTGTCATAGGAGTGAACTCATCCCAGTTTAAATGGCCCAACGAGTACACATCTCATGGCAATGAGCCCAACTAATTCCAAATGGTAATGTTCCGAACACAATCACAAAGTGGCCCATCAATCACTTAGAAGCCTTTGGCTCAATCGTCATAAAATACGTTCTTGTCCCAGTTTAAATGGCCCAACAAGCCCATATCCCATGACAAATGGTCCAAATGGATCCAAACGGCGATGTTCCCAAACACAAGCATAAAAGAAAGGTAATGCAAACATAAAACAATGATTTCTACAGAATGGGCCATTAACATTTCAGAAGCTTTGGGCCTAATGGTCATAAGGTACGAACTCGCCCCAGTTTAATTGGCCCAGCAAGTTCGCATTTCTGACAATAGTCCAACTGCATCCAAATGAGGATGGTCCACAAGCACATATTCAAGGAAATATTTGTTACTTTAACCATACAAACCCGGTCTATGGGTGGGTTCGCAAGAGTGTAGACAAAGGCTCTCACCGGTGAAGGATGGCCCACAACTAGGTCTCCCCAATCAATGGTTCAAGCGACCAAGTGAGCGCACCCATTTTTTATACACTAAGGTACGTGCCAATGAGCTATGGTGTGTGACTGACTGTCAAATGGATTTCCCGTTGTAGATTCCCCAGAGGGAGGGTGGAGCGAGGCTCTCTTAAGTACCCTAGCCTCTTAGGCTCTTATCGCTTGGTGACAGGAATAAACAACGAGTCCTCCAAATTAGTCCATCACAATAGGCTAAGGGTAGATGGCTATATAGGTGTCTTCACAGCTTTTCCTTCTAGGAAGGTAGTGAATGAAGAAAGACACCAAACCATTACCTAGCCTCTAAATGCCCTTGATTAAACCCTAATTTTATCCACTATAGACACGGTCAATTTAGAACATAAATCCAAACATTACAAGACAATATTTCGGGGCCAATTCTCTATCCCCAGTGGAGTCGCCAGACTGTGGGACATAGAAACTGGATGACGCATGCTGTTCCAGGCTCACGGCCTAGTTGGGAGTACGGAGTAGCCACGGGGGACTAAACCGGAGAATAATGGAGTCGCCACCGGTGTGAACCGGGAAAATAAGATTTAAGGCCGCACTCACCCCTCGCAAGGGAAGACCTCAAACCGTTGGGTTCGGAATGGTCCCTTACTTATGTCACTTGTAATGAAAGGATTTTTGTAATAATTTAATCAAGTTTAAGTAACACTTATTTCCAAGAGTATCATGCTTCTACATTCACATGTACAAGATAAAACTTACACCTAAATTTACATATATTTCACATCTAAGATTGCGTGCTTGAAAGTACATCAAAGTAGCAACGAACATACAACTTCATTGGCATATTATATTCACGAAAGACACAGGCACACACACTAACCACACAAGCACACATATGAGCACTTTTCCAAGTGGTATATGGAATTGTATCCCAAGTACAGACCGCACTACCGTCCATTCGGAATCGGCTACGGAATTTATGTCTGGGTTTCCATCTGATATACCACAAGAAATAATACTCAAATGCTATCATGACATAGATATATGAATTGTA
This sequence comes from Zanthoxylum bungeanum, assembly GCA_019454045.1. Classification (NCBI taxonomy): domain Eukaryota; kingdom Viridiplantae; phylum Streptophyta; class Magnoliopsida; order Sapindales; family Rutaceae; genus Zanthoxylum; species Zanthoxylum bungeanum. The sequence continues at coordinate 182,780 of SKCR01001250.1, forward strand.
AAACGATACGTTGAACCAAGACGAAGGTAAATGATGTAACCAATGGGATAAACATGATTTTCACTATGATGCGTACAAAGATAAGAATGACTATATGGGATTTCATAATACATGCATGAATGGTATAGTTGGCTTTATGTGAGAGTTGTGAGTGTGTGCGTGAGTGCAAGGGCCTGTCGCATGAATGGTTCAGTTTAGGGTTTTATGCGTGCATGTCAGTGGGCATGTTTAAGGCAATTGGCATGAATTGGCTTACGTGGGGCCGTGAGGTGCTATGTGGCGAGAAGCTTGTGGCGTGCTGTGAGTTGGGGTTTGTGGATTGTGTTCAGTGGGCGTGAAGGCAGTGAGTTAAGAAGGAGGAGTTATCGTGAGCATGAGGGGCAGTTACGTGCATGGTGAATGGGTTTATAATATGGTGAGTTGCCGAGGGTTCATGGAGAGAGAAATGAGGGTTTATTAGGGTAATTTGTTGGCTAGTTAGTGGGTGAAGCAAGGGCTGAGAATATGGGTATACCAATGACAATAGGTCGAGCCAAGACAGGGATAGACGATGCAATCAATAGACGAAAGACACGGCAAATATCGTGGTAAAGGTAGCCTTTTTAGGCTTTTCTTCCCCCAAATGGAAAACCTTTTAATCCAACACAATACGCCCATGCGCCTTTCGTTACAATGCATACAAAGATAAAGATAATTGTATGAAATTTCGTATACCCGATTGAACACATCTTACATTCAACCGAGCATATATCAACCGGTGCGGCAAAGTATCATGGTAAAGGATTTTAACCCCTCCAAATATGGGACCTTTCATCGCACTTACTAAGCCCATGCGCTCGATTGAATCAATGCATACAAAAATAAAGACAATCATATCAAACTTAGTATGTCCGATTGAACATATCTATATCCAACCGAACACACATCAACCGGCGCGGCAAAGCATTGTGGTAAAGGATTTTAACCCCTCCAAATAGGGGACCTTTAATCCGACTTACTAAGCCCATGCGCTCGATTGTATCATACATACAAAAATAAAGGCAATCATATCAAACTTAGTATGCCCGATTGAACATATCTTATATCCAACCGACACACATCAACCGGCGCGGCAAAGCATTGTGGTAAAGGATTTTAACCCCTCCAAATAGGGGACCTTTAATCCGACTTACTAAGCCATGCGCTCGATTGTATCATACATACAAAAATAAAGGCAATCACATCAAACTTAGTATGCCCCATTGAACATATCTTATATCCAACCGAACACACATCAACCGGCGCGGCAAAGCATTGTGGTAAAGGATTTTACCCCCTCCAAATAGGGGACCTTTATCCGACTTACTAAGCCCATGCGCTCGATTGTATCATGCATACAAATAATGTGCGGAATTCAAATGACGAAAAATAAATAAATCAAAGCAATATAAAACAAAAGAAAATGTCGTTTACTCAAGCGGTACGTGGAGTTGTATCCCGAGTACAGATCATACTACCGTCCATTCGGAATCGGCTATGAAATTTATGTCCGGGTTTCCATCCGATATACCGCGAGAGTTGACACATCTCTCATTTTATTCTAAAGCCACAACATACAATATCTCATAATCCATGCATATTTATCTACTCAAGGGCCACAACATGCATTTCAACATAACAATCATGCAAGCAATACTCAATAAATAATACAAATAAAACAGAAAACGAATGTGGAAAATACCCTCAGGTCTAACCTTTTATGTCGACATTCGAACTCGCGTTTCACGGCCGTCGGAAGGGCTATCACACCGTAACTTTTCTGGTTCATTGGTTTGCGTCTTACCTCGCTGTTTCGCTGCTCAAGCTACTGTTTTGACTCCGTTTTACTGCTGTTTCCTCGCGGTTTCGCTATCGTATTACTGGTCATTGTTTCAGGTGTATAGGGGACTGTTTTGGGTGTTTTTTTGTGGGTTTCAAGTGCAGTTTTTGTGTGATTATTTAAGAGTTATAAGTGCAGTTTTTTATGTTACTGGTTTAGGGATTTTAGGGACTGTTTTGAGGGCTAATAGGAGTGAAGTTTTTCGGTACTGCAGGGAGGTTTACGGGGCTGTTGCTTCGGTGATATAGGGAGGCTTATTGGGGCTGTGTTTTTTGTTCAAGTAGGGGAAGGAGATGAAGAGAAATTTGTTATATTTTTTTTGTAATATGCGTGAATGGAGAGCTTGGAGAGGGGGTTGGAAATTCTTTGCTTCTTTATTTCTTGTGATGGGCGTAAACTAGGAGAGAGGAATGTCTTGGAGAGGTGTGGTTTATATAGAGAAAGGCTAGGGCTTCACCTTGTCTCACAAGGAATATGATTTGGCATCAAAGGGAGGATTTGATTTGGTATCCAACAAGGAAAAGATTAGATTGAGGGGGGAAAAATTTGGTTCAAATTAGGAATACAATATATTTGATTGGTTAGGATTAGGCATGGCATCTTTTTAATTTAGTATGTGATTTTGTTTAGTTAGGAAGTTAATATATTTGATTTGTCCAAATTAGGTATGATTATATATTATGTTTTATTTAATTGGTAAATGGCTTAAAATATTTTATTTAATTCAAATAGATTATCTAATTAATATTTAATCTAATATTTTATTTAATTTGGGTGTAATTAGGGTGATTGGGCGTGTGGGCTTTTGGTTGGGCGTGTGGGCTTTTGGTTGGTGGGTTTGGTTTGTGTGGACAAGGTGTGTTGGCTTGTAGGGGTTTTGGGTCAAGGCAAAAGAGCTTTGCGAGGATTTTGGGCCGAGGTTAGGTGATTTGTGAGTGTTTTGGGCCAGGAATCTTTTTTAAAACCGAAAACGAACAAGTAACCCGAAGCTAAACTAGTGAACTTAATCCGAATATGAGTCAATTCTTGACTCCTCCCTTCCGACGTCCGTTTCCCGCGGCTTCCGCGACTTAAAAGGTAGTGCCTCCAACTGAGACTCATCATTGGGTTTCATATGCAAAAATACAATGCCTACAAGTTACATTTTGTCTTTTTGCATATGTCTGGCTGGAAACTTTTTATTTCAAATATGTTCGGTCAGATATCTTCTCCAGGCATGTCCGGCCAGACATTCGTTAGGGACATAAAAAGGTAGACTTCCTCTTCATTTCATCACCAAGACCAAACATAGAGAGAAAAACTTTTTTCCGACCATTCTTACTCAAAAACCATCTCCGATATCCCTTGTCTATTTTTCGGCTACCATCACCGATAACGTCTTGGCTAGGACTCCCGGCATCCGATCGCGAGCCCCAATGACCCATATCTACCATTTGTTTCTTCGTTAGAATGTGATTCCGATCGTCAAAATACGTACGAGCTCAAATACGGGGACAACATCCATATTCTCTTGTCATTGAGAGACTATGTTTGCTCCCATATTGAGTTGATAAGCCTCTTTTCTCCCTCATTGCATAAAAATCTGGATGTTGCTTCAATTTATGTCCTGTCGGACATACTATTAATTTCGGCCCTAATTCAATTTATGTTTGGCCGGATATTTGTCAAATATCTAGCCCATATTTTATATCCGGCCTATCTTGTTTCAAATATCCGGCTAGCTATATTATATTTCCGGTTGGACGTTGTTGGACACAGATAATGTTCGGCCAGTCCACTAAGTCATGTGGCTACTCCATAAGCCCTTTTAGGCCATTGTCTTGTTCTTAATCTGATTTTATCTTTTGCAGGTTGATGTCTCGCACTTGAAGGCTAGCGGTAACCCTGTTATTGTTCGAAGGTGGTATGACGAGTTTCCCTCAGCCTCGCGAGCTCAGATTACTGTCACCGGGTTAGACCCTTTCATTTATTGAATTTCTGTTTGGTCTATGAAACATGAAATATGGGGGCTTCAGGCCTTGGTGGAGTGGTGGATGGATACGACACACTCATTCACCTGTCGATTGGGGAGATGACCATAACCCCAGGGGACTTCTGCTACCTCACTGGCATCTCCTATGATGGACGCTTGTTGGAGTTTGACGCCATCTTCTACTCCCTCACTGTTAAGATCAACTACATTGGCTGATTACTAGGGGCCATCCCCAGGGTTCGCTCTAACGTTTTTCCATACGGAGAGCTGAAGTCATATTGGAAAAGAATGACTCACACTAGCGAAGATGATGTTGATCAACCCATAAAATCATTCCTTCTATACATGTTTGGATACACCCTATTTACCGATGCAGCTAACTAGTTGACCTATGCCCTCTGCCACCACTCCGCAACTTGGACTCCTTTGGGGGATTGACCGCTGATGCCATGGTAGCTTGTACATCTAGGGCTATGGTTTTATAATGGAGGTATTTAACTTTACTTTGCTTAATTTTATTTCTAATATGATTGATAACTTACCCTGGTTCTTTCTGTTGTCATAGGCCTAAGCATACAATTTGTGAGTGTTGGCGCAACCTTTCCTCATCTCTCGAGAGAAAGTCATGTTCGGTACTTTGTCCCGCTTGGATGAGACCACCATATAATGTGCGGAATCCCATGACATGAACGTGTACAAAGCTCATTTTTTCTTCATATCTGTCTTTGGCTAACATATCTTCTTGTTCTTTTCAGATTGATACGGCCTGGCAGGAAATCTCCCTTGATAACCTGTCAAAGTCTACATGTTCTTCTTTCTAAAAGAATGGATTGCACATGCTCCTTTTGGGTGCCGACCAGCGACTTTAGTTTCAAGGTGAGTGCACACTCTCTTAGTACCTGGGCCCCCGGGCTCGTGGAGTTCCTGCATCTCCGTCTCTCTCTATATTCTTAGGTCTCTGAATCAAAGAGGAGGATATGATGGCGACCTTGAATGGAATCCTGTGAATACCTTCTCATAGAGGGTGACTACCGACAACGGATGATTACGCCCAAAAAGTACTTACGGTTATCGCAGTATAGTTGGGGTGTTGATTCCTCAAAAAGATTATTACAAAGAACTGATTTACTGAAACAAAATGTTAGCAGTAACTTAATGAAAAGAGATAGATTTAATTGGTAATTAAAGTAAAGATTAATAAAAAAAATTAAAAGATATCAATAGAGAGAGGCAGCAAAGCGTCGGGAATCCCTCTTGTATCAACTCCCTATATTCAGTTATTGATTTCTTTTTATTACACAATTGAAGGTTTCACTTACCAAACCAACAATCGGAAGATATTCAATTCTACATCTATTAAATTCTAAGGTTATCGATGATTTACTTTCTCTATGTTAAAAACACACAAAGTTATCTTTACGACCTATCTAACGTCGACAATATACCCTCAGGCAATATTGCAGCAGAAGACCAACTCATAAAATAACTTTACCAGTCACAACTCGGTTCCCCAATCACACATAGAAAAATCATGACTGAATCTATATGCAAGTTGAATAAACACAGTTTCTGGATTCATAAATCGAAAGATAATAGAGAATAATAAACATCAATTGTATTAAACGATTAAGAGTACTTAGAAATCAACAACATGAACATAAAAACTTAAATACGAGAGTTCATCATTAGCTTTGCCTAAGAGATTAGTTCTCCATGGAATAAAGAGACATAGGCTGAAAGGATTGCAGCAACATCCTGTCTGTTATGAAGTTCCTTCATTCTTCAATCTCAAAATTATGTTTGTGGCTCTTTGTTGTGTGTTTCTTCTCTATTTATCTCCGCTTTTCTCCCCTTATTAGGGTTTTGGACGAGTTTGGGTTTATATAGAGAAGTCCTGGAGGCCTTATTTGCGTAAAAATGAACTATACAAAAAAAACTGGAATACGCTTCCGTGTCGCGACGCGTGGCAGATTTTCTGATTTCTCCGATTCTGCGATTCAACTCTTCCCGTGTGCTTCCAATGCGTCTGTAAGGTCTTGAAACATGTGTAATTGCTCCAATCTTCATGTTCCATTACTCCCTAATAATAATACACAAAATAAACTATAATAAAGATTAAATATATGATAATCAAGCCAAATTAGCGATGTTCAAAGTACACTTTCATGCACTTATCACAACCCCCAACCAGCTTATTAATAGTCCCTGGCAATTCAAGCGCAAAAAAAATAATAAAAACTAAATAAATAAATAAAAACTTTCTAAGCCACTTTCGTAGGGATCACGATTGCATTTAGCATATGAAACAAGCCTTTAAACCCATATGTGTCCCTAGTGGACGAGTTATAGTCTCGTGAGGGCTTACAGTGACGACACCCACAAACGTCATTCAAAACCCATGTAAAAATAACAAAATGAAATAGTCCCAATAGTTACACATATTAGGTCTTTGTATCAGTCCAAGCCTAAATACACGATAATCAAGCCGAATTAGCGATGTTCAGAATACACTTTCATGCACTTATCAATGGACCTGCTTTGACCTCATTAGGTCTTTGTCTCTGTCCAAGCCTCATCGGACTACTCAGGTATGTATTCTTGGTTACCTTTCTGAATTCTCTTTTTAAGTCTTGTGTTTACTTGTTGATATGATTCTTGATGCAAGCTCGCATGATAGGCCAAGAGATACGCTGCTCACGCCAATCCTTATATATCAAAGAGGAGAATGAGGTGTACCAACGGATCTAGCACCGTCTATCAGGCGAGCTCGAGCCTGGGCTTATTCTTTTCGATAAGATTCATCTTCTGCATCAGCCTCAACTTCCTATGGCATCATTCCTGACATGGTGGGTTTTTGGATGAACTCGACCTACGTAGTCTGTAATTATGCGAGGGTGGAGGTGGTCTGATCTCCGTCTTTGGAGGGGATGCAGCCACTGACAGTTACCTATGCGGATGCCACACATGTAAGTTTCTCCAAATGCATGTTCTCTTTTTTTGCCAGGTTCTTGTTACTGATCAAGTCATGTTGCAGGTTCTTATTGGGTTTACGGATCATTGTTACAACATAACATAGGAAGCAAAAGTGGTGTTAGCCTCTCAGAACTTTTTTCACTAGGTACATGAAGATAAGAGTTAGCATGTATATATGTATGTGTGTATGCATGATCTTCTAACATTATTTCTTTGTTTCTGATTACAACATTGCGTGGAAGGGTAGGTTAAAGATCAACAGAATATTCAATGTCGGTTCGACTCATTGCATTAGCGTTTCACCCGTTTATAGACCCATACTAGCCAATGAGAGGTCTTCATGAAGGGGGTTGCATTCTCAGAATGCGTAAAGGGAGCCCGAGCTAGATCCTTCGTCGTTCGTGGCTAAGGATGAAGATTCTGATAAGGAGAGGATTGATGAGGAGGAGTCTTCCAACGAGTAGGATAACTAGAACTAATGATACTTCTGTGTGGAATATATATCCAGCTAGACATAGTAGGAAAATCTAGTCATGCAACTTTATGTTCGATCGTATTTTAGCAATAAAATTTGGCCATGTCTCTTCTATGTCTGACCAGACATAGTGTAAAAATCTGGCCAGACATCTCACGTCTTATGGCAGTATAGTTCCTTTTGAGAGTGTGAATCTTGTCTTTATAAGGTACAACCTCAACATCCACTATATATAGGTCTCGCCTCCACCTTATTTTCACCACAAATAGCATTTATTCCTTTTCTTCTCGTTCCTGAATATCCCATAAGGCTTCTTCCTTCTTCATTTTCCTATTCTAGCTCCATTTTTTTCTGAAAACTTTCAGCCACCATAAAAAGCCTGGCTGGACATTTTATATATATGGTCGCCTCCTACTATATTCAGCCACCCTCTTGAATATTCGGCCGCTTCCATGGTTTGTATTTTACAAGATCCTATTGTGTCCCTCATCTGTGGGGATCTAATTTATCTGGCTCAATATTCTGTCATTTTTTACCTCCATTGTGTCAAAGCAGACTATATATTACTAAAGGCTACCACAACATTATGGGATGTCGAAAATCATGTCTTTTGCTTCCATGGCCATGAGTTATGTCCATACTTGAAGATTTTATTGTTATTCTAGGTCTTCGATTTCCTCCTTCCAATCATCTGGCGATGCCCATCTTCAAGAGTCAGTACCCTCAGGAAGCTTCTGAAGCCTTTCTTTTCAATCCCGATGAGATAAAGAAAGTAATATCATTCCCATTGTCTATTGAGTTGAAGGCATTGTTAGATGTTTCTTCTAGCATGGAGGTTAGATCCTACCTCTGGAGGAGTGTAGTCATATTCTATATTCTAGCCCAATATCTTTTGGCGGGCCATGATAGTATAAGAGGCGATTATCGACTGCTCCATATTATTCGATGTATCAGATATGGCTATGACCAATCTCATGTTATCTTGCCCGAGACGTTGCATGGCTTACTCTTGTGGGTATGCCTTAGATTTTGCCTAGGCTATCCTCTCTAATTTTCAACCTAGCGGGCCGTTCTAATTTTACATGGGTTGCCTTTTCAGGTTTTTAACCCAACGATCTAACACTTTTTTTTAAAGTTGTGGCTGCAAAAGAAGTTGAAGCTCATTGCTCCTCCGTCGATATCCATCTTTACTTCATCTGGTCCCCTCATCTAGCATGTGTCATGATCATGAAGAATATTTCTTATGATGTGTGGAGGGAGTGTCTGCAACAAGTATTTGACATAGAGATTTCATGGACGTGCTCTTGGTGGCATCTTAGCCATGTCACTGTGGACTTCTTCGGTCACTGTATACCTCTATTAGGCCTTTATACTAGCATATTATATCTTCTGGTTAGGCTTTATCGACAGTGCGAGTGCCCTCACACCTTTTCCGAAAGAGGCATACCTTCCAAGATGGCCTTGTGTCTCATCGCTTCATGGATCATTTTCGTGAAAAGTGGGCTCAGCGGTATATCTGGACTGTCACCGCCTCAGAGTTTTCTAGTGCATTGAGCATACATGAGTCCACAACTAATATTTACGATTTATGCCCTAAATTAAAGAGGCAAAGAAGATGATTTATGTATACTTAGCCCGAATTTGCTCTTTTAGCCAAAGAATTACATTTCATTAAAATTTTGAGCTTTTATTTCAATAAAACATTAGTATTCTTTCTTAGTAAATGTATAAATATATTAAAAATTTTGTTGTAAGGGTACTTTTGTTGCTAACTAGCCTTTTCGGGTTTTTTAATTAATTATTTTACTTACTCATCTATCCCTAACTTTTGCCTAAATCGTTTCCGATTTAGGGGATGTGCTCTTACTTTTGCTTAGGCTGTCCTTTCAGATTTTCAACCTAATGAGCTCTTTTCTTTTTTCTATTTTTTTCTTTTTTATGTAAAGTATTTCTTCAGCCTGTCGAAGTTGATGGTGTTAGGGCATTTATGGAACCTCTAGGGTCGGAAAGGTTCCCCGTGGATATCAAATATGGGTGTAATTTTAAAATATTTAATGAAATATTATATTTCATTACGAGTGTATAGGAAAAAATCGGGACTAAATCGGACTCTGAAAACTCCAGAACGAAGCAAAACAAATTTAGCGCGGGTAGCGCGTACCGTGCACGCTACAGTGCTCGCTGATCACTCTATTTTTTTCCATTACAAATGCTTTTCTTTCAGCTCACTTTCCAATGAGCTGAAGGAATTAGGGTCTAATACCCAAATTTCTTTTGATCTTCCTTAAACATTTCAAAAACACCCAAAATTAATTTTTAACATCAAAACCAACATCAACACATGCTATAAAATAAAAATCAAGTTTTTCAAAATATAAAATATTTTTACAAAGACATAAATTTATTCTAAATACGCACTTGCGTAAATTTTGAATCCAATACACAAACCAAATTAGAATCCCAATAAGAAATGTCTTGTGAACAATTCTAGGTCACCCAAAGGTGGTCAAATGATTCTAGAATGGTAGCTATAGCTCTAAGCTTTAATCTAGAGTTCCAAACTCTAATTTTATGTTTATGTCAAACATAAATATTTTGACCTAATAACAAGCATATTATGTTTATACTTCCAAAGCATCCTAACACAATTTATTAGCCTTATTTCAACATTAAGTTATGTGATCATGCATCCAATACATAAAAGAACATAACTTAAGAGAAGTTCAAACTTACCTAGCAAGCTTGATGAAAAGATCCAATCTTCTTCTCTTTTTTGAAATGGTGGAAGAACCTCTAAGGTTTGCAAGCTTCACTCCAAGATCCAATCTTGATTCCAATGTAAGCAAGCTTCAATCCAAGATCCAATCTTGATTTCTCCTAAATTAAATATTGTAAAGACCTCACAAGCTTCTCTAAACACTTCTCTAACTTAGGCTAATTTCTCTAAGAATTTGCTTGTACTTAGCTTTCTCAATGTAGGACACATAAATTGACGATGCTGTCCTGGCTCGCGGCTCGGTCGGGAGTACAGAGTAGCCCGCGGGGGACTAAACCGGAGAAATAAAATGGAGTCGCCACCCAGTGTGAACTGGGAAATGATTTAAGGCCGCGCTCACCCCTCGCAAGGGAAGACCTCAAACCGTTGGGTTCGGAATGGTCCCTAACTTATGTCAATTGTAATGAAAAGATTTATGCAATAGTATAACTAGGTCTTATGCAACACATGCAAGATAATGTAATCAACACACAAGATTGCACATCCATAAACTTAAATAAGTGAAAACGATTGCATAATTCTAAAAACATGTTAACCAGAGAAGTGCAGCAATGACAATAGAAACGTTGAAAATAGTGACAGATAATTAAGCACATGAGGCAGAATGCATGCATTCGAGTAGCGTTCGGAAACGCGTTCGAATGGGATGAGATGTGATGCGTGACAAAATAGAATGCACGCGTTCGAGTAGCGTTCAGAAATGTGTTCAAACGGTAAACAGAATGCACTCGTTCGAGTAGCGTTCGGAAACACATTCGAACTGAGTGAGGCAGAATGCATATGTTCGTGTGGCGTTCGGGAACGCGTTCGAACGAGATTACAAAAACGGAATCTATAATGACATAAACACATGCATGAATATTTCTTAAGCGGTGCGTAGAGTTGTATCCCAAGTACAGACCGCACTACCGTCCATTCGGATTCGGCTACGGAATTTATGTCTGGGTTTCCATCTGATATACCACGAGAGGCAACACTCAAGCATTAACACAACGCAATCATTAACCCAATGTTGACATACATGAAATATGATAATGCATATAACAATAAATAACCGAAGAGATGAATAATAAACTAAAATGCGAAATAATGAGGAAAGATAAATAACACAAAATGAATGCGGAATAATAAAGCAACAATAAACGTGAATTAAATGCGAACCAATAAAAGGCTAATAATACGAAATAAATGCGGAATAATAAATATGAAACAAAAAATTTGGCCGTTTTCAATGTAGGACTTCGCATACCCGGTTGGACGTATTCCACGTCCAACCGAGCATGCCATTTCCAGGACGACAAAATAAAATACAACAAAGGGTGCCCTCAGGTCGTACTTTTTAAGTCACTTCTCGGGAGTGCGTTGGGACGTCTCCGGAAGGGTTGCATTTCTTCTGTTTTCACTGGCTCACTGTTTCTGCTTGCTGTTTTCTATGTTTTCACTCATTGTTTCCACTCGCTGTTTTCAACCGCTATTTCCACTCGATGTTTTCACTCACTGTTTTCAGGCTATTTTCTGCGGTTTTGTTCACTATTTTGGGGGACTGTTTTGGGTTATTTTCTGGACTGTTTTGCGGACTTTGGACTGTTTTCGGATGGTTTTGGCAATCAGTTGGGCTGTTTTAGTTTACTATTTTGGTTGTATTTTTCGGTCTTGTGCTGAGTGTGTGTGGCTCCAAAAGAGTGTGCAAGTGTCGTGTGTTGAGTGAGTCAGTGGAGCAATGTGAGTGGCTTGAAGCTTGTCGGTTTTGTCATTTGTTTCAGTCGGTGGAGGCGTACTTACTTTTGGCTTATTGTGGTTTTATTATCGGTTGAAGGGCCGTGTGTGTGTTTTGATAGGTGAATGGAAGTGTGTGCGTGTTGAATGGGTGAATGGACTGTCTTTTGTGCGAGTGGGCTGTTTATGTTGAAGGTGTGTCGGTGTGTGTTTATTTTTGTTTGGTGTTCATGTGTGGTTGCATGGTCTGTGTGTGTGAGTTGTGTCGGTCAGTGAGTGTCGTGTGTGTGCAGTGTCGTGAGTGAGTGAAGTCTGCCGTGAGTGTGTGTTGTGTTCTAACCTTAGGTGCATGTGTTTGATTGCTATCGCTTGTGGCTTGTTTGTGAAGATGTTTTGTGTCGGTGATGGTGGCTTGGCTTCCCTTTGGTGCTGCACTTATTCTCCCATCGGTGGCTTGTGTATGTGTCGTGAAGCTTATGGTTTATTTGTTGTTTTGTAGAGCGAGAGGATAAGATAGAGAGCTAGAGTTGGTGGTTCTTTGCTGATTCACGTTGATGGAGGGCTCTTAGAGGCTGCTTTGGCGTGAATCAATTTGTCATGTTTTTATAGGCAGAGATCCAGAGATAGGGCGTGTGGCTGCTGTGGTTCTCCAGTGAGTGTTAAAAAGAGATGTAGCTTTTAGGGTTTGTCTTTGCCGAGAGTCTGTTGAGAGAGAGGGTTAGGGTTTTCTTATTAGGTTGCTGTGTGAATCTGTGTCAGGGGGATAGAGAAACGTGAGGGTTATGGTTTTTTTGGGTCTTCTGTTTGTGATTTTTTTTTTGTGTTTTGAAGGTTGCCGCGTAAGTGAGTTAGGGTTTGTTTTATTTTATCTGGCCGTGAGTTTGATGGGAAGAAGAGAGAGAGAGGATGGCTGATTAGGGTTTATTATTTTGTTTATTGTTTGTCGTGTGTGTGGAGAGAGGGCCGAAGCCTCCATTAGGGTTTAGTTTGTTATCTTTATATAGTGGTGCATTAGGGTTTTGGATGGGTTCGTATGGGCTTAGAATGGGTGTAGGGTTTTTTTTGGGCCAAGATTTAATGTTTTAAAATATGAATTGAATGAGCGAATCTGCGGTAACTAGCGAGTTTAAATTTGACGAAGTATTAATTTTAGATTTTTCCCTTCCGGTATGCGTTTCCCGCGACTTCCGCGACTTATCGGGTAGTGCCTCCATACGAGGCTCATCATCGGGCTTCTATGCAAAAATGCAGTGTCTACACTCAAGCTTTTGCTTTTCTTAATTAAAACCTTCATAAAGATTGATATTTATAGCAAAACTTAGGCAATTTTTAATTAATAAAAGTTGTAATCAACTTTTATGGGCTTAATCCAATTTGTCCAATATGTATAATTAGGTGTGATTAATCTCCATTGTCTCCCACTTTGATTTAATCCAATTAAATCAAGCCAAAGGATTAGGAAATGGATTAATTAAATGTTTGCCACTTTGATTTAATCCAATTAAATCAAGCCAAAACCACCAATTATTACATACTTACAATTACCATAATATCCTCAAATTGTAGATATAATTATGATTTTATAATTCAGTATTTGTGTAATTATTGAATTAATCCAATTAGGTCAAAGTAAATAATCAATGTTATCCAATAACATTTGATTATTTTAGTTGATAATTAAAATATCGAATATTATCTTTTATCAAAATTAATCGACTATCCAAGTGCTCAACGGGTACATTTCATATTGGGACTCTCTAAGTTCAGACACGTTCGTCATATAAGTCTAGCTAATATGTACACAATTCGGTCACCTCCGAATTCGCGAAGAACACGAACGATCTTTCTGATCTATACAAGTCTAAGTCATCACATATGTTTAACAATCCCTCCGTCGTAGGCTATCCGAGTCGTGCTTAGGAAACATAGAATATATCGTCAAGTTTTCGAGGCACATATCTCATGTCGACATGTCCACAGTTCATATAAACTGATGCGATCCACCCTAGGTGATTGACTTCGGCCAAAGCTTTAAGAATCGTGACTTTAATCACATGGATACCTAAATCCCTTATGGTACACATACAGGCCAAAGGATCATATCTTGCTTCGCACTTGATTACTGAGTGCATCGGTCCACACCCAACGAACATCTAGAGGTCAGACCATGAAAGGTTTCTGACATATATGGCATCAGAGTGTGGAGGATCTCACACAAAATCAATGATATCATATATTCAAAGGATTACATATGCTACTCAACTCGAGGAGATTCCTATTAACGGTGGTGTTTACTTCCAACTATTAGGAATCACCTGTGAATCATTCAGTATTCGGTCCAACCAATACCCACACGTCTATACAAGTTTCCAAAACTCATGGTACATCGGGTTAAACCATTGGAACTCCAATTCCAATATACGACATGTGATGGTCTTCTAGGTTATATGAATTCAACCGTATTCCAAAACCAACGACTATGAATATATATAATTTAAGAATAATAATAGTAACACTAATCCCAATATCGGATCACCTAGTGTCCAGTATTACTACAAGACTATTCTAAGGTCGACGTCATACTTAACATATCTATACATCAATCTAATACGCATAATGACAATACCATTAATAAGATATGAAAATGTAGTTATTTTATTAACAAATAATAAAATGTACAATTCGAATTGGCACTCTAAGCACCAAGTCCAACAGATTGGTTTTTCAAGTCAAACAGCTGAACTGCTATGTTTTTCAAGATCTTTCTCACCAGATAAGGCCCTCCCAAATGGGCCTAAACTTTCCCCTCGAGTCCATTGCTAATGGCATTGTTTCAGCTTTATGTCAACTTCATTAATCTTGCTGGGTCAGACCTTTTTATTGAAGACCCTAGCTATTCTCTTTTGGTATATTTGAGTATGATACATAGCTCTCATTCTCTTCTCGTCAAGCATAGTTAGTTATTTGAATCTTTTTACAGCCCACTCTTGCTCGAGTAAGCCTGCTTCCATCATAACTCTCATTGACTACACCTCAATTTCTACAAACAGTACAACCTTTATTCCATAAACCAAAGAATAAGGTGTAGCTCATGTTGATGTCTTGATTGAAGTTGTATACCCTCATAGCGCAAATTGCAACTTGTATGCCAAATCTTTGTACATCTCTGTTACTTTAGCTAGAATCTTCTTCTGAGTCTTGTTGGTGGCTTATACTACCCCGTGGGCTTGTGGTCTGTATGGTGAAGACTTATAATGCCCAATCATGTACTTCTACAGCATGGCTTTATTCTCTCTTTGAAATTGTACCTCGTTGTCTTTACCATATGGTGTGGCATTTCATACCGAAAAATGATATTATGAACTTAACCATATGCTTAGCTATGGCATTACAAAATTATTCAACTTCTACACACTTGGAGAAGTAGTCTACCGCCATTACCATGAATCGATGCCCATTAAAAGCTCGTGGCTTAATTTCACCGATCAGGTCGATACCCCAAGCTGAGAAAGGCCATAGCTCTGATGACCCGTGTAACTATATTGTTGGTACGTGATTCAAGTTTCTTTGGACTTGACAGTCATGACAGTACTTTACCAATTCTGCACAATTTATCTCCATACTCTACCAGTAAAACCTTCGTCGTACAATCTTCATTGACAAATTAAGTCAGCTAATGTGTGGTCCACATACCCCCGTATGAACTTCATCCATTACTTTTCTCCTCTTTGAAGCACCTAAACTGTGTTATGTTAGAATGTTTTTTATACAAGTCCTCCTTAGACTTATCAACTGAGAAACCATCTTCTGGATTGCTATTATGTCTTTTCTACAAGTCTCTTTAAGAAATTCCTTGTGATCTAAAAATTTTGGATGCCATGGTACCAGGGCCTTCCGTCATTGACCTTAATGTCCATAATCATCATTACTTTGTAACTCGGCTTACTAGCTGTAGTCAATACTAGGGGTTTCATGGCCAACTTTTCCAGATTCTCCCAAGTTGAAGCCAAAGTAACGAGGGTGTCTGCCATTTGATTGTCTTCTTGGGGCAAGTGTCGAAATGTACAGACTCTGATATTTTGGGTCAAAGCTCTGAGATGAAATAGATACGGCTTCAATTTATCATCTTTCAGTTACCAATCCCATCGTATCCTCCGGATCACCAATATAGAGTCTCCATAGATTTCTGAATCCTTCGTCCCAAGGCTATTGGTGCTTCCAATCTGAAGATGCAAGCTTCATATTCAGCTATGTTGTTGGTGATTGAACATGTTAACCTCTTAGCCATAGGTAAAGTCTCTCCTTTCGGAGTTACCAGAATAACTCTAATCCCTGCACCTTTGTAATTCATGGCTCCGTCAAAATACATCTTCCATCCTTAGGTTACTATCACCTTAACTTCTTCATCTGGGAACTCAAACTCACATCGGTCCCCTTTAATTGGTTGCTGGGCCAAGAATTCTGTCACGACATGCCCCTTTATTACCTTCTTGGTGATGTAGTCAATGTCGAACTCAGTCAATAAAACCAAAGAGTGTGCTGACTGCAAGTACCTTAATAGATTCTCCTTGGTGACAACTTGTATCTTATAAGATTGGAAGTAATGTCGCATCTTCCGAGAGGCACATACCACTGCCAAACATATTTTCTCCACTTATTGGAAACGTGTCTCATATGATAGTATCTACTTGATGAGATAGTAGATTGTGTGTTCTACCCCAACATCATCTTCCTGCACCAACATCACCCTCAGGGCTTCAGACTCTACATCCAAGTACAAGACTAAAGGTTTACCAGGTCTCGAAGGCTTCAAGACTGGTAGGTTGGTAAAGTATTTCTTAATTTTGTAGAAGGCCTCTTGGCACCATTCGTTCTATTTTACTGGTTGATCCTTCCTGAGTAATTTAAAAATCAATTCGCATATTGACGTTAATTTGGTGATGAACCGGCTGGTGTATTGTATCTTCCCCAGAAAGGCTATTATTTCTTTCTCCGTTTTAGAAGCAGACATATTCGTTATCGCTTTGACCTTCCTAGGATCCACTTACATTCCTCTCATTCCCACCGTATGCCCCAACAAGTTTCCAGATGTGACCTTAAATACATATTTCTTGGGGTTGAGTCTGAGATTATACTTATCCAACCTCTGAAAGAACTTCTCCAATACAACAAGGTTTCTCTCTCTGGTTTCGGACTTGACTATCGTGTCATCAATATAAACTTCAACACTTTTATTCATCAAGTCATGAAATAAGATGGTCGTCATCTGTTGATAGATAGCCCCTGCATTCTTTAGTATGAAGGGCATCACCTTATCGTAGTATATCCCTCATCTATAGTGAAAGTCATTTTTTATTTATCTTTTTCTAACATAAATATCTAATTTTACTCAAAAATTCATCTGTAAAATAATACATAGCTAATAAATCTACATTGTCGACCAAGACGTCTATGTACGGCATGGGAAAGTTATCTTTTGGGCAAGCCTTGTTCAAGTCTCTGTAGTCCACACAGATTCATACATTTCTATCATTTTTTGGGACCGTTACGATATTGGCCAACCATTCTGGGTACTTGAGCACTTCTAGGAACCTCACTTCTACTTGTTTCTTCACCTCTTCTCTGATTTTCTCTGCCCATTCTGGCCTCACTCTGTGAATTTTCTGTTTTACGGGTCTCATGTTCTGGTATGTTAGTATCATAATTCGTGATATGCTTCTATCAAATCCATACATGTCTTCATAGGACTAGGCTAATACTTTTGCATATTGTCTCAGTAATTTTTCTAATTTTTTCTCTCTTCAGGGGTAACCTCACTTGCAATTAATATGTTATTGATATTTTCACATGTACCAAGATTAAATGCCTCTATTTTAATTAAATTAATGTCAAATATGCTCATGTGATGCATATTTTGATGCGTGCTAAAAGAAAAAGAGTACACAAGTAAGCAAAATCATTCATCTTATTCATTTTCAATGCAAGGTTACAATCAAAGAGTTCTGGTACAAAAATGCTTTCATATTCTTTTCTTCAGTTGCTGCTGAGTGTTCTAGTGCCAGTACTTCGAGTTAGAGAAGTTCTTCTTCCCAGCTTTGTTCTGCTTCTTTCTCTAGCTCTACACCCTTTGCTTCCTTAACACCAGACTCCCTTCACAATCTACCATATCAGCAAATATTTCGAAGCCTGACATAGTCATACCATTGACTTCACACATCTCCAGAGCCCCTTAGTACTTAGCTTTCACAAAAAAAAGTCTGCCAGTTTCATCCCTTTTTTTATTGGGTTTTGTTTCTTCATCTTAGTAGTACCTCACCCATTTCTCAGTAGTCTGCCTTTTGAAGTCGGACAGTGAGCTCATGCCTTGGCCTCGTGCCTCAAGTCCAGTGTTAGGCTTGTAATTCATTTCCTCCATGATCTTTGCCACCATAGGATCTACCTACTCTTCAAAGATTATTGCGACTTCGAATCTTGTAAAAGGTTGGACTACCAATGTAGCCATAACATTGCTTGATTCACACCAATGGTGATGATTTCCCTTTATTGCGGGAACTTGATTACTTGATGCAGCGTAGATGGTACCCCTCCAAGCTTATGGAACCATGGCCTTCCTAGAAGTAAGGAAAAAGTGGTTTGGATATATAGCATCATGAATTCTACCTCATCTTCTATCAGACCTACCTTGACAACGGCGGTAAAAGTGCCATATATTCATCGGTTGCTATTTTCATAAGCTTTTATAGTCGTATTGGAGGGGATCAGTTACTCCGGTCGAATACCCAGCCTGTACAGTATTTTCAATGGGAAAACATTAATGGAGCACCCATTATCTACCATTATGCAAGATCTAATTTTACCTTTAACCTTGGACTTTATGAACAGGGGCTGGTTATGATTACGTACTTATATCAGAAGCTCTTCCTCGGAGAAAGTTATGACCCACTTACTTTCTTTCTGAATATATCTGATGACTACGGTCAGATTTGTAGCTGCAGCACCATTATTTTTCCCAAGGCTTCAACCATAGCCCTCATGTTCTCTTGAGTGGAATACGTCAATCCTTATATACTAATTTGTGCTCGGGTTTTCTTCTGTTGTTGTAGCACAGTATTTTCTCCCTCATTTTATTCTTTCTTTTATTATTTTCCTTTTTCCTCCTCTACCCATTCCTTCTGCTTAATGGCATCATTATAAAATCGGCCACTCCTAATCATCTCTTTGACTTATTCTTCAACGCTATCGGAAAATTCCACCCAAAATTTATTATATTCACCAGCTTCGTTGTCATTGTCATCTCATATGCCCATGAAATGGGTCTGTTAGTTGAAGGTTTGTAGGACGTGTTCTTCAGACAAGCCAAAGTGTATCGTGTATAGTGGTGGTGGGACAACACGATGGTTAGGTATGAGGTTTCTACTGGTGTTGGATGGTTTCTTTTAAGGTCATAGATTTTTTGGTTGTCTATGAGGTATTGGATTTGTGTTTGAAGAATGTGTAGTTATCAATGTCATTGTCTTTTTGTTGGTGGAAGTGGCAGTGTTGGTTTAGGTTGACATAGTGGGGTACTAGGTTTGGTAACAGTTTAGACTCCAAGGGTTTCAACAGGCTCTGTCTTTTCAACTTCTCGAATACCTTGGACAGCGGTTTTCCTAGGTTTGAAAATCTTTTTTTCTTACTGAAGTAATTTTAGCGGGTTTGACCTTTGTTCTAGAAGACCCTCTGGTAGTTCTTCTATTCTGATAGTAAAATTTTCGATTCTCTGCCTCTTCCTCTTTGATGTCCATGACAGTTTCTCATAACTTTCGGAAATTAGTGATCATGAAAGTCATTATCCTCAACTTATTATAGATGGAGGGCTTAATGCCCTTAATAATCATTTTTATTGGTCCTTTTTCGAGGTCCATGTTTGCATTCTCAAGAGTTGGCTTTTCCAACGGTAAATATATTCTTTGAATCTCTCCTTTTACTTTTGCTTAGTATTTTCCAAATTACGGAGCAAAAGAACTCATCAACGATACATATTGGTGGAGAAGTACTTTCAGATCCTCGTTCCCATTAAACTTCACCATTTCTAGCATTCTGAACTGAGAAGGCAGTTGTTCCTCAAATGTCATAACATCATAATCCATGAGGTCTTCATGTTTGACCTTCATCTTTTGGGCCACCTACTCCATTTTTTCTTTCAGTTTCTGGAGTTCAGCTCAGCAGTTGGCCATCTTAACTGCAACATATTCAGATATATCATCATCATTATCTAGGGCATAGATTTCTTTGGTTGTTCTATTTATAGGCTATCCATGCCTCTTTTCACCAGTTTCAGCCTCCGCCACCCGAGGTGCCATCAAGTTGGCCATAGTGTTAGCCAAAGTTTGTAGTTGTTCAACAATATTGTCCATGTTGGCTTCCAACTGATCTACGCGGGAACCTTCATTGTTGGCCATTTTTGATCTTGTCGATGGTATTTTGATAAATTTTCCTTATTTCTTAACCCAACACGTCGTTATGATGGCTACAACTAAATAGTGTGATGCATGTATGCATGCAATGCATGAAATGCATGGTATGCTCAAACATTAGCATAAATCCTTCCAAACTTATTCATCCCACACATGTGGTAAGTCCAATACATGTCATAAGTTTGGTTTAGCTTATGCACCAATAAGGGGTTTATAAACTTATTTTATTCTATACTAAAAAGTAAATTTTAGCTACCTCGGTTCTTTTCCATCGCTAAAAGACAGGGAATGCCCATTTATAAATGACTAAGCCTAATATGGGGATCGTGTCATTGTTTAAAAATAATGAATTGAAACCATAGTAAGCATGGTCATTGGGGTGGGCTTAGAAATATTTAAGAATGTCAAAATGGGCCAAATACACTTCTGGATGAAAGTTAATACATGTATCAAACTCATATTTTTGGCACATTTGGACCATAATCAAATACTCTAAGCCCAACAAGGTTTTCATAAAATTTGGCCCATCGACATTTCAAGGTATTTAACCAAATTATCATGAAACACAAACTTGTCCCAGTTAAAGGTCCAACAAGTTTATACTTCACGGTAAAATTATCAAATGACTTCAAATAGTTAGGGCTTAAAGATACGCATTAGGGAGCCTTATTCCTATAGGGAAACAACTATTGGCTTACGTATGAGCTTAATCTAGGATTCAGGCATAGAGTCTCATCAGTGAAGGTGTGTCCACAATTTGGTCTCCCCACCTAAGGGTTTAATCGACCAATGAACACGTATGTTTTATACCTTACGCCAACAAGTGATGGTTACCATCACATAACAATCCCTTACCTTGAGTGAAAGCGATTTCACAATATATAACGCTATCAGGTTTGAAGGGTATGCAAAAGAATGAAGACATGGTTAACCTCAGTCTCGTCCTAAATACTACAATGTATTTTTTCGACGCCGATTCTCTATGGAGTCGCCATCTATAGGATCCAGACGAGATTTATTATTATGCCTATGATGTCAGTGACCACGACACTGTTAGGCTCGCATCCCGTGGAGAGTACAAATAGCCCACAATGGACTATCCTGAGAATGAAGGAGTCACCACCCAATATAAGACACTTGGAATATTTTAAGGCCGCAATACAACTCTCGCAAGGTCTGACCTTAAACCCGTTTGGGTTCGAAATGATCTCTTAATGATGCTAGTATAATATTCATGTTTAAATGAGGTATGGACATGTCTTATAATGCAATATCATGCGATGATAGTTTAAAACATACGATAACCCAATCACAATAATAAAAAAAATGGTAAAGAAATAAATTTGAAAGTCATGAGCATCTAGAAATTGTCAAACTAACGGTAAAGTTATAATTGAACAGTTCATAACACATATATCACCGATCTGGCTTCAGAGACTCCTGACCGGATATTTTTCCATGCAATTAATGTCCGGCCGGACATGTTTCAAGTTGGCCGAATATTCCACGTAAACCAAAAAAGTATTTATTGTAGAAATGCTCTTTAAGCTCTTCTTATTGCATAGTTTCCTTATTATGAAACCATTTGATTGAATCCCACCAATACTCATGAGATCCTCATAACATAAAATTCGTACATATGACTTTTTCTTCATTTGGAAATCTGGAAACTTCTAGCATTCTTTCAACGGTTCGAAACCATTGATCAACTGTTATAGAATCAATGCCACCTTCAAACTACATTCATTTTATTTTCTTGCATTATCTACCTCTGCTCCTCTCTAATAACACCCTCTTCCAAGTGTCGTGCAACAATATCTGTCAATCAATCGATGGCAGAGTATTCTTGATTTCAGGACTTGGAGATTTCTCTCACCCTTCTATTTTGGTTAACTTTAGTGTTTGACATCTTTCGAGATTCCTTTTTGCTCAATTTGCTACAATTAAACATATCAAGTGTAAGAGATATAAAATCACTATGATCCTAGATACTTACTAATAGGCTGAGTTATGGTCCTTCCTATTGACTTGTGCATATGGATTGTCTGCTTAAATATTTTATGGTCCTTCCTATTGACTTGTGCATATGGTCCTTCCTATCAAGTGTTAAATGATCTCGCTTTAAAAAGAAAAGTTATCTTTCCATATTCATGATCTTTCAAAATAAGAACATTGTGGTGATCTTGACATGTCTTGCATGATATGCACATAGATTTATAGCTATATCCTTAATTGAAGAGAACATATTCTTTAATTTCATACAATAACACCTTAAAATATAGGTGGTTACATAAAATCAGCCATAAAACTAATTATAACATAATCGGTTGTACAATACCAACCATATAGAAATAAAGCTCGAATAATTATAACATAGGCAGTAATGTAAAACCAGACATGTTCAACGACAAAGATGATAATATAAACCAGCCATAATTCAACAACATAGGCGGTAATGTCAAATCAGCCATATATAATTATAATGTAGGCGGTTGTGTAAAACCGGCCATATAAAATAAGATAGGCAGTAACATAAAGCCATCCATATATACAAATCTCTTATAAACATAAATAATTATATTATAGGCGGTAAGACGGACCAGCCATAAAGTAATAAATATGAGAATGCAAGAGCATCACTTAAGTACAAGATTATATAAAGTGCTAGGCCGCCCGACGCCTAGCGCTTAGGGTGGCTAGGCGTCGCCTAGGAAATTCCTTGGAAATTGAAAATTTCTGAAATTAGGGTTAAGATTTAGTTGAATTTGTACATATTCATCTAAGGAAAATATTATTTGAGTGATGAGTAAGCTTTCTAGAGGTTCAATTTGATTAAAAAAAAAAAAAAGAACATTTGAAGAAATTAGGATTTATTAAAAAAATGAGTGTTTTTGAAAAATTGAAGATTTTCGAAAAATTATGTAATAAGGAAGAAATTAAGCATAAAAATGGTACGAAACCCTAAAAATAACGTCAATTTACTGTTAATTTTGAAATTGGAGACAATCAACAGCCGTTGACATTATTGACAGTCAGTTAACGGTCGAATTTGGCGATGAAATTTCACCTGAATTGGCAGAAAAAAATTGTCCACTCCGACAAACATTGCGGCTTAGGCCCTTAGAGCGAAAATGTGTCGCCTACGCGACCCGTTTTAAAGCACTGCTTGAGTAAAACATTCGTCCTTACATTGCAGTTGAAATGTTTCTTACCTCTTATAATATATCCTCTTTGCTTGGCCTGGTCTTTATACACTCTAAAAACTTCTTAATCCCTCTCAATAATACAAATATCTCACTTCAATGACTATACTATTTTTTGGAGAGTTTAGGATGGGTAGATAAAGCGGAAATGAGTTTATGGTTTCTTCTCCAAATGGTGAAGTTATGTGATATTTATAGAGATTTCCTTTTTTTCCCATGGACAGCAAGGATTTCAATATCTCACTGTAACATCCCGTCTGAGCTAGGATGCTACCGGCAGGAGACAAGTTAA
>SKCR01001251.1:0-136720 GCA_019454045.1 Zanthoxylum bungeanum
GGGGATAAGATCCTTACCACGATGCTTCGCCGCGCCCCTTTAGCTTTCATGTATCGCGTCAACTTCCATGCATCAGGTCTGTCCCCGTTCGAACGCGTTCACGAACGCAACTCGAACGCGCATACATTTTGCCTTATCATGCATCAGGTCTCATTTCAGTTCGAACGCGTTAGCAAACGCCATACGAACGTGAGCATTCTGTTTCATTTCCGTTCGAACGCGTTCACGAACGCTCTACGAACGTAAGCATTTCATGCATCAGTCTGTCCCCGTTCGAACGCGTTTACGAACGCAACTCGAACACGCATACATTTTGCCTTATCATGCATCAGGTCTCATTTCCGTTCGAACGCGTTAACAAACGCCATACGAACGTGAGCATTCTGTTTCATTTTCGTTCGAACGCGTTCACGAACGCCATGCGAACGTGAGCATTCTGTTTTATTTCCGTTCGAACGCGTTTACGAACGCTACACGAACGCGAACACACTGAACTGAACATATTCATCACATGCATGTATAATTGTTGCTTAAGTGATTTTCTTGATGAAACCACACATAGTTGTTCTTATCTTTGTGCACATAATAATGAAGAGCATGTTTATTCCCTATAATTGCATTATCTACCTTAGTCTTGGCTTAATGTATTATGATTTATGCGTCCATGTTGTGAAAGCATGTGAACATTATTTCATGTGGTATATCGGATGGAAACCCAGACGTAAATTCCATAGTCGATTCCGAATGGACGGTAGTGCGGTTTGTACTTGGGATACAATTCCACGTACCGCTTGGAAAAGTATTCACATGCATGCTTGCATTTATGTTTACATGAATGATTAAATTCTTGTGATGTTATGTGTTGTTAGAAATGCTTTTAAGCATGTGAATTTGGCAATAAGATTTGACTTCATGTATGTTAGTTGTGAACTTTACTTTTAAGCATGCTAATTTAGGATTGTGGTGCACTTGGAAATATATGTCATAGGCTTGGTTAGATTATTGCATAAATCTTTACATTACAAGTGGCATAAGTAAGGGACCATTCCGAACCCAATGGTTTGAGGTCTTCCCTTGCGAGGGGTGAGTGCGGCCTTAAATCTTTGTCCCGGTTCACACCGGGTGGCGACTCCATCACTCTCCGGTTTAGTCCTCCGTTGGCTACTCCGTACTCCCAACTAGGCCCCCGAGCCTAGAACAGCATGCGTCGTCCAGATCTCACTGTGTCACCACACTAGTCCATCACTATTCATTGTCACTTTATTAAAGTGATTTGATGTGTGTCTTTCACTCAATCCATCAATCAAATCAATCAATCAATCAATCACTCAAAGTGACTTTTGATTTGACGCTTGATATGATGATTGATTTGACACTTGATGTGACTTGCATCGCCGCACTCGAATTCGAAATACGAATGCGCTCGCAATCACACTCAGGCTCGGGTTCGCTAATTCCAAATTAACGATTTTTCCGTCGCGTCGTAATTAAATGATTACGCCTAGCGAATTCACTATTCACGTCGCTAACGAATTAATTCTAAATTAATTCGTTCGCCCGAATTAAAATCTAATTTTAATTCCGCGTCAAAATCTAATTTCGTTTAATATATCGAATATATTAATTTACCGATTAATTCCAAATTAATCGTTATCTCTCTCTAGACGATATTTTATCCTAGATAAAATATCTCCGTAATTAATCCTAGATTAATTTTCTCTCTCTTCTATATAATCCCAGATTATTCAAGAGTGCGAGTTATGCGTCATCGGTGGATTATCGGGAAGCGACCCATGAGATCCCCGGATAAGTTGGTAGTAAATACGGTCGTCGGAGTATCCGAATCACGTACGTACCAAGTACTACGTTCTACCGATTTACGAGACAAGGTCGACTCCTAGCAAAGCACCAAGTCTACCCAATTCTCCGGACATATCCATTTAAGAATATTAAGATCTGTATCAAGCGTAGTATACCATTGTATTGTGTATATCAGCCCATTATCGGATAGTCACGTGCTAGGGCTGGGGCTGGATAAGTTCTACCCCGTCCGAAGCACATATCGGATGTCTGGTAACATAGTCTCTATAATCGGATATTCATGACCTGGTCACAATATCCCGATTGGTTGCGCAACACTCAAGAGCACTAGTACCGTATCTTGCGTGACATCATCTCCACTATGACTGAAGTGATACTTCCGTCTTGACATCACACCCAATACACTACGACTCTCTGATAAACCCAGAAGTGGTGTACTCAGAACCGGTTAAAGCCCTGTACCACCAAGACCAAAGTCTACCGATTATCGCAAGTATTAGCGATGTAAGTCTCAGGTTAAGACTATACACACCTACCTTGATTTCGGCCTCCCATAGACACATAGTCATAATACCAATGGGATTCGGAGGGGTCTATCCAGAGCGAAGCTGTTTCCCGTACCATCGGTGAAACACGACCTCCTATCGCACTTGCATAAGTATCTGATACTTATATATATGAGAACTATGCCGTTGTGCCCTCACAACGCACACAAGTGTAATACTAGCCTATTCCGCATTATCGATGTCCAGTCTCGATAATACTCCGGCTAGGGATATTTAATGATTAATCCTTCGGGGACTGATACTGTCTCATATCATTCTCAGTCCAGGAACTAATCATAGGGACCTCTCTTCATTTATATATCTATGGTGATCTAATCACAAATGATGAGAGTGTAATTTCCTTGTCACATAGTTAATTTGCTACAACAACACAATGATCTGTGCAAATAGTGACGCTATGGGTCATTTTGTCCAACAACCTCTGCATCCTCTTGTTAGAGCGATGCAGATCTTGCAACCTCGCTAACATATTATAACGATCCAAGTCCCTATTTTATCTACGAAAGTGCTGAGTCATCGAAGCAAGCATAATGGACTGAGTTGTGTCACAATCATCGCTGTGAGTCTTCCAAAGCTCCAGCTCAAGTGTCTCATTCAGTCCGGACTTAGGCCCAAGAGGTCTTTGTAAAGTATACAATAGCCTCTCTGAACCTAGGACAATCCTAAGGTTCATTTCCCAATCTGAAAAATTCGTGCCCTTGAAGACATTATCTCCCATGATTATGTCATGGACATTTCCTTTGCCTGTCATCTTGACTACGATAGTCTAACTATCTAGTCAACGACAATGGGTACAGTCTAACTGTTACATAGAAAAATAACAATATATTAGTCCAACTAATAAAGTAATATTGACGAAATTATTTGAAAGCGCGTAAAGCTAAGTATCTGAATGAAATTACAAATTCAATACTAGCCTCCCACTATTTTTCGGCGAGCCTCTAACCCTCTGTCGAGTACTCGGGAAACCTAGTTTCCTAGTGGGCTAGGATCCCGTTAAATAACATACAACCTTGACTTCGGCCAACAAGCTGTATGAAACTTAACTAGGTAGATCTCGAAGATCAATTGGATCTCATCCAATTCCTAGATCCGGTAGGTGGACATCCAAGTCCGAAACACATATACTTTATATATGCCAATATGTCAAACATATTTTCCTAATCTTTTTCCTCTGAATCAACTAAGCCTTGGCTTTGGCACAACAAGCTTAATGATTTCAGTTAAGCGGGACCCATTGACATGGAAAGTTTCGTAATCAATGTCGATGGACAAGAAGTGATCTTGACTTTGGCCAACAAATCACAACTTGGACAAGACACCGATATGTAACAAAACCTTCATGATTCAAACACATCCGTAATTGACAAAGGCCTTGACTTTGGCCAACAAGCCAATGCCAACTTTGGATCTTGAGTAAGAAACACTCAACGGAAGGAAAAATGCTTAATATGTTTTTGAGGGTTTTTCGCGTAAATTGGCATCCAATTTATTATCTTTGATTAGGTCTTATCATACACCCTTAAACATGTTTCTAAAACATCATAAGGCGCAAAAGTAAATTAATAACGATATGCGGATGGATATTTAAACAGTTTGTTCCTAGAACAAATCGCTCCATTTCCTCTCCCCGACTAGAACTATTCTAACTCCTACCCTTTTACAAAATACAATAAAGAAACCTCATATACATTGAGGGGAATAGGTGAGAAGAGAATTAGAATGAGTAAAGAGATTAAAGGCTGGACACGCAGGTCCAATTTAATAAATTCTAAACTTATTACAATTTCCAAAATTGCCCTTGCCCTTCTAATATCCATCCGATATACATTATTCATACATCACATTTATGTATACAATCAAAACATGTTATTCAACCAATCTAATCCAATTAATTAATCTTTGATTAATGACCATCCAATGTTCAAACAATGATTTGATTTACGCGAGTCCAACTCGTTTAAGAATAAATACTTTTGAGTACGTATTCTTGAATTATATCGAACTACAACTTAAATCCAATTTATTTGTATTCAATACTAATTCTTATTTAATTCCAAATTAAATATTCACACTTACATAGTTGCCTTATAGACTTGGATTCCAAATCCAATCTTGATGGGTCTCAAAGGCCCAATAACATCCAATGTCATTTTAATTAAAGTCCAATGGGCTTTTAATTGATTCTTAAGGCATGAGCTTTGGCCATAATGGATCAAACCCAAAATGCCAAGGCCCAATAGGAATCACCCTATTGCCATCAAATCAATTTAGGCCCATTAGGCCCAATCAAATTCTTTAAAGGGCCAAGTGATGTATTTGGACTTCATGGAATTGGTTTTGGGCCCAATTGGATCCAATCCAAAAGTCCAAAACCAAACTTGGTCAAACCAAGCCCATTAGGCCCAAATACACACTTTTAGCCCAAATCATTTTAAAGGCATATTATCATAATTATAATATTCCAAATATCATAATTTTTTTAATTAAAGTGTATTAGCCATAATTAATTAATTAAACTCAATATTTCCAAAATATTAATTAACTTAATTAATCATGCTTAAACTAATATTTCATGCTTAACATAAAATCAAGCCAAAACATATCATTGCATGCTTGAGACATATTGAAGCCTAATAACATCATTTCATGCTCAACATACACTTTGATTTTAACATGAACATTATAGACATTGATTCTAATCAAATTAAATCAACTATCATCATTTAAACATGCATCGAAACACATTATTTCATGTTACAAAAAACAAAAAACTGCAGTGCAAAGGACAGTAGGTTCGGCCAAGCTAAACTTTTTTTATTTTTTGATTCTTTTGATTTATTTCAAATCTAATCATGCATAACTCTAAGTTATCATGTTGTAAACATACTCAAAGCATCAATTGCAAAAAATCATGCTCAAAATATAAAAGCCCCAAATTCTTAGGTTCAAGAACCCTAGAAATTATCATGCTTAAATTAGGCTCATGATACCATTGAGGGGAATAGGTGAGAAGAGAATTACAATGAGTGATAGAGCTTTAAAAAAAATTGAGATCAAGATCTCTAAGATCCAAGCTTTTGGATGATTCCAAGCTTTTGAGTAGTTTCCCTATCACCTTTGTTCACTTCCAAAGTGCTAGCTTTTGTTGATTTGAAAACAAATCAAAGAGAAGAGAGGGAGAGCATTTTCGGCCAAGCCTTAGCTTCTAGGGTTTCTTGTGTTTTGATTTTGTTAAGTGTTACCAAAGTTGTAGAGAAGCCTTTTGTCATTTACCCTAAAGTGAAATCATTTCACCTTTTACCCAAAACTAGGTAGAGATTGGTAAATGGTATTCAAAAAGCAAAACAAGGTAGTTGTGTGGTGGGAACACCTACCACACTTGGCTCCAAATATTTGAATTCGAAATTCAAATATCTTTACGAACATTTACCGCGGCTCGGTTCCGTTTAATCCGATTAAACGAACCTACGTCGCTAAATAATTAAATCTAATTCAATTAAATAACGATGCCTCACAAATATATTACGAACGTCGTTCACGAACTAATTCTAAATTAATTCGTTCGTTCGTATTAAAGTCCGACTTTAATCTCGTAATGAAATCCAATTCATTTTAATATATCCGATATATTAATTTTAGCCCACTTGAATAAATTAAATAGAAAAATCAAATTTAACTATTAAATTTATTTTACCGATTAATTCCAAATTAATCGCGTTCTTTCTCTACTGAACACTTTTAATCCCAGATTAAATAAAGCCCATAATTAATCCCAGATTAATTTTCTCCTCTAAATTAATCCCAGATTAATTCTAATTTAAGTCAACTGTCATCGGTGAATCCTTGGGAAGCGACCCAAGAGATCTCTGGATATGTTGGCAGTAAATCCGGTTATCGGACTATCCGATAAAGTGAGTACCTCGTACCATGTGCTAACCGATTTACAAGACATGGTTGGCTTCTAGCAAAGCACCGTGCCTACCCAATTCTCCAGAAATATTCTTACTGGAATATATAATCTATGTCAGGCGTAGAATACCTAGTATCTCGTATTGCGATCCAGTATCAGATGTCAAGTGCTAGGCCTGGGGCTGGAATAGTGTCTGCCCCGTACGAAGCACATATCGGATATCAAACAACTAGTCTCTTTGAATCGGATAATCATGACCTTGTCATATTATCCCGATGGTTGCAACACAATAGAGAGCGAGTTATGAATCTCTGCGTGATCATCATCTCCATATGTCTGGAGTGATACTTCCGTCTTGACATCACATCCAATACACTACGATTCTCAATAACCCAATAGAGGCGTACACAAAACCTGTTAAAGCCATGGACGATCAAAACCAAAGTTTACCGATTGTCGCAAGTATTAGCGATGTAAGTCTCAGGTTAAGACCAAATACATCTACCCTGACGCGGACTCCCATAGACACATATACATACTACCAATGGGATTCCGCGGGGTCTATCTAGAGCGAAGCTGTTTTCCGTACCATCGGTAAAACACAACCTCTTATCGCACTTGCATAAGTATCCTATACTTAAACATATGAGAACTATGCCGTTATGCCCTCACAACGCGCACAAGTGCAATACTAGTCTATTCCGCATTATCGATGTCCAGTCTCGATAATACTACGACTAGGGATATTTAATGATTAAACCTTTATGGATTGATACTGTCTCATATCATCTCAATCCGGAACTAATCATATGGACTTTTACCATTTATATATCAAAGTAAATAATTACCAAATGATAAAAGGCAATTTCAATATTACATAGTCAATTTTGTACAAAAACATAATATTTTTTACAAACAGTGACGCTATGGGTCATAATTGTCTAACATTCTTGAGATGCCCAGTTGAGTTGTGGTCCTGGACATAGTATTTTCAGATACATTTAATCATAAGTTTTTTTTTTTAGAAAATATTTTCGCTAAAATGAAATTTATGTTTTATTTTAAGGAAGTTTTCAGAAAGACCTTTGGTTTAATTTTTTCTTACTATGTTCTAATATGATTTCTTTTTTGTAGCTCCACTCACTGAGATCCTCTGGACTCACCCCACCACTTCCCAGTTTTCTTTGCAGGAATATCTCTTTTGGTGAGCCATGTACTTTTTGGAGACCCAAATCGAGCATGAGTGTTACGCTACAGTCTTTAGGTGTCAGGTCCATCACTCCAAAACTATATTCACATAGAATATAGGTCTTCTGAGGAGTTATTTTGTTGTAGTATCATTATATAATATGTTATTGACTCATTTTATTTACATTAATACATGTATATGTATATATATATACGCATGAGATTTCTTTTATGATCTTGTGTTTATATTAACCCGAGTATACGAGTTGCATGAGTGGTAAATGGTCATTGTGTGTGTGTGTGTGTGTATATATATATATATATATATATATATATATATATATATATATATAAAGTTAATAAAACAAACTTCCAGACCTGAGTGGATCTGGGTCCAAATTTCCTATCCGGTCTGGAAATTTTTTTTGCAGACTCGGGTATTCCAGACCTAGGTCTTCCAAGTCTATGTGGATCCAGGTCTGAAAATACCTGAATCTGGAATTTCGCTACCTGGGTTTGGAAATTTTTTCATGGACTCGGATCTTTTGGGTTTATATGGATTCGTACCAGACCTAGTTCCAAAAATACCCAAATCTGGATCTACGTGAATCCAGGCCGGACCGGGATCTTTTGTCATCTCTATTTCTAATCAATAGAAAATATTTTGTGAAAAAATATTGGATGGGCCAAAGATCTATAAACATTTTTCAAAAAATATTTTCAAACAATAGTCAAATATCGAAAAATAATTTCCATTCCAAAATTGATGTTCATTACGTGGAAACCAACAAACCCATAGAAACTTGTGAATTTTAGCAATTGTCATCACATGTTGTAAAACAGACTTTCGATATTTCTTCCATTTCAGATGCAAATGCTGCCGCCAGTCAAAATTTAAAAGAACATTTTATTTGAAAGATTTTATTAATATATCCCGATATCGATATGGTAAGGATAATAAAATTGAATTTTGAATCATGAAATTAAAATTTTTATTATTAAATTTGAAACTGATATCTGAATTTAACGTAAAAGTTTCACATTCAATGTCTATTTCAAGTATAATGGCTATTGTTAAACTTCAATACCTTTGGGATATCTATACCAGGAGACTGTATCCATGCCCGATCGAAATACCCAAGAAAAAATGCTCAATCACACACTATTTAATGAAGGATCACCAAATAGTGGCGCGTGTCTATAAGTGATTGCAAGAGAGAGTTTTATGAGGTTATTTTGTATTCAGCTTTGAACCAAATATCAATCATACAAAAAGATAATTGCTTATAATGAACGTCTAGAAGAATAGAAGATGCTTTTAGCCTCCATCATTGCCCGGCCATGATGGAGACACAAGATGCATTCAAAAGCTCCTAGACAAAAATTTTGAAGTTGGAAATTATTGATTGCTACTAAAGAAGGGGAAAAAACGGTATTTTAGAATCGGACTGGTGATCAAACCGATGATCTAAAATATTCAACGGGCTAATGATTCTAACGGTTGACAGAATCAACTAAATTATAAATAGTTTTATTTAGTTAAAAATTATATATAAAAAATATATATTAAAATTCAATCTTTGGTTTTAAAATTTTTTTTAAAAAAAATTGAATCGATTAGATCCAGTTCGCCAATTTTAACAGTTTTTTTAAAGATCGATTTTTAATGATTAGGCGAACCGGACTCATGGCCAATTTCAAACTTAATCGGTTGAAACGGTCGATCCGATCCAATTTTCAAAACAATGAAAAAATCAATTTCACATAGCTGTTTATTCATGCTTGGCCATATCATATTTGCAATTTTCAGTTTCCTGGTCAAAGTAGAAATAGTGGGAGCCTCGATGAAGACCATTTCATTGCTTTGCTGGGAAGCATTGAGGGGATGACCCCAAGGGATGTGGTATGATGGTAAAAGATTTAGGACTTGTTTGTCAGGTTTTTGAGTTTGAGTTCAGATGATGTATTTCTTGTAAGAATTTGAAATAATCTTAAATTTTATCTATTTCACTTAAATTTCGATCAGAAGATTTAACGGTGGAGTTTAGAACGTTTGAGGGGATACCATTTCAAAGCAAAGTCAAGTTATTTTATGAAATTTATAGTTCTAAAAACTACTTGAATGTGGCAATATTACTACGGCCCATTGCGCATATTACACCCTATTTCCACAGACTGCTGCTTTCTTGGGCTTGCAAATCATAATTTTCTTTAGAAACCATATTGTATAGCAAATTATGACACTACTATGAGATTTGTCTATTTTATAAGTTGAACAAAAAAAATTATGCCTTTTCGGATACCATTTCGGAGATAATATCCTTTTTTATGTAGATCGTCATTCTTTCACCTGAAGTTAAAACTCAAAAATTTTTAAAGTGCACATTTTTTAACCTAAATTTTGAAAATTATATCAATTTATAATCAGATACGTATTAACGTCACAACAGTATTTTAGATATTTAATTAATAGAATAATTTTTGGAAGAATGATAATTTCCTTATAATTTAAACGTAATTAATTTGATTTGTGTTGTTGGTTAATCCGTAACCTACTAAAAGTTTTTGTAAATTATCATTCTTTTACCCGAAATTAAAACTCAAATTTTGAAAATGCACATTTTCCAAAGTGAAGTTTGAAAATTATATAAATTTACACCCCAACATTAACGTAGTTAAAAAAAAAATGATGTCACAAAGAATATTTTGGATATTTAACAGAGTAAAGATTTGATGGAATGATAATTTCCTAATAATCTAAACATAAAATGTGAATATCCTTTTCATGATGATTACTTTTCTCTTCTTTTAGTTTTTGGCTTTTGGTTCGCTTTTGTAATCCAAATACATATCCGACGAGATAAAAGTAACTTTTCCTTTGTAAATTGGCTTTCCTTTAACTTGAAATACGGTAGTATTAACATAAAAGTAAGTGTATTAATTATTGGAACTTGGAAGTTAAGATCTGTCAATGGAAATTAACCATGTTGTTTTTCTTGATTGATTTAGTAAGTAGGGTGAAAGTTACCTTACTGAGTGATGTGTTTGGTAGTTGCAATAATATGAACTTGCTTGTGCAATTATAATATTAAAAATATTTTAACATCATCCATAAAAATGACACGGAACTGTTATGTTTTTTCAAAACGGTTTGCTCCCCAAAAAAATTGTACATCAAATTTAGCAATATCGGAGGAAAATGACGGACCTGACTGAGGTTAAAAAAAAATATTATCAGTAAGATAAAGGTGATTTTAATAATTTTTTTAAATAGAAAATTTGTATTTTGGCCCCTTACTTAACTAATATTTATTATTATTATTATTATTATATTTTAGCATCTTCAAGTTTGTAGATTTTCTATTTCAACTCCGATAGAATCAAAATCCTAATTACAGCATTTTTTTTTCCAAATAAGATAAAGGGATGAGTAAAGACTGAATCGAATTTAACCCAATGAATTTGAATTCTGGTGGTATGTCTAAGAAAATGAATGGAAAATCACTCAACTAAACCTTGAAGAGTCAAGGACAGTCTTCTAAAAGCCAAGTATATTTGTTGAGAATTAATCATTAAGCCTTTCTTGTAATGTTGATTTTCGGCACTCAATCCACCAGACAACAAACAAAACAGTGTGCTATGCTCTTTCTGCAGAGTAAATTTATTCTTTAATTAATTATAATTGTGGGTTAGCTACAAATGATGAAAAAGCCAGACAAACAACTCATTTTAATATTTAATATTTAATATTTAATATTTCCATTAATCCATTTATAATGCTGTTTCCTTCTAGAAAACTTTTGAAAGTAATTTAGGAACCACAATGGAGCGCATAATCGCTAGAGTTAAAAAGTTACATGATCTTGAATTGATTTGCATCTACACTTGAGCTAAGCTAAGTGTCTCCAAAAGAATTTTTGCCTCCAATAACCCACATTCTTAAGAGAAGTGCCTATTTAATTTTTTGTCCCCATAAAATATAAAATTATTTGCAAAGTTTGTTAATTAGCTCATGTGGCAATTCTCATTATCGTGTCATGTTAATATAGTTTTTTTATTAATCATGTCAAAATCATTATATACAACCACGTGTGGTTTAATAAATAGATCGATATGATTACCTAATTAATAAACAAGTAAATTTCGTGTTCAATATGATTACCCTATTAGTACATGGTTATCCGTTTATGATATGATTATCTGATGACACGAAAAATTTATAAACGGATTATAAACATGTCATAAACAGATAAATATATTAACACGACACCATTACATAAATATTAATCATATCGTAAATAGATTCGTCGATTAGATTTTGGAATGCATATATATATATGAGACAATCAATAAACAAGTAGACACAATTATTAACCATGTTATTTTATGTCAAACCCAAAATTAAAAAATTCATATCCTATAGGTCTATACATTTATTGTCACCTTTAGCTAATGCTGACATAATTGGAGTGGTTAAAAAGGAAGATGCTTTAATTTGTTTAATCTTGGCATGCTTTGAAAAGTTAGTAACTACAGGAAAGTCCATTATGCAGTCTTTTCTTATCCGCAACTTTGAACTTTTCTTCAATAGTGTTTATAAATCAATTTTGTTTTTAGCATGAAAGATGCTTTAAGTTGTCAAAATTCACAATGAAAAAATAACCTAAAAACTGCTTTCAGTTCTACCAAACACACTTTCCTGTTATTTAACAAAACCTTGGTCACTGCAATTATGCAGATGTTGAAGCTTTCCGGATTTGGTTGCTGCAATGTTTTTTCATTCTTGGTGGCCTGGGGATTCTTTTTGGGAAATTATAACAGGATTTCATCAAAAGTTAAAAGATAAGTAACAAAATGCTAAAAATGATATTAATATGGACCACTCACTTTCTATCGGTTGTCATATCGTAAAATTGTCTTTACCAATGTCATTTTCCCTAATAATTGATCAAATTATTTATTTATTTTTCAAATGGCCGATGTAAATACTTTTTTTTTTTTTTAAAAAAGATTAGAAATTTCATCATCAAATTATATATTTCGACTTAAGTGTGTTGATGGTGTTTTTAGGCACTATAGTATTTAAAACAGCACGGCAGGGACAAAAGGGTAACTCCCTTCTTGATCAAAGTCATTAAATGCCGACCCGGTCACATGAGTATTATAAACAGTAAGAGACCGAGCACTTTCATCAATAACCGACCACTTTGGATCAGCGACCGGGCATTAATCAGATCGGCAGAAGCATTCTCAGCTCGAAGAAACCATCATGACCGACCTCATGAAGACCGACCACCCGGCAAGACGTGCTCCAGAAGATAAGAAATCTTATTCCTACAGGATAAGATATTTAATTATCCTACTTCCATGAGGTAAAATTGATAAGTCAACATCATAATAGGATAAAGAGAGTAAAGATAGTTTTGATTAGGAATCCTTATGGGAAAAGGGAATTGTTTCAACTAGGAAACCTTGTAGGAAAAGAAAATCATATTAAACTGGGAATTCTTGTACAAGTAGGAATCTGATTTCTTCATCATTATAAATAGGAGGGTAGAGTATGCATGAGGAGCATCCAAAACATCATAATCAAGATCATCAAGATCATTGTAATCACACTTGTAAACCTAAGAGATATCGGAGAAGCATATCTCAGCAATAAAAGTGTCATCCAGTTTGTGTCCGTGGACGTAGGTCGGATCCAAATCCACCGAACCACGTTAAATCTCCTTGTCGATTGGCGTATTATCTGTCTTCTGCTAAGTTGCTTTTGGTTTCCCCCATAACCAAACAAATTCACTATTGAGGGAGGATTACCTCGGGAGTAATATTCCATATTATATCCTGAGACCAAAATCCGCCGTCAACAGTTGGCGCCGTCTGTGGGGAATCCTACAAAAAGCAACTCGCGTAAAGACAAATGGCGGAAGGCGGAAACCAACAATCATCAGGGAACTCGGCTGCGAACTGGATGGAAAAGATCGAGGAAATCCTTAGGAAAAATAGGGAGGATTACCTCGGGAGTAATATTCCCATATTATCCTGAGACCAAAATCCGCCGTCAACAAAGTGAAATAAGTAAAATTTCTATATGTTATAGACTCTTATAAGAAATATACTTCCTAAATTCGAATTCATAATCTCAAGATGAGATCATAAACCCTAAATCGTTAAATCACGCCCCTTGAGAATGAACGCTCTAAATAATAGTTACATAAAATTCATCTATATATTTGCATTACCCTACTTAGCAACGACTTTAAATTTAGAAAACAAAAGTGTTATTTTGCCCGTTGTTTATACCGAAAAGGCAAAAGTTATTACAGCATAATATTTTTATCTATTTAAAAATAAAATCAGGTGTCTACGTCAGAAAAAAAATAGTATTATTCTTTAGAAAATGAGCCCCATGACCGTATAATACTCAAACTCCTCATCCGAAACGTAATCTCAAACTTTTTAGTTACACTTTTCAACTCATAGGCTTAGGCCCGGCAGCAGTTCAGTTCCGAATCAGAATTGTCGGTTAATTGAAAGGGAATCATCGGTACGGTTCAATTTCAAATCGAAATTGAAAAAAAAAATGTTAATTTTCCCTATAAACCCACTTGTTTAAGTTTTGAAGTATTATTATTTTTATTTAATTAAATTATTTACACTTTTCCTATAAATACCCACCTTCTTTCAATTATTTTTTAACAATAATTTTCATAAATCTCAATTCAAACTCTCAATTTCTATCTACAATTCTATTATCTCAATTTATTCTCAAATTCTCATTTACTCTCAACTATTATATTAATTATCAAATACTGTATAAATTTCTCAATAATTCTGAATTTGACATATATCTAACAACAGTTTTCGAGTTTAGTGATAGTTCTACAAGTAAATAATTCCTGGTCCTTGAGTGGTGGAGTAAATATGCAAATACATTTCCAACTCTTACATTAATCGCTAAACAAATTTTAGCAGATCCAGTTTGACAAGGAACACACTTATTTAGGTTAAACCAAGAAAACCCCTAATTTTGTTACAAGCCTCAAGAACCTCGATCATGATTTGTTGGAATAAATCTCTTCTAAGAGCAGCTCCTAAACCTCATAAGAACAGTTCATTAGGTAACTCAAAGGATAAAGTGTGATGGTGTTTGCTAGCTTTGGAGACTCTACTAAATTTGCCAAGCTTAGAAAAGTCGATTTCCACTTGAATAAGGGGAATCCCTCCCTTACAAGGATTTTAGCCATAGCCAAAAGCTTGAAACCAGCAAGTTTGATGAAAAATTTGTGATCCCTTTTATTAAGAAGAAAAGAGTTTATATAGTACAATGAAAGAAGCCTTAATGGGCACAAAATGACCAAAACACCCTTAATGGCTAACTAATGGCTACTTAAAGAGTATGCCTTTAATAGTCATTTAGTCATTTTTACAACTTTCCATAAAAGACAAAAAATGTGGCTAAAGTGATAAAAACTTCATCAACAACTTTGCTAAAAAGTTAATAAAGGAAAAATAACAAACATCACAAAAATTCAACAAAAGTGATTTTTTTTAAGCAAAAAATGCCAAAAATGTGAATAAAGTAGGGGCATTCAATCTAATGTGACTTGTGCCATATGGAATAGCTTTGGGTCCACTCCATTGAAACCTTTGCATGAAGCCGATGTGCCTTTGAGTTGTCTGTCGCAATCGACCTTGAAACTCTGAGCTAGCCCTGCCATTGCTTCTCTGATCTTCTTAGTTCTTCGAAGTGTGATTAGACCTGTTGGCACTTGTTAGACAATTATGACCCATAGCGTCACTGTTTTGTAAAAGACATTGTGTTTTGTACAAAATTGACTATGTAATATTGAAATTGCCTTTTATCATTTCGTAATTTATTTACTATGATATATAAATGGTAAAAGTCCATATGATTAGTTCCGGATTGAGATGATATGAGACAGTATCAATCCATAAAGGTTTAATCATTAAATATCCCTAGTCGTAGTATTATCGAGACTGGACATCGATAATGCGGAATAGACTAGTATTGCACTTGTGCGCGTTGTGAGGCATAACGGCACAGTTCTCATATGTTTAAGTATAGGATACTTATGCAAGTGCAATAGGAGGTGTGTTTTTACCGATGGTACGGAAAACAGCTTCGCTCTGGATAGACCCCGCGGAATCCCATTGGTAGTATGTATATGTGTCTATGGGAGTCCGCGTCAGGGTAGATGTATTTGGTCTTAACCTGAGACTTACATCGCTAATACTTGCGACAATCGGTAAACTTTGGTTTTGGTCGTCCAGGACTTTAACAGGTTCTGTGTACGCCTCTATTGGGTTTATCGAGAATCGTAGTGTATTGGATGTGATGTCAAGACGGAAGTGTCACTCCAGACATATGGAGATGATGATCACGCAGGGATTCATAACTCGTTCTCTATTGTGTTGCAACCATCGGGATAATGTGACAAGGTCATGATTATCCGATTCAAAGAGACTAGTTGTTTGATATCCGATATGTGCTTCGTACGGGGCAGACACTATTCCAGCCCCAGGCCTAGCACGTGACATCAGATACTGGATCGAAATACGAGATACTAGGTATTCTACGTCTGACATAGATTATATATTCCAGTAAGAATATTTCTGGAGAATTGGGTAGGCACGGTGCTTTGCTAGAAGCCAACCATGTCTTGTAAATCGGTAAGCACGTAGTACGAGGTACTCGCTTTATCGGATAGTCCGATAACCGGATTTACTGCCAACATATCCAGAGATCTCTTGGGTCGCTTCCCAAGGATTCACCGATGACTGTTGACTTAAATTGGAATTAATCTGGGATTAATTAAGAGAGAGAAAATTAATCTGGGATTAATATGGGCTTTATTTAATCTGGGATTAAAAGTGTAAAGTGGCGAAAGAACGCGATTAATTTGGAATTAATCGGTAAAATAAATTTAATAGTTAAATTTGATTTTTCTATTTAATTTATTCAAACGGGCTAAAAATAATATATCGGATATATTAAAATGGATTGGATTTCATTACGAGATTAAAGTCGGACTTTAATGCGAACGAACGAATTGATTTAGAATTAATTCATGAACGACGTTCGATATATATTTGCGAGGCATCGTTATTTAATTATATTGGATTTAATTATTTAACGACGAAGGATCGTTTAATTGGATTAACGGAACCGAGCCGCGGCAAATACCCGTAGAGATATTTGAATTTCGGATTTAAATATTTGGAGCCAAAAGTGTGGTAGGT
Organism: Zanthoxylum bungeanum; assembly: GCA_019454045.1. NCBI lineage: Eukaryota > Viridiplantae > Streptophyta > Magnoliopsida > Sapindales > Rutaceae > Zanthoxylum > Zanthoxylum bungeanum. The sequence goes on from SKCR01001251.1 coordinate 16,753, forward strand.
GTTCCCACCACACAACCACCTTGTTTTGCCTTTATGTAAACCACTTACCAATCTCTACCTTGTATTGGGTAAAAGGTGAAATGGTTTCACCTTTTGGTAAATAACAAAAAGGGCATTTCATTTGTTGTAACACTTGACACAAACCAAAAACACAAAAACCCTAAAGACTAAGGCTTGGCCGAAATCTTCCTACTCTCCTCTCTTTGATTTGTTTTTCAAATCAACAAAAGCTAGCACTTTGGAAGTGAACAAAGGTGATAGGGAAACTCCTCAATAGCTTGGAATCATCCTAAAGCTTGGATTCATCATAAAGCTTGGATCTTGGAGATCTTGGATCTCAAATTTTTTTTAAAAGCTCCAAAACTCATTGTAAGTATATTCCGCACCTTATAATGATCAACTCTTATATTATGCATGCTTATTAGATCCTTATAATGTTCTAGGAACACTAACAATGGTATCATGAGCCTAATTTGAGCATGATAATTTTAGGGTTCTTGAATCTAAAATTTGGGGCTTTTTGATTTTGAGCATGATTTTTTGAAATTGATGCTTTGAGTATGTTTACAACATGATAACTTAGAGTTATGCATGATTAGATTTCAAATAAATCAAAAGCAACAAAAATTAAAAATTCCTTATGTTGGCCGAAACTCACTGCCTCAATGCACTGCAGTTTTTGTTTTTTGTAACATGAAATAATGTGTTTGGATGCATGTTTAAATGATGATAGTTGGTTTAATATGATTAGAATCAATGTCTATAATGTTCATGTTAAAATCAAAGTGCATGTTGAGCATGAAATGATGATCTTAGGCTTCAATATGTCTCAAGCATGCAATGATGTGTTTTTGGCTTGATTTTATGTTAAGCATGAATTATTAGTTTAAGCATGATTAATTAAGTTAATTAATATTTTGGAAATATTGAGTTTAATTAATTAATTATGGCTAATACACTTTAATTAAAATAATTGTGATATTTGGAATATTATAATTATGTAATATGCCTTTAAAATTGAATTGGGCTAAAAGTGTGTATTTGGGCCTAATGGGCTTGGTTTGACCAAGTTTGGTTTTGGACTTTTGGATTGGATCCAATTGGGCCCAAAACAATTCCATGAAGTCCAAATACATCACTTGACCCTTTAAAGATTTGATTGGGCCTAATGGGCCTAAATTGATTTGATGGCAATAGGGTGATTCCTATTGGGCCTTGGCATTTTGGGTTTGATCCATTATGGCCAAAGCCCATGCCTTAAGAATCAATTAAAAGCCCATTGGACTTTAATTAAATGACATTGGATGTTATTGGGCCTTTGAGACCCATCAAGATTGGATTTGGAATCCAAGTCTTTAAGGCAAGGCAACTATGTAAGTGTAAATATTTAATTGGAATTAAATAAGAATTAGTATTGAATACAAATAAATTGGATTTACTTGTAGTTCGATATAATTCAAGAATACGTACTCAAAAGTATTTATTCTTAAACGAGTTGGACTCGCGCAAATCAAATCATTGTTTGAACATTGGATGGTCATTAATCAAAGATTAATTAATTGGATTAGATTGATTGTAATAAACATGTTTTGATTGAATACATAAATGTGATGTATGAATAACGTATATCGGATGGATATTAGATGGGCAAGGGCAATTTTGGAAATTTTAATAAGTTTAGAATTTATTAAATTGGACCTGCGTGTCCAGCCTTTAATCTCTTTACTCCTTGTAATTCTCTTCTCACCTATTCCCCTCTATGCATATGAGGTTTCTTTATTGTATTTTGTAAAAGGGTAGGAGTTAGAATAGTTCTAGTCGGGGAGAGGAAAGTGAGTGATTTGTTCTAGGAACAATCTGTTTAAATATCCATCCGCATATCGTTATTAATTTACTTTTGCGCCTTATGTGTTTTAGAAGCATGCTTAAGGGTGTATGATGAGACCTAATCAAAGATAATAAATTGGATGCCAATTTACGCGAAAAACCCTCAAAAACATATTAAGCGTTTTTCCTTCCGTTGAGTGATTCTTACTCAAGATCCAAAGTTGGCATTGGCTTGTTGGCCAAAGTCAAGGCCTTTGTCAATTGAGGATGTGTTTGAATCATGAAGGTTTTGTTACATATCGTGTCTTGTCCAAGTTGTGATTTGTTGGCCAAAGTCAAGATCACTTCTTGTCCATCGACATTGATTACGAAACTTTCCATGTCAATGGGTCCCGCTTAACTGGAATCATTAAGCTTGTTGTGCCAAAGCCAAGGCTTAGTTGATTCAGAGGAAAAAGGTTAGGAAAATATGTTTGACATATTGACATATATAAAGTTATGTGTTACGGACTTGGATGTCCACTGACCGGATCTAGGAATTGGATGAGATCCAATTGATCTTCGAGATCTACCTAGTTAGTTTCATACATGCTTGTTGGCCAAAGTCAAGGTTGTATGTTATTTAACGGGATCCTAGCCCACTAGGAAACTAGGTTTCCCGCAGTACTCGACAGAGGGTTAGAGGCTCGCCGAAAAATAGTGGGAGGCTAGTATTGAATTTGCAATTTCATTCAGATACTTAGCTTTACGCGCTTTCAAATAATTTCGTCAATATTACTTTATTAGTTGGACTAATATATTGTTATTTTTTTCTATGTAACGTTCGACTGTACCCATTATCGTTGACTAGATAGTTAGACTATCGTAGATCAAGATGACTGGCAAAGGAAATGTCCGTGATATTATCATGGGAGATAATGTCTTCAAGGGCACAAATTTACTGATTGGGAATGAACCTTAGGATTGTCCTAGGTTCAGAGAGGCTGTTGTATACTACACAAGAGACCTATTGGGCCAAAACCCGGACCGACTGAGACACTTGAGCTGGAGCTTTGGAAGACTCACAGCGATGATTGTGACACAACTCAGTCAATTATGCTTGCTTCGATGACTCAGCACTTTCGCGATAAAATAGGGACTTGGATCCTTATAATATGTTGGCAAGGTTGCAAGATCTGCATCGCTCCAACAAGAGGATGCAGAGGTACGAGTTAGTCAGGAAGCTCTTTCGCTCACGCATGACAGATGGCATGTCCGTTGAGTCCCACGTGGCTCAGATGGTCGCCGACAATCGATGAGCTGGCAGAGCATGCATGGGGGATTGTCTTTGAGGCAGAGATTACTGTGGACATGGTCCTGCAATCCCTCCCCGATACTTGGAGACAGTTCAATCATAAATTATAATTTGATGAACACCAGTGATACTCTGGAGAGTTACTGTCAACTCTCAAGGAGGCTGAAAAGGAGTTTCAAAAGGGCAACAAGCGCGAGGCGCACTTTGCAACGACATCTCATGGACCTAAGGCTGGGCCCAAGGCAACTGGAGGTGTGCGAAAGAAGAAGCATATGCAAAAGGGCAAGGCCAAAAGTCAAAGGCTTCGGGAAGCCAAAGGACAAATCTCAAGATGTTTACCTACAGTGCGGCAAGCGGGTCACTGGAAGCGTGACTGCCGCGAGTACAAGGCGCTTCAGAAGGAGATAAAGGCGGGCAAGGCACCGGCCTCAGGTATGTTTGTTATTGAGATAAACATGGCTACTTCTAGCTTTAAAAATTGGATTTTTGATTCTGGTTGTGGTACTCATATAGTACTGATGTGCAGGATCTGGCAGATTAGCAGGAGACTGGCTTCAGGAGAGATTGATCTGCGTGTTGGAAACGGGACACCTGTTGCTGTTTTGGCCGTGGGCACTTTTGTTTTAGAACTGCCTTCGGGACATGTACTTAAACTATCAGACTGTTATTATGTGTCTAGTTTGACTAGGAATATTATCTCTGTATCTTGTTTGACCCAATGCGGGTACACTTTTGTATTCCGAACACTGGGTGTTTTGTTTATAAAGATGATTTTGAGATATGTTCAGCTGATGCTAATAATGGTCTTTATATTTTGAATACAAATCAATCTCAAACAATAATGTAACAAACAAACAAAAGCTCAAACTAAGTAACAAAGATGAGACTTACATGTGGCATTGTCGTCTGGGACACATTAACAAGACTCGCATATCCACACTTTCGAAGAGTGGGTACTTGGACGGATTTGATCCAAATTCATATGACGTCTGCGAATCTTGCTTATTAGGCAAAATGCCTAAATCACCTTTTAGCGGTAAAGGTGTACGCGCCACCGAACTGTTAGCCCTCGTTCATAGTGACGTTGTGGGCCCATGTCTAGCCAGGCTAGAGGTGGATTTGATACTTCGTAACCTTTACGGATGATGCATCGCGTTATGGTTATGTGTATCTTATGAGACACAAGTCGGAAACTTTTGAGAAATTCAAAGAGTTTCGACACGAAGTTGAAAAACAGACAGGCAAGAGTATAAAGACATTACGGTCGGACCGTGGTGGCGAGTACTTGAGCAATGAGTTTCTAGATTACTTGAAAGAATATGGTATTCTTTCACAGTGGACTCCTCCTGGAACACCGCAATTAAACGTGTATCCGAACGGAGAAACCGAACTCTGTTGGACATGGTAAGGTCTATGATGAGTCGCACTGAGCTACCTATTTCCTTCTGGGGATATGCATTAAACAGTGCAGTTCTTATTTTGAATAAGGTTCCGTCAAAGTCTGTACAACAGACAATATGAGATATGGACAGGAAAGAAACCGGGTTTCTCATTCCTAAAGATTTGGGGATGCTGGGCATACGTCAAACGTTTGGAAGGTACCAAACTTGAACCCAAATCGGATAAATGCCTATTCGTAGGATATCCTAGGGAAACCAAAGGATATTACTTTATCACCCACGAGAGAACAAAGTATTTGTTGCTCTACATGCGGTTTTCCTTGAGAAGGAATTCCTAAATACAGTGGTAAGTGGGAGGAAAGTAGAACTCGATGAAAATCGGAGTGATACTGTTCCTGGCATAGAATCCTCAACGGAACAAGAACAGTCCATCCGGGATGAGACTGTACCACAATCTTCTATTACACAAGGACCGCGTAGGTCGGAGAGAGTCAGGAACCACCTGAGAGGTATGGGTTTCTGATCTCACCTCATGTAGATATTAATCTCATTGAGGAAGACGAACCGGCTACGTATGAGGAAGCGATACAAGATATCGATTCCACTTTATGGCAAGAGGCCATGAAGTCCGAAATGGATTCCATGTACACCAACCAAGTTTGGACACTGGTTGATGCACCAGAAGGCGTAAAGCCTATTGGATGCAAATGGATCTTCAAGAAGAAGACCGACATGGAAGGCAACGTACAAACGTACAAAGCTAGGCTTGTAGCGAAGGGTTATCGTCAACGACATGGTGTCGATTACGACGAAACTTTCTCACCCGTTGCCATGATTAAATCCATTCGGATAATGCTTGCTATTGCTGCATATTTCGATTACGAGATATGGCAGATGGACGTTAAAACCGCTTTCCTTAACGGAAACCTTTTGGAGGATGTTTATATGCAACAGCCTGACGGTTTTATCGTGCCTAAACTTGCAAACAAGGTTTGTAAGTTAAATCGGTCCATTTATGGACTGAAGCAAGCATCGCGGTCATGGAACCAACGTTTTGATGAGATCATAAAAGAATATGATTTCATTCAAAACGAGGATGATCCTTGTGTATATAAGAAGGTTAGTGGGAGCGCACTGACATTCATTGTCCTTTATGTTGACGATGTATTGCTTATGGGCAATGACATTCCCATGTTAACATCGGTGAAAGCTTGGCTTTCATTAAAATTCTCCATGAAAGATCTGGGAGAAGCAGCCTTTATTCTAGGGAATAAAGATCTACAGGGATAGATCTAGAAAGCTGCTTGGACTCTCTCAGAGTACGTACATTGACAAAGTGTTGAAAAGATTCAACATGGATCAGTCCAAGAGGGGACTGTTGCCAGTGTCACATGGCATCTCTCTATCTAAGGACATGTGTCCTAAAACTCAAGATGAGAGAAATAGCATGAGTCGGATACCGTTCGCCTCGGCAGTCGGATCGATCATGTATGCCATGATATGTACTCGACCTGATGTCTCGTATGCTTTGAGCATGTGTAGTCGCTATCAGGCCGATCCAGGTGATGGTCACTGGATGGCAGTTAAGAACATCCTTAAGTATCTTAGACGAACTAAGGATGCTTTCTTGATTATGGAGATGGAGAACTTGAGGTAACTGGGTATACCGATGCAAGTTTCCAAACCGATAAAGACGACTCTAAGTCGCAATCCGGGTACATATTTTGTTTGAACAACGGAGCAGTAAGCTGGAAATCTTCCAAGCAAGAGACTGTTGCCGATTCAACAACAGAAGCGGAGTATATTGCTGCATCTGAAGCAGCAAAAGAGGCAGTTTGGATCCGTAAATTCCTAATTGGATTAGGAGTAGTTCCGTTAGCAGCTGAGCCCGTTCCATTATTGTGTGACAATAACGGGGCTATAGCGCAGGCTAAGGAACCACGGTCTCATCAACGATCCAAGCATGTTCTTCGACGTTTCCATCTGATTCGTGAGATCATACATCGTGGCGATGTGAAGATCGAGAAGGTCGCATCAGATGACAACATTGCAGACCCGCTGACGAAAGCTATTTCACAGCAAAAGTTTGAAAAGCACATACATAGTTCAGGTGTTAGATGCTTGAGTGACTGGCTATAGGCCAAGTGGGAGATTGTTAGACAATTATGACCCATAGCGTCACTGTTTTGTAAAAGACATTGTGTTTTGTACAAAATTGACTATGTAATATTGAAATTGCCTTTTATCATTTCGTAATTTATTTACTATGATATATAAATGGTAAAAGTCCATATGATTAGTTCCGGATTGAGATGATATGAGACAGTATCAATCCATAAAGGTTTAATCATTAAATATCCCTAGTCGTAGTATTATCGAGACTGGACATCGATAATGCGGAATAGACTAGTATTGCACTTGTGCGCGTTGTGAGGGCATAACGGCACAGTTCTCATATGTTTAAGTATATGATACTTATGCAAGTGCAATAGGAGGTTGTGTTTTACCGATGGTACGGAAAACAGCTTCGCTCTGGATAGACCCCGCGGAATCCCATTGGTAGTATGTATATGTGTCTATGGGAGTCCGCGTCAGGGTAGATGTATTTGGTCTTAACCTGAGACTTACATCGCTAATACTTGCGACAATCGGTAAACTTTGGTTTTGGTCGTCCAGGGCTTTAACAGGTTCTGTGTACGCCTCTATTGGGTTTATCGAGAATCGTAGTGTATTGGATGTGATGTCAAGACGGAAGTGTCACTCCAGACATATGGAGATGATGATCACGCAGGGATTCATAACTCGTTCTCTATTGTGTTGCAACCATCGGGATAATGTGACAAGGTCATGATTATCCGATCAAAGAGACTAGTTGTTTGATATCCGATATGTGCTTCGTACGGGGCACTATCCACACTAGCCAGCCCAGGCCTAGCACGTGACATCAGATACTGGATCGAAATACGAGATACTAGGTATTCTACGTCTGACATAGATTATATATTCCAGTAAGAATATTTCTGGAGAATTGGGTAGGCACGGTGCTTTGCTAGAAGCCAACCATGTCTTGTAAATCGGTAAGCACGTAGTACGAGGTACTCGCTTTATCGGATAGTCCGATAACCGGATTTACTGCCAACATATCCAGAGATCTCTTGGGTCGCTTCCCAAGGATTCACCGATGACTGTTGACTTAAATTGAAATTAATCTGGGATTAATTAAGAGAGAGAAAATTAATCTGGGATTAATATGGGCTTTATTTAATCTGGGATTAAAAGTGTAAAGTGGCGAAAGAACGCGATTAATTTGGAATTAATCGGTAAAATAAATTTAATAGTTAAATTTGATTTTTCTATTTAATTTATTCAAACGGGCTAAAAATAATATATCGGATATATTGAAATGGATTGGATTTCATTACGAGATTAAAGTCGGACTTTAATGCGAACGAACGAATTGATTTAGAATTAATTCATGAACGACGTTCGATATATATTTGCGAGGCATCATTATTTAATTATATTGGATTTAATTATTTAACGACGAAGGATCGTTTAATTGGATTAAACGAAACCGAGCCGCGGCAAATGCCCGTAGAGATATTTGAATTTCGGATTTAAATATTTGGAGCCAAAAGTGTGGTAGGTGTTCCCACTACACAACCACCTTGTTTTGCCTTTATGTAAACCACTTACCAATCTCTACCTTGTATTGGGTAAAAGGTGAAATGGTTTCACTTTTTGGTAAATAACAAAAAGGGCATTTCATTTGTTGTAACACTTGACACAAAACCAAAAACATAAAAACCCTAAAGACTAAGGCTTGGCCGAAATTCTTCCTACTCTCCTCTCTTTGATTTGTTTTTCAAATCAACAAAAGCTAGCACTTTGGAAGTGAACAAAGGTGATAGGGAAACTCCTCAATAGCTTGGAATCATCCTAAAGCTTGGATTCATCATAAAGCTTGATCTTGGAGATCTTGGATCTCAATTTTTTTTAAAGCTCCAAAACTCATTGTAAGTATATTCCGCACCTTATAATGATCAACTCTTATATTATGCATGCTTATTAGATCCTTATAATGTTCTAGGAACACTAACAGCACTTGAAACGACTCTACCATATTGTTGACTGTGACAACTAACATTTCTTGTGTTAGGGTTGGTGTTCAGAGTGCCAACCCGAATAATATTTATGTTCGAGTCATGAATACAAACAATTCATTTTTCCATAATATTACTTATTTATGGTAGTACTTCTTGCTTTTATATACATATTCGATCTAATTATGGTTAGATTGAAACTAAATATGATTTAGTGATATGTATATATTAGACAAAGACCCGATGTAGGCACTGCATTTTTGCACTATAAGTCCCGATGATGAGCCTCATATGGAGGCACTATCATTTAAGTTGCGGAAATCGCGGGAAACGGACGTCGAAAGGGAAAATTCAGAAATCAATACCTTGTTAGACTTAATTCGTTTGCTTAGCTTCAGGTTCGCTTGTTGGACCTTTGTTTTAAAATTTATCCTCGGCCCAAAACCCCGCAAGCCACATCCAAGCCCACACGCCCAAGCCACTCACCAAGCTCCACACGCCCAAGCCCACCAAAAAGGCCAAGCCACATGCCTAAATCCCCTCCAAAAAATAATTAACACATTAAACACATGTTAAAATACAAATAAATCACCTTCCCGATTTAAATAAATCAAATCAAATCACATTCCCAGATTAAAGAAATCAAATAAAATCCCATAAATCCCTTTCCTAAACTAAAACAAATCACCTTCTTAAATTGAAGAGATCATTTCCTTGTATTACACTAATTAAAAGATATCCTCCATAATTACATGATTTATTCCCTTCCCGTACAAGGAAAACCCTAAACCTTTTTTATAAAAAGGAGCACAAACCAAACCATTCTTCCCCTAGCACATTCACGCCCAAAGCCATAAGAATAGCCTTCTATTGCCGTGAAACTTAGCCTCCATTAGCCTTCCATTGCAGTGAAAATACAACACTGAAAATAGTCCCCAAATCACCCCTTAAACTATCGCAAAATAGTCCCAAAATCACCCTATAAACCACCACAAAATAGTCCATAAATCAGCCCCTAAACCACCGCAAAACAGTCCCCAAATCACCCGATAAACCACTGCAAAACAGTCCCCAACTCACCCCCTAAACCACCGCAAAACAGTCCCCAAATCAGGCCCTAATTCACTCAAACTGCACGCCAAAAGCCCCTAATTCACGCCAAAAACTGCATCCTAAATAACCCCCAAACCACAAAAAAAAACTGCACTCTAAAAACATCAAAAATAGCAACAAAAATAGCAAAAATAATAGCACAAAATAGCGAGGCAACGAAGGAAAACTTTTAATCGGTGACTCGAAAAAGTTACGGAGCATTAACCCTTCTGACGACCGCATAACGCATTTTCAAGAAGCGACTTAAAAGGTAAGACCTGAGGGCACTCTTTTATTTATTCTCGTTCTTTTTTTATTATTATTTATTAGTATTTCTCTGCATGCGTATTGTTGGTTTTTATATGTTGTGGCCATTGGATGAATGATTTTGTGTTATCTCTCACGGTATATCGGATGGAAACCCAGACGTAAATTCCGTACCTGAATCCGAATGGACGGTAGTGCGGTCTGTACTTGGGATACAATTCCACGTACCACTTGAGAAAAACACATATTTCGTTTCATCTAATCTTGTGTTTATCCATTGTTTATTAGAAATAGTATGCTATTTTCATGCATGATTTAGTTATTTCTTTTATGTTAGGAATTTGATTATCTCTTTTTAATATTTATGTTTAGACAATTATTTACTTATACTTCCGCGTTTATCAATTTAATGCGTTCATGAGATTGTGTGCTTGCCGTTATTCCGACTTACTTTTATGCATGCAAACTTAGATATAGGTCTTATGAAAACTTAGATGTAGGTTATTCTTGTGTTTGTATATTGTGTAGATGTGGTTATATTATCGCATAAATCCGTTCATTACAAGTGGCATAAGTAAGGGACCATTCCGAACCCAACGATTTGAGGTCTTCCCTTGCGAGGGGTGAGTGCGGCCTTAAATCATTTCCCAGTTCACACTAGGTGGCGACTCCTTTATTCTTCGGTCTAGTCTCCCGTGGACTACTTCGTACTCCCAATCGGGCCGCGAGCCTGGAACAACATCGTCGATTTCTGTGTCCTACAGTATGGCGACTTCACTGGGGATAGAGAATCAGCCCCCGAAATAATATCTTGTAATGTTTGTGATTTATGCTTTAGTTAACCGTGTTCTACAGTGGGTTGTAGGGGTTTAATCAAAGGCATTATTAGAGCTAGGTAATGGTTTGGTGTCTTCCTTCATTCACTACCATTCTATGACTGAAAGGAAAAGCTGTGAAGGCACCTAGATAATCATTTACTCGAAGCTCACTGTGATGGACTAATTTGGAGGACCTATTGCTTTTTCCTGTCACCAAGGCGATAAGAGCCTAAGAGGCTTGGGTATTTAAGAGAGTTCTCTCAACCATCCCTCTAGGGAATCTTCAATAGGAAATCCATTTGACAGTCAGTCATGCATCATAACTTAAGGTATAAAAAGGGTGCGCTCACTTGGTCACTCGAAACCTTGAGTGAGGAGTCCTAGTTGTGGGCAACACTTCACCGGCGAGAGCCTTTGTTTATACTCCTACAAACCCGCATGTGAACCATAGTTGTATGACCAATAGAAACCATCCATTTATGCCTGTGTTTGGGACTATCATCATTTGAATTCAGTTGAACCTTTCATCATGAATTGTGAACTTGTTGGGCCATTTAAATTGGGACGAGTTTGCATCTTATGACAATTGGACCAAAAGCTTCTAAAATATCGATGTGCCACTTTATGTTTAGACCCCTTATCATTTGAAGTTGTTTAGCTATGTTATCGCAAAAGTGTAAATCTGTTGGGCCTTTTTCAACAGGGACAAGTTTGCACCTCGCAATAGTATGGTTGAATGCTTTGAAATGATAATGGGCCAACTTACATAAAAACCTTAATGGGCTTGTATATTCCATGCATCACACGCATACATGCTAATTTGCGGTTTTAAAAACCACCATAGATACCCGTTGGGTTAGGGAAGAAGAAAGACTCGTCAAAAGACCACTAGTGAGCGAGTCAGTTAACGAGGGATCTCGTATGGATCAGCTGGAGTGTAGGACACAGAGATCGGTGACGCTATTCTAGGCTCGCTGTTGGGATGTATGCCCTAGAGCTACATGTGATGTAAACAGTTTCATGTGTTTTGAAATAAAACGATGCATTATTCATTTATCAAATTATTTGTTTATCTTTCGCATATTATATATCTTCGTAAATACCGTAGATTACTTATGTACCTTCAGACTTAGTGTATGAGTGTCATACACTAGAGGATTTGAGTCTGAAGTTAGTAATCTTAAATAGTCCATAGAGCGCAAATAAACCAGGTACTGTGTTTGTGTTTTATCTATAGCTGCGGTCCATTCTATATTTGTATGGCGATCTTAATCCGGATCGTCCATGTAGAGACATGATAATGGAGGCACCTTTTATGATGCGATATAGGACTGGACCCAGATAGAAATGACATTCTTATAATATCAGTTAAGCAAAGAAAGTCATTTTAATCTACTTGATGGTCATATATGGATTGATCTTAATCCTGAGTGTACTACGAACTCCTGCATGGCAGGCTGTGTCCTTTGATTTACAAAGGTGAGGTTGGTGTAGCAATCTCAACCAATAGCTACGTACTTTGGGGGCACAATTTGTTTTATAGCTGGAACATTTTACATAGACATGAAGTTCACTCCTTCTTGCGAGAAGTAGATGAGTATCTTTCTTAAGGATTGATTCGGTACTTGAACGATTTGAGCGCTCAAGTCTTTCATTACGAATAGAAAGATTAATATTCATAATAGTTATGAATATAAATCGTTCATTAGAGAATCAATGGTACTTAAGGTAAAAATAATTAGAGGGGTATAATGGATATTATGACCCGGCTCCAAATTATGAGATACTCGTGAAGGATCAATTCGTATGCAATGACTATATCGGTGGATATCGACTTGGTTCGGCTTAATATTTCATCTACGGCAACGAGAGTGCAACTTCGGATTTTTAGTGGAATAACCCGGAGTTAATAATTCGGAACATTTAATCAAGAGCTTAATTAATATTCTGAGATTATTGGAGCTCGAAAAGTAGGTCCATTTGGTTCCCGTGCTAGCTCGATATACTTTAACGGAGTTAATATAATTGGATAATCCAATTATATACTCACAAAGAATAAAATATTAATATGATTAATAATATATAAATTACATCACACTTGAGACTATACATTAAAGGTTAATGTAGGGTATTAATAATTATATGATAATTATTAAAAATAGAATATTGAATATATATGATATAATTTAATAAGGCTAAGATTTGTGTTTGGGAAACAAAATCAAATTAAAATACTTACCCTTGGCCGAATTCCTTATTAGATAAGGAATATGATTTGTTTGTTTGAGAAACAAAATGAAATCAAAATTCAATGCCTTGGCCGAATTCCTCATTGGATAAGGAATAAGATTTGTTTTGTTGGGAACAAAATCAAATCAAAATTCAATGCCTTGGTCGAATTCCTCACCGAGTAAGGAAAGGGATTTGTTTGTTTTGGAAACAAAATCAAACAAAAATTCCTTACCTTGGACGAAAATTAGGAGGGGTGGGAGACTAGTGGTTGATTTGTTTTATGAAACAAATTACCCTAAGTATAAAAAGAAAAATTATATTTTTCCTGCGTTAGATATGATCTAATATAGGACACAATATAACTAACTGTATGACAATTAGTATAACTGTTTGACAGTTAGTGTGTCTCTTGTATATATTATTAATCTTTCATAAAAGATGATTCCTTTTTCGAAAGAGAAATTGATTAGAATGTCTAGTCAATCTTATACATCATAGGATGATGGCATAATGAGTACTATATTATGTGCGAATAAGATATCAATTAAATCATAATTGTTGCGAGCAATTTTGATTATGCTACAAAACATAGGATGTGTCTGAAACATGTTATTTATTATCTTTGAGATATTAAGAATGAGTTTCTTATTCATGGAGAATATAGTCTGCAACCATGAGGGCCTTATTAGTTTTGAGTCTAATTATGATGATAGATGGTCTACATCATAAAGATTCAGAAAAGATACAGTGGGAGTGTCACGAATGATTCTACTGTGTAAGTAGACTTAATTGTAACTTATGAAGTATTGACTTATGAAGTTACAAAGTGACCTTATAAATTAAAATTTTTGATATTAGTGTTGTTTCTTGCGGTTACCTGCATAGTATTTTGGACCTGATCCTTAAATACCTATAAAATTCTGTAGTTATAGCACAATATTGATATAACATTTGATTCGTATTGATGTATAACTTATGTTATAAAAAAATAATGAGTTTGTTATTTAAAGGAAACGTTTGGATTTGTTGGACAAACTAAATATGTTATAGCGGGACTACTTGTTGTTACCTACCCCTTGAGTGCTAGGTCATCTCTTGAGGACCATGCGTATGTAATACATATTAAGATGTGTATATGATACTGTGGATTAGCACTAGAGCAAGTGGGAAAAATTATTAGGGTAGTCTTGGAGTGCCAATTCGGATCGTATTTATGTTCGATTCATGAATACGAACAATTCATTTTTCCATAATATTACTTATTTATGGTAGTACTTCTTGCTTTTATATACATATTCGATCTAATTATGATTAGATTGAAACTAAATATGATTTAGTGATATGTATATTACACAAAGACTCGATAATATATTTTATAGTGCGCAGTTACAAAGTAGTTTGTGTGGATGGTGGTTTTCGCCCGAAGTCCACAATCGAGAATCTGAATTTTAGGGGCACTAGCGAACCTCTAAAATAAAGATAGAGTGAGCAGGGTGTACTACCCACCGGTGTGGTGGAAGCTGTAGGCTGTCCGACGCCCAAGTCAGTGATGAGTATGAGTAGAAAATAAGGAGAAGCAAGGTTTGATGTTACCTTAATCTTCTTCTGTTTGCCGTGAGGGCGGTGTGTTTGTGTTTCGAGGATGAAATGCTAAGTAAAGTTCTCAAAACCGTCTCCCCCTCTCCAAGCCAGAACCTTTTTCCTTTTATATGCCTTTTGAGGTAGACTCATTTATTCATTTGCCTGTTGGATCCCCCGAAACGGTCAATTTAATGGTGGAGTTATGACATTGAGCGTTTTCTAATCTGGTAGTTGTTGAGTCTACAGGTTGTTTTGGTCAAGTCGCTTGTAGGTTTGGGCTCGTGGGATCTCTGGGTTTAATATCAGCTTGGGCTTTTTTCGGGTTTTAGGCTTTGTGGTTGGTCCGGTGATGAAACATCGATTTTACCCTTGGGCCCAAATTTGGCCCGTACAGTTTATAATTGACATTGGGAAGTGTCACTACTAGAAGTATATTATCAAATAAAGTTCATGGTCAAGATTTACTAACACGGGTCAAATAGTTAAATCCGTTCAGACAATTACATGTCATATATCGAGAATTGGTCTGATGGTCTATCCCGATGAACCATGAGATCTGGGAGACTCGTATAGACGTGTAGAAGTTTATATTGGATAAATACTAAGCGACTCATCGAATATTTCCAAATAGATGGTACACCAACGTCAATAGGAATCTTCTCGGGTTGAGTGGGTAATTGATCCTTCGACTTGAGGTACTATTGTGGATGTATGAGGTATCCTCCACACTTTGATGTGTTGGGTTTCTAGGTTTAGTCCTAAGATCAAGATAGGCATAAAATGATGAATGAATAAAAAGAAGAGTAGCGGAAACACACTTACAATGATCGGCTTTGGATGCGTTGATCAACAAAATTTTCTCCAAGATCCTTTGTTGAATTCGGCCAGGTGAGAAGTAGAAGCTCCAAGCTTTTTCTTTGATTCCAAGCTCTTAGAGTAGGTTTCCCTATCACCTCTTGATGATTCCTTGAAAGTGCTAGCCTTAGAGAATTAATGCAACAAAAATTCTTCAAGATTTTCTTTCAAAAATTAGTGAAGATGAAGAAAATGGAGAGGGAAAAAATCTTCACTGCATTCGGCAATGGAGAGAGAAATGGAAGCTTGTGTATTTTGTTTCAAAAACAATAATAATGATATACCAAAAATGGTTTGGTATATGTCATACATTTGCTTTGACTTTGGAGTGTATTACACACTTTACCAACTCACCTAAACCCATCACAATAAAGTGAATAAATGTGACAAGTGATGTGATGGTTGATGTGATATGTGGGCCCCACACGATTCCAAATACGAGTGGGCCCGCAAACACTCTCGGGCTCGGGTTCGCTAATTCCGATTAATGAACTTCTGTTGCGACGTAATTAAATCGAATTTAATTAAATAATTATGCCTAGTAAAATTACTATTCACGTGGCTAACGAATTAATAATAAATTAACTTGTTTGCCCGAATTAAAATCTAATTTTAATTCCACGTCGAAATCTAATTTCGTTTAATATATCAAATATATTATTTTAACGATTAATTCCAAATTAATATTTCTCTCTCTTCAAATAGTACTTTATCTAAGATAAAGTCTCTCCGTAATTAATCCCAAATTAATTAAGTTCGAATCATACGTCATCAGTGAATCTTCGGGAAGCGACCCAAGAGAACCCTGGATATGTGGGCAGTAAATTCGGTCGTCGGACTATCCGAACACGTACGTACCTCGTACTACGTTTTTACCAATTTACGAGACAAAGTTGGCTTCTAGCAAAGCGCCATGCCTACCCAATTCTCCAGAAATATTCTTAATAGAATATACGATCTATATCAGGTGTAGTATACCTTAGTATTATGTATTCCAATCCAATATCGGATGTCACGTGCAAGGCCTGGGGCTGGAATAGTGTCTGCCCCGTACGAAGCACATATCAGATATCAAGCAACTAGTCTCTTTGAATCGGATAATCCTGACCTTGTCATATTTTCCCGATGGTTGCAACATAATAGAGAACCAGTTCTGAATCCCTGTGTGATCATCATCTCCATATGTCGGAAGTGATACTTCCATCTTGACATCACATCTAATACACTACGATTCTCAATAAACCCATAAGAAGAGTACGCAGAACCTGTTAAAGTTCTGGACGACCAAAACCAAAGCGTATCGATTGTCGCAAGTACTAGCGATGCAAGTCTCAGGTTAAGACCAAGTACACCTACCCTGAAGCGGACTCCCATAGACACATATACATACTACCAATGAGATTCTGCGGGGTCTATCCAGAGCGAAGCTATTTTCCATACCATCAGTAAAACACAACCTCCTATCGCACTTGCATAAGTATCCAATACTTAAATATATGAGAACTATGTCGTTATGCCCTCATAACGCGCACAAGAGCAATACTAGTCTATTCCTCATTATCGATGTCCAATCTCGATAATACTACGACTAGAGATATTTAATGATTAAACCTTTATAGATTGATACTGTCTCATATCATCTCATTCCGGAACTAATCATAAGGAATTCTACCATTTATATATCAATGTAAATAAATATAAAACGGTAAAAGACAATTTCATTATTACATAGTTAATTTTGTACAAAAACACAATGTCTTTTACAAACAGTGACACTATGGGTCATAACTGTCCAACAGTCTCCCACTTGCCCTATAGCCGGTCACTCAAGCATCTAATACCTGAACTATGTACATGTCGCTCAAACTTTTGCTAAGGAATAGCTTTCATCAGCGAATCTGCCATGTTGTCATCTGATGCGAACTTCTCGACCTTCACATCGCCACGATGTATGATCTCACGAATAAGATGGAAACGTCGAAGAACATGCTTGGATTGTTGATGAGACCGCGGTTACTTAGCCTGCGCTATAGCCCCGTTATTGTCACAATACAATGGAACGAGCTCAGCTGCTAATGGAATTACTCATAATCCAATTAGGAATTTTCGGATCCAAACTACCTTTTTTACTGCTTCAGCTGCAGCAATATACTCTGCTTCTATTGTCGAATCGGCAAAAGTCTCTTACTTGGAAGATTTCCAGCTTACTGCTCCGTTATTAAAATAAAATATGTACCCTGATTGTGACTTACAGTCGTCTTTGTCGGTTTGGAAGCTTGCATCGGTTTACCCAGTTACCTCAAATTCTCAATCTCCATAGATTAAGAAAGCATCCTTAGTTTATCTAAGATACTTAAGGATGTTCTTATCGCCATCGAGTGACCTTCACCTGGATCGACCTGATAGCGACTACACATGCTCAAAGCATAGGAGACATCAGGTCGCGTACATATCATGGGATACATGATCGATCCAACTTCCGAGGTGAACGGTATCCGACTCATGTTGTCTCTCTCATCTTGAGTTTTATTTAGGACATATGTTCTTAGATAGATAGACGTCATGTGACACTGGCAACAGTCCCCTCTTGGACTGATCCATGTTGAATATCTTCAATACTTTGTCAATGTACGTACTCTGGGAGAGTCCAAACAGCTTTCTAGATCTATCCCGGTAGATCTTTATTCCCAGAATAAAGGCTGCTTCTCCCAGATTTTCATGGAGAATTTCAATGAAAGCCAAGCTTTCACCGACGTTAACATGGGAATGTCATTGCCTATAAGCAATACATCGTCAACATAAAGGACAATAAAAGTCAGTGCTCTCCCACTAACCTTCTTATATACACAAGGATCAACTTCATTTTGAATGAAATCATATTCTTTTATGATCTCGTTAAAACGTTGGTTCCATGACCGCAATGCTTGCTTCAATCCATAAATGGATCGATTTAACTTACAAACCTTGTTTGCAAGTCTAGGTACGATAAAATCATCAGGCTGTTGCATGTAAACAACCTCCAAAAGGTTTCCATTAAGGAAAGCGGTTTTAACGTCTATCTGTCATATCTCGTAATCGAAATATGCAGCAATAGCAGGCATTATCCGAATAGATTTAATCATGGAAATGGGTGAGAAAGTTTCATCATAATCGACACCATGTCGTTGATGATACCCCTTCGCTACAAGCCTAGCTTTGTACGTTTGTAATTTTCCATCCATGTCAGTCTTCTTCTTGAAGATCCATTTGCAACCAATAGACTTTACGCCTTCTGATGCATCAACCAGTGTCCAAACTTGGTTGGTGTACATGGAATCCTTTTCGGACTTCATGGCTTCTTGCCGTAAAGCTGAATCGATATCTTGTATCTCTTCCTCATACGTAGCTGGTTCGTTATCCTCAATGAGATTAATATCTACATGAGGTGAGATCAGAAACCCATACCTCTCAGGTTGTTTCCTGACTCTCTCCGACCTCCGCGGTCCTTGTGTAATAGAAGATTATGGTACAGTCTCATCCTGGATGGACTGTTATTATTCCGTTTACGATTCTATGCCAGGATCAGTATCACTCCGACTTTCATCGAGTTCTACTTTCCTCCTACTAACCACTGTATTTAGGAATTCATTCTCAAGGAAAACCGCATGTAGAGCAACAAATATTTTGTTCTCTCGTGTGTGATAGAAGTAATATCCTTTGGTTTCCATAGGATATCCTACGGATAGGCATTTATCTGATTTGGGTTCAAGTTTGGTACCTTCCAAACGTTTGACGTATGCCCAGCATCCCCAAATCTTCAGGAATGAGAAACCCGATTTCTTTCCTGTCCATATCTCATACGGAGTCTGTTGAACAGACTTTGACGGAACCTTATTCAAAATAAGTATTGCACTGTTTAATGCATATCCCCAGAAGGAAATAGGTAGCTTAGTGCGACTCATCATAGACCTAACCATGTCCAATAAGGTTTTGTTTCTTCGTTCGGACACACCGTTTAATTGCGGTGTTCCGGGAGGAGTCCATTGTGAAAGAATACCATATTCTCTCAGGTAATCAAGAAACTCATTGCTCAAGTATTCGCCACCACGGTCCGACCGTAATGTCTTTATACTCTTGCCGGTCTGTTTTTCAACTTCGTGTCGAAACTCTTTGAATTTCTCAAAAGTTTTCGACTTGTGTCCCATAAGATACACATAACCATAACGTAATGCATCATCCGTAAAGGTTACGAAGTATTCATATCCACCTCTAGCCTGGCTAGACATGGGCCCACATACGTCACTATGAACGAGGGCTAACAGTTCGGTGGCGGGTTCACCTTTACCTCTAAAAGGTGATTTAGGCATTTTGCCTAATAAGCATGCTTCGCAGACGTCTTATGAATTTGGATCAAATCCGTCCAAGTACCCACTATTCAAAAGTGTAGGTATGCGAGTCTTGTTTATGTGTCCCAGGCGACAGTGCCACATATAAGTTTCATCTTTATTACTTATTTTAAGCCTTTTGTTTGTTATATTATATGCTTGAGATTGATTTATATTCAAAATATAAAGACCATTATTTGCGATAGTAGTGCAAATTTCTATATCATTTTTATAAATAAAACACCTGGTGTTTCTAAATACAATAGTGTACCCACATTGGGTTAACATAGATATAGAAATAATATTCCTAGTCAAACTAGGTACATAATAACAGTCTGTAAGTTCTAGTACATGCCCTGAGGGTAATTCCAAAACAAAAGTGCCAACGGCCAAAACGGCGACTGGTACCCCATTTCCGACGCGTAGGTCAATCTCCCATCAGGCCAGTCTCCTGCTAATCCGCAGATCCTGCACATCAGTACATATGTGAGTACCATAACCTGAATCAAAAATCCAATTTTTAAAACTAGAAGTAGTCATGTTTATTTCAATAAAAAATATACCTGTAGCCGGTGCTTTGCCCGCTTTAATCTCCTTCTGAAGCACCTTGTACTCGCGACAGTCACACTTCCAGTGACCCCGCTTACCGAACTGGAGGCATACATCCTGAGATTTGTCCTTTGGCTTCCCAGAAGCCTTTGACGATTTGGCCTTTCCCTTTTTGTTATGCTTCTTCTTCTTCACACCTCAAGTCGCCTTGGGCCCAGCCCTTGGTGTCTGAGATGTCGAAGAAAAATACGCCTCGTGCTTATTGCCCTTGAGAAGCTCATTCTCAGCTTTCTTGAGAATTGACAACAGCTCTCCAAGAGTATCATCTTGGTTCATCAAGTTATAGTTTATGATGAACCCTCTCCAAGTGTCGGGGAGAGACTGCAAGATCAAATCTATGATAGTCTCAGCCTCTAAGACTATCCCCATCTGAGTCAGCTCGTCAATGTCAGCTATCATCTGTGTCACATGGGACTCAACAAACATGCTTTCTGACATACGTGCACGGAAGAGATTCTTCTGCAACTCATATCTCTGCGATCTTCGGTTAGATCTGTGAAGATCGTGCAACCTCGCCAACATATTATAGGGATCCAAGTCCCTGTTCTGTCGATGGAAATGCTGAGTCAAAGCAGCAAGCATAATTGACTGAGCAGTATCATTGTCATTGCTGTGAGTCTTCCAAAGCTCCAGCTCAAGTAACTGATCAGGTTTGGGTTTAGGCCCAAGAGGTGTCTGTATAGTATATAGCAGCCTCTCGGCTCCAAGGACTATCCTCAGATCCATTTCCCAATCGGCAAAGTTCGTGCCCTTGAAGACATTTTCGCCCATGATAATATCTCAGACATTTCCCTTGCCTGTCATATTGATTACGATAGTCCAACTATCTAATCAATGATATTTGGGTACATTATAACTGTTACAAGAAAAATAACATTATATTAGTCCAACTAATAATATAATTTTGACGAAATATTTTTAAAGCGCGTAAAGCTAAGTATCTGAACGAAATTGCAAAATCAATACTAGCCTCCCACTATTTTTCGGCGAGCCTCTAACCCTCTATCGAGTACTCGGGAAACCTAGTTTCCTAGTGGGCTAGGATCCCGTTAAATAACACACAACCTTGACTTGGCCAACAAGCTGTATGATATTTAACTAGGTAGATCTCGAAGATCAATTGGATCTTATCCAATTCCTAGATCCGGTAGGTGGACATCCAAGTTCGAAACATATATACAATATATATGCCAATATATCCAATATATTTTCCTAACCTTTTTCCTCTGAATCAACTAAGCCTTGGCTTTGGCACAACAAGCTTAATGATTCCAATTAAGCGGAACCCATTGACATGGAAAGCTTCGTAATCAATGTCGATGGACAAGAAGTGATCTTGACTTTGGCCAACAAATCACAACTTGGACAAGACACCGATGTGTAACAAGGCTTTCATGATTCAAACACATCCGTGATATGACAAAGGTCTTGACTTTAGCCAACAAACTAATGCCAATCTTGGATCTTGAGTAAGAATCACTCAATGGAAGGAAATAACGCTTAATATGTTTTGAGGCTTTTTCGCGTAAATTGACAACCAATTTATTATCTTTGTTAAGGTCTCATCATACATCCTTAAGCATGCATTCTAAAAGAATAATAAGGCGCGGAAAGTAAATTATAACAATATGCGGATGGATATTTAAACAGATTGTTCCTATAACAAATCACTCATTTTCCTCTCCCCGGCTAGCACTATTCTACTTCTACCCAATTACATAATACAATAATAGAAACCTCATTACATTGAGGGGAATTAGGTGAGAATAGAATACAAAGAAATAATGAGAGATATGGCTGGACACGCAGGTCCAATTTATAAATTCCAAATTTACAACAATTTCTAAAATTGCCATTTCCCTTCTAATATCCATCCAATATACGCTATTCATTCAACACATCCATATATTCATTCATAGCATGTAATTCAACCAATCTAATCCAATTAATTAGTCATTAATTACGTGATCATCCAATGTTCAAACAACGATTTGATTTTGCGCGAGTCCAACTCGTTTGAGAATAAGTACTCAAAGTTCGAATTCTTGAATTATATCGAACTACTCGTTAAATCTAATTTAATTCGTATTCAATACTAATTCATACATTTAATTCAAAAATAAATATCTACACTTTTTAATGCGCTTTAACGACTTAGATTCCAAATACAATCTTATCGGGTCTCAAAGCCCAACTAACATCCAATGTTTGTTTAATTAAAGTCTGATGGGCTTTCAATTGATTTCATAAGGCATGGGCTTTGGTCAAGGAATCAACCTCATTTGCCAAGAAAACAATTGTAGCCCATAAGGCCCGATTAAACTTTTAAAGCCCATTTATTACATTTAGACTTAATGGAATGATTTAGGCCCAATTTGGATCCAATCCAATTGGCCTAAATCAACTTGGCCCAACCAAGCCCATTATGCTCAAATATAACATTTCCAAGCCCAATTCAAAATCAAGCCCATTAATCAAATTTTAAAATTCCAAATTTTATAATCTAATTAACCAAGTGTATTACATCAATTAATTAACTAAATAAATATTTCCAAAATATAATTTAACTAATTAATTATGTATCCTATTGTTCAACTAATGTCCAACATTCTTGAATCAAAAATCAAGTCCATTACATGTTAACATGCTCTCGGCCAAGGTAGGGAATTTTTTCCGAATTCTTTTTTCAATCCGATTGAATTTTAAATCGACATATCCCAATCGTTTCAAGTCATCCAATGATCATCAAAACAAAAAAAAAAAACCAAGATCCTAGGGTAACATCATCATTCGGCCAAGCCAATGTGTGGGCTAAAAATTGATCCAATCCAACCTCAATATATCAACATTTAAGCATACTCAATCAATCAATTTTATCAAATCATGCTCACATTGATTTTACCCAAATTTTACCCTAATTTATTTCATGCTCATTTTGGCACCTAGATACCATTATAGGGTTTCTAGGTTTAGTACCAAAATCAAGATACGCATAAAATGATGAATGAATAACAAAGAAGAGTGGCGGAAACACACTTACAATGATTGGATTTGGATATGTTGATCAATAAAATTACTATTCACATCGCTAACGAATTGATTCTAAATTAACTCATTTGCCCGAATTAAAATCTAATTTTAATTCCGCGTCGAAATCTAATTTCGTTTAATACATCAAATATATTATTTTAACGATTAATTCCAAATTAATCTTTCTCTCTCTTCAAATAGTACTTTATCCAAGATAAAGTCTCTCCGTAATTAATCCCAGATTAATTAAGTTCGAATCATACGTCATCGGTGAATCTTCGGGAAGCGACCTAAGAGATTCCTGGATATGTTGGCAGTAGTCGTCGGACTATCCAAACACGTACGTACCTCGTACTATATTTTTACCGATTTACGAGACAAGGTTGGCTTCTATTAAAGCGCCATGCCTACCCAATTCTCCAGAAATATTCTTAATAGAATATACGATCTATATAAGGCGTAGTATACCGTAGTATTATGTATTGCGATCCAGTATCGGATGTCACATGCAAGGCCTGAGGCTGAAATAGTGTCTGCCCCATGCGATGCACATATCGGAAATCAAATAACTAGTCTCTTTGAATTGGATAATCCTGACCTTGTCATATTATCCAAATGGTTGCAACACAATAGAGAACCAGTTCTGAATCCCTGTGTGATCATCATCTCCATATGTCTGAAGTGATACTTTCGTCTTGACATCACATCCAATACACTACGATTCTCAATAAACCCAGAAGAGGCGTACACAGAACCTGTTAAAGTCCTGGACGACCAAAACCAAAGCGTATTGATTGTCGCAAGTACTAGTGATGCAAGTCTCAGGTTAAGACCAAATACACATACCCTAAAGCGGACTCCCATAGACACATATACATATTACCAATGGGATTCTGCGGGGTCTATCCATAGCGAAGCTGTTTTCCGTACCATTGGTAAAACACAACCTCCAATCGCACTTGCATAAGTATCCAATACTTAAATATATGAGAACTATGTCGTTATGCCATCATAACGCGCACAAGTGCAATATTAGTCAATTCCACATTATCGATGTCTAATCTCGATAATACTATGACTAGGGATATTTAATGATTAAACCTTTATGGATTGATACTGTCTCATATCATCTCATTCCGAAACTAATCATAAGGACTTCTACCATTTATATATCAAAATAAATAAATACAAAAGGGTAAAAGATAATTTCATTACTACATAATAATTTTGTACAAAAACACAATGTCTTTTACAAACAGTGACGATATGGGTCATAACTAGAAGTATATTATCAAATAAAGTTCATGGTCAAGATTTACTAACACGGGTCAAATAGTTAAATCCGTTTAGACAAGTACATGGCGTATATCGAGAATTGGTCTGCTGGTCTATCCCGATGAACCATGAGTTTGGGGAGACTCGTATAGATATGTAGAAGTTTATATTGGATAAATACTAAACGACTCATCGAAGATTTCCATATAAATGGTACACCAATTTCAATAGGAATTTTCTCGAGTTGAGTGAGTATAGTGATTCTTCGACTTGAGGTACTATTGTGGAGGTATGAGGTATCCTCCAAACTTTGATGGCAGTCACGTCACCGATCTATTAAGATCAGACATCCGTCTGTTCGTTGGTTGTGGACTGATCCTCAGGATATCCTGTGTGTATCAAGATAGGATCTGTTAGTTCTGTGTACAGAGCATTGGTATTCAATAAGGAACTAGCAAGCTGTTAAATCCATGGGCCCGGGGTACACTGTAGAAGTAAGTTCTAAGTGTTATTAAGAGATTGCTAATACAATCGTCGACGAGATTATACCTAAAGAGATTTGATGTTATTATCTACATCTCTGGGATAATCCGGATATATATGATAGAGGGATTATACGTATGAGATGATCTCGACCTGTTTAGTGAGTTTATCCGTGGTCATCATAAGTTACGGGTGGGTAGATTATAGACACGATATTAGATTTCGTGACGGATATGAATCTAGAGAGTCTCACTATTGAAACATACTCGTAGAGCACTAGAGCCACTTTTATAAATAATATTGATTATTTATAGATCGTTTAACGGTTAAACGATAAATACACACTTTAAGGGTTTTATCTGTCTGTTTTCTAATTATTGTGTATTTAGATTAAATACTTAATTTTATTAAATACACATTAATTTTTTATCAAATAAAGTATTTGACATTACAGAATATTTAATTTAAATATGATACATGTATTTAGATATTTGTAGTAAGTAATTGTCTAATTATTTAATTGTTAAATAATTAGAATTATTTAATATATTTATCTTTATCATTATTATGCTTTTAAATGGCTAATTTGGATTGGTGCATATGTATTTAACTTTTTGAAAATGGTGGCATTTTTTGACTTTTTATTTGATTAAAAATTCAAAAATTAAAATTTATCATTTTAACCTTGTGAAATTCGGCCAACCTTATTTGTTTAAAGCTTTGATTTTTTTTCATTTTGCTTCACTTTTGGTTTCTAAATAGATTACAAAAAAAAAAAGGAGTTGAGAGAAAAACCTAAGTGCTAATGGTGTCAAGTGAAGAAACTTTGAAAATCAAAGGTAATTTCATACTTTTCTTTACTTGAAAATTATTTCTATGCCTTTAGACTTCAACATATGATGTTGTCATGTTTTCTCTATTCTCTTTGGTTTGTAATAAGTTTGTTTGAAGCATGAATCCAAGGTTTTAGCATGTTTATTTTGTAAAGGAAGCATATTAAGTGTTATTAAGCTTATTTTTAGTTATTTGATAACTTGGTAGCCATTCTAGAGTTGCTTAGCGACTAAAAAATGATCTATAATTATTCTTGAGTTGTTTCATGGTGGTGAGAGTTGTTTGGTATGGTAAGGATTGAATTAAAGTTTTGAATTTAATTAATTTGGTCTTAATTGGTCTATTGTATAATTTTGTAAAATTATGGTTCATAACCCCTTCCAAATTTGGGTCTTTTCATATATGTGTTAATTAATTATGTATATATGATGCATATTAATTTTGGTGTTGATTGGACTTGATTTTGAATGGTTTTGAACCAATTTGGACTAAAGTATAATTCTTGAAAACTTGAGGGAACTCTCGACAATTTAGGGAAAATTATTTTCTTGAATTGTAATTTATATTTTCATGTATAAGACATGTATAGATCATTTTGGTAGTGATTTGGAATCACCTAATTATGTATTTGACAAATGAGGACTAAAAAAACAAAATGCAAAGTTTAAGGTCATTTTCGTAATTACTGAAAAAACTGGAAATTTTTTCAGATTTCTGTTTTAATGTATATTTGATGTACAAATCATTTTGGTTGTGATTTGAAATCACTTAAGCTTGTTTTGAATAACTTAGGACTAAAATAATTAAAATGGAAAGTTTTGAGGTTGTATGGTAATTTACTGAAATTATGATTTCAGGGTTAAAAATTTCTGTTTTTGAGTATTGAGTGATTAAAATAAATTACCTAAGAAAAATTAAAGAACTGAAAAAAATTTAATTTTCCCGCATTCCGCTGCGTAACCCGGGTATTTTTCCCAAAATCCCAACATCTTGGGTGGTTGGATTCGTGTCATTCCATTCCTCTTGAAAAAGATTCGACCTCGAATCTTTACATGCATCAAAAGTTGTTAAGTTAGAGACATTAATGTAGCAGACACATGCTACTTATCTTATAAATCCATTTTGTACGCATTGTCATTAATCCTTCCAAGACTTGAAAAGGACCATCCCGTATAGGTTGTAGCTTGGATTTACGCTCCTCAGGAAACCTCTCATTGCACATATGTACCTAAACCTAATCACTAGGCTAAAATACCACATGTTTTCTACCCTTATTGGGGCTGACATGGGCAGTCCCCATAAGTGTCGGGTGGTTAGTTCGGTCAAAAATGCATTTTGCATCATTTTGCGAAAAAATGGTTTTCGTAAAAGTTTCGCGAAGTTTCAACCATATTTATGTTGATATTTGATATTAAATAAATAGGTTTAGGTGAAATATGAATAAATTATTCATATTAGATATTGAATAATGTATTCTGTAATTTAAAAAAGTTTTAAATTACGATTTCACCCGAACAGAGCTTCCGATGCGCCATTCGCCCAAAACCCCAACAAAAATGGTATTAGAGTAGGTCTGATGCTTCATCCATTACATATTCGTATTTGATATTTGATATTTAATCCAATGTTAATGTTCGCACATGCATGTTATCTAAATATTTTTCTTAACTTTTCAGTAATACGCTAACGAAAATATAACAGAAATTTAATTGTTAAATTGAGTTATGTTTTCTATAGGTGGAATTGAATTGTTTAGAAAATAATTTAGATTAAAATAATACATTTGATGTAGAGTATAGCTTCCTGAGGAAAATCCCCGTTTAAATAAGGTTGTAAAGTAGATACATGTTTCTTGGTCAGTCTTATCAGTACGATTTATGGGCATCTTTCTATAACTACATCCGAGATCATGCCAAAGTTGTGAGGGTGTAGGTTATAGAATTATTATCCATACCGATTGTATATTGATACTGGACAAATTCAAGTGAACGTGGAAATCCTGAACGTGCCAAAGCTGTCAAGACTACATCGGTAGCTTGAGTTTGTCATTGACAAGTGAAACCTTGATACGCCTCATTGTGAATGTGCCAATGCTGTCATAACGAGAAACGGTTAGGACCAAAACCAGGAGTCACTGGTGAGTGATTGGCAATGGGTTGTCTACCGAATGAATATACGTAGATGAGATCATGCCAAAGTTGTGAGTCGAAATATATTTACGTGATCCTATTATCACTATGGAATCCGATTTAATTATTGAATTCCTGTTGTCCGTTGGGGATTACGGTATTACGTAAAGTAGTGGGAGACACTGCTGGGTTAAAAAACCATAACTTAAGCAGTGTATAATTTTAAGGAATTTATTGCTTTCGTTTTCTTTTTATTCTATATTGTTTATAGATTTATTCTTCTAATCCACTGCGTATCTTATTACTTGAATAGGTTTTCTGACTTTACTAATGGTTGCATAGTTCTAGGATAGGTTCTAGAAAGACGGTAGACTAAGATATTGTTAGATTAGTTTAAAACCAACGGGAACTGTTGTTCTGATTTTCTTGAAAATCAAGATGGCTTGTGACTTAGTTACTAAGTCACGATAGGTAATCTAAATAGATATCTGCTTTATGATATAACTGTCTAGAAAGAATAGTTTCTTATGCAGTAAGAATTGACTTGAATAGTTCATGTCTCAAGATTCTTGACTGGCATTAAGAAAACCCTATTAGTATTTGTTTATCTTATAATAACGTTTCTTGGCTTTAGTGAGTTTTAGAAGTCACGTGTTTGACACAACTTGCTAATCAATCATTTGCAATTGTTGTGAATAATTGAACGTAAATTATAAAGCTTAAGAAATGAGATATGTGTAGTTGTGTATCGAGAATATCGATTCTCATAATACGACAACTGTAGGTATTGGATACCGGATCTCCCGTCTAGTTATTTAAAATAATGTTTAATAACTTTTTTGATATTTGATATCAAAACTTGTGACAATTAGAGTTACTTGTTCTGTATATACAGTTGTTACATATTTTAAGATGACTAGTAGTGTCATTAATGAAACGATAAACATTAAGAAAATAGTCGGTAAAATAAATAACTTAGAACAGTGCTTTATGAGATTTTATCATAAAATATTAGATGCTTGCTCCGTATGGTAAATGATTGTCTGATACGAGTTCACACCACATATCATTTTCCATTTAATAATATTATATTCAGGATGTGATTAAATCTTATTTAATCAATGATCGTCAGTGGACCACAAGATTTATTATACTAATATATTGGATGTATGTAGTTCAATGAATTTGAAATTGACTTAGATAGTTTTCTTTACTCCGTAACTTATTTAATGAATAGTAATGACTTTGTTACGTGTTTCTAATAGAGAACATGTTGAACATCTTGAATTGTTCGAGAACTTTCAATATGTTTCTAATGAAACGCGGATATAATATTTTGAATGGTTCAAAGATATTCTATTTGTAGTGTTGAAAACTATATCTTTAGAAATTCTTTGCGCGTCTTTGAATTGTTCGGAGATATTTGATGTGATCAAACGCATGAATTTATGGCAATAAGTTCTAAAGTTATTTAATGAATATGATTCTAACTCAATGTTAAACTTCTGCGATTTCATTTGATGGAATTGGTCAGTGGGAGTTATCGAATCTTATATGATTTGATTCGTTGATATTGAATGTTACCGAATTGGTTTTTAATACTCTTGGGGTTATGCTCCAATAATACTAATTCATCTCTTTAATTAAGGTTCCATTTGTTTCTACAGTTATATATATGATATGTATAGTAGAAAATTCAAATCTTGAGAAGTTTGAGATTTGAAACTTTCTTTTGTATAATTGTTATAAAATTGAAAGTACTTGTGCCTCGGAGGTACAAGTAAGGTTTATCATTTATTCTATTTAATGGAATATAGTATTCTATTTGATAGAATATCTTTTCTACGATCCCGAGTAATAAAATTATTTTGTTACTTGGTGGTTAACATTAGATGTTAACAATTATAGAAAAGACTTGACTTAGTGAAGTTAAATGTAAGGGTGATAAACTGTAATGGAACTACGTAATTAATAAGGTGAAATGATCATTAGACATCTTCCATATAAGTTTAATAGGATGTCAAAATCATTTATAAAGTATTTGATACTTAATGATTCTGTTGTTTTCCTATCGAAGAAAATTATCATATAACTTATAGTGGGAGCGATATTTGATATCAATTTCGAAAATTAGCATGGAACCATAGATCTAAGATTGTTAGTGGCTTACTATGATCAAGTTTTAAACTTGATTAAGCTTAAGTTATGAATAGTTCATAAAAATGTAAAAAAAGTTTGCGCAGCAAAAGCGAAGTGAGCTTGATGAAGGTTTGACCTTTATAGTATGACGATGAGAAATGTTATCCTCAGTAGTCTATTATAGATTCTGAGAATACCTGTCTCTAGTCACACTAATTGAACAATTAAAGATTTGTTGGTAAATGTTTATATTAAACATGTATTTTGGCTAAAGAATACAAAGTGATGTTCCTGAATGATTTCTTCGAATGAGAGATCCGTCTTGATTTCTTTGTTTGAAGAGTTCATTCTAGAATGGGCCTAGAGTTTGTATTATGATAAGATCACATTTTGATATACTAGCTTATGGAGCCTATTGTTGACTCAAATAAACTTTCCGAAAATCTGTGTTCTCTGATTTTGATATTAGTCAGATGTCTGGTTTTATCGAAGTATAGAGAATATGTATTTGTCAGTAGGTCCGTGGGAGCGTACAAATTTCTTTCTAGTATTATTTATCCTAAGTCTTATTTTCTCCGTGAAAGCAGTGGGAGTAGTCTCTATTATATTTGACATAAAGTTTCATATATATATATATATATATATATATATATATTATATATATATATATATATATATATATAATATATATATATATATATATTATATATATATATAAAACTAAGAGACTTGTGAGATACTCTCATTAGTCACATATTAGATACGATCTAATAAAGGACTCGGTAGGACTATCTGTATGACAGTTGGTATAACTGTTTGACAGTTGGTATAACTGTTTGACAGTTAACATGTCTTTTATAAAATACAGTATTCATCTTTCGTAAAGTATGATTCCTTTGTCGAAAAAGAGATTGATTATAATGTCTTATCAATCTCATGCATTATAGGATGATAGCGTAATGAATGCTATATTATATGCGATTATAGATATCGATTTAACTGTAATTGTTACAAGTTATTTTGATAAGTTGTGGACCGTATGATGGGTCATAAAACATCTTCTTTGTGATCTTCGAGATATTAAGAATGATTTTCTCATTCATGGAGAATTCAGTTTGCAATCATAATTTCAGATTATTTTTATTCTAATTATGACATCAGATGGTCTATGTCATATAAAGTCAGAAAAGATGTAGTGGAATTGATTATACTAAACTAGTGGAATCAGTTATAACTTATTAAGTATTGACTTATGAAGTTGCATAGTGACCTCATAGATAAGAAGTTTTCATATTAGTGTAGTGCTTACTGTTGTCTTATAATATTTGGATTTGATTTCTAAATACATATAAAACTCAGTAGCTACAGCACAATATTAACATAGCGTCTGAGTCATATTGATATAGATTTGGATTCTGTAAAATATGAATGATGCTGGCTAAGGAAAACAGTTGAGTTTGTTTGATGAACTCAATTTATAAAGTAGGCTTATTTATTATTGCCTATCTCTTAATTTCAATGTAAGCTCTTGAGGGCCACGGTATGTGATACACATTGAGATGTGTATATGATACTGGGGATTGGTACTAGAGAAAGTGGGAAAAATTATTAGGGTTGGTGCTCAGAGTGCCTATCCAGATCATATTTATGTCCGATTCATAAATACGAACAATTCTATTTTCCATAATATTACTAATTTAATGATAGCAACTTTGTCTTTGATACACTTATTCAATCTAATTACGATTGGATATCTGATTACGATTAGATCGAAACTGAATCTGGTTCCGTGATAAGTTTATATTAGACAAAGACCCAGGATTACGATATAGTGCACAGTTATGTAACATCCCCGATCCGGGAGACGTTACCGGTAGGGGATAGCTGTGCTAACCCCATAAGCCTTTGACTTTCTGACCGTAATGTAAACTACTCTAATGCAATGTCATGCTTATAAACCCTAACTCAGCCAGTTATAAAACACTTTTATTACTTGTAAATACATACTCTATAAATGTTTCTGTTTCATTACTTCAATAGACTCTTCTATTGACTGTCACAACTCTAATGCATACAAATTCCTTGACTTTGAACTGGACTTTTACACTTTATGACTTAAGTACTGGTGGACTCCAACCCTTATGACTGCATCAGTATCCATCCTCCCAAGCATCGTCCTCCGAAAATCCTGCAAAACAACTAAAAACTGGTGGGGGGTTAGATTGCTATACTATCTAAGTGAGTGGACTAAAACCAAAAACTAAAGTAAAAGTCTTTTAACTTTAAAATCATACTTTTTAGAAATATCTTTTATAGAAACTCTATTTCTTTTGAAATCTGTTTCTGAAAATCTTTTTCTGAAAAGTATTTCCTAAAAATCTGGTTTCTGAAACTCTGAAAACTTTATACTGAAAATCTGAAAAACTGCGCACTGAAAGTCTTGAAAACTGAAATCTGAAAACTGCTTTACGTCCAAGACCATCACTCAACTGGACGTCACTCTACACCCAGGACAATCACTCAACTGGGTGTACTCTAGAACTGGTGGTACCCTACGTCCAGGACCAATACTCAACTGGCATCGTAGAGCTCTACACCCAGGACCATAACTCAACTGGCAGTGTAGCCACCAAGTTCCGAAATCAGGATTTCGGGACCCTGTAGACCCTAGTCCTGCTCGAGGATCTGAGAGCGTCCCCTCGGTCCTCCACATGTGCACATGTCTCTGAATCCGTCAATTCCACTGTGTCTCAAGTTACATAATGGGGTGAGGTTTTACCTCATGCTCCAAAATACATAAAACTCATGAAAATCACACTTAAATCTGAAATCTGTAAACAGTGCTTTATAAAAATCCTTTACTTTCTCAAAGCATATCTATATAGTAAATAAAAGAAAAACTTCTAACGCCCTAAAGCGTAAAATGTAAGTCCGAAACAATGATAACAAAATAAAAATTAGTTTAAAGGAAAAGTGTCCACTCACAATGATAATTTTGGCTGGCACTGGATCCTTGATCGAAAGGCATTACAGTTCATGCGAATAATATACGATCGGAATTTGATTAGAACAAATCTAGTGAAATAATCTTGATTCATTTAAGGATTCATCTGAATACTATATACTCAAGACTTAAGATCTCTATACTTTGATATAGGACATGTGTAGGAATCAATACAAGTCCTGAAGGGTGGTTTCTAATGTATCAAGGTAAAACCGGAGGGTTAAACTAGTGGGGCATCATTCTGGCCTAGCGTCGCGACGCCGAAAGGATTACGCATCGCGACGCGCGGTGCCCTGAATCCAGTATTCTTCTTCTTCTCGCGTCACGACGCGAAACCCCCCCAGCGTCGCGACGCTACTGCGATTTCCAAAATCTATTTTTTCTCTTCTACTTCTTCCAAAACCAAAATTATTCAATCTTTACTCCATTCTAACTCCTCCAATCTATCAACCAATAACTCTTATATCATCTAACACATCAATAAACATACATTAATCATTATTTAATTTTAAGTCTCTTCAAATCATTCTCAACATATAAAACCCAAAAATTTAACAAGCTTTAATCAATGTCTCTAAACACACAATCATATCCCCCAAGTTAATAATCTCATCAATTGTAATCCAAAAAGTGCTATTATCATCAAATCATTTATACCATCAAAAACCAAAAACTCAAAATTTGGGTTATGGATTCTTACCTTACTTTCTTGATTTCCAACTCTTCTACAAGGTCCCATGGATGCTAAACTTCTTTGCTTCTCTTTCCTTTCTCTTCTTTCTTCTTCTTTCTCTCTTCTTCCTCTTCTTCTCTTCCTTTCCCTCCCTTTTTCCATCACGGTTTTCTTCATTTTTCTCTCCCTTCCATTTCGTTTTTTGTATTTGGTAATCGTGAATTGGTTTCCCTTTTAAAGTATGACCTAATTTATAAAAGAAAATTATAGAAACATCTAGAGAAATGGAGAAGTTTAAGACTCTTATCACTTTGGTCCGATTTTACTATTCATCTAGATTTTGACTTGCCTTTTTGACTTGGTTCTGGTCCGAATTTATAAAAATGTTTAACGCGGAAGTTGTAGGTCTCGGTCTAAGATTTCCGACGATATAAAATTCATAAAATTCCGAGTTCGTATGAAAACGTTATGCCTAAAATACTATATATAGTATAAAAGGGCATACGGTACAGTTTCTTCTCGGGACCTCAAGAAATTTACCAATCGATCCCAAAGTCTTTTCATAAATATATTTGAGTCCCAACATGATTTATTTTACATTCCTTTGTCTCGTACGTACTAATATCGTCATAAAGAGTAGTACTATCTACCGGTCATTACAAGTTACAATGTAGATTGTAATTAGCATTGGGAAGCGCACTATAAGATATATATCCTTAAATAAAGTTCCCGGTCTAAATTTACTAACACAGGTTGGTTAGTAAAATCCGCTGAGGCCAGTACATGTCGTATATCATGACTTGGTCCGATGGTTTATCCTAGTGAACCATGAGTCTCGGGAGACTTGTATAGACATATATGTGTTTATTTGAAAAGAAACTGAACGACTAATTAAAGATTTCCTAATAGATGGTACACCAACGTCAATATGAACCTTCACGAGTTGAGTGAGCATAGTGATTCTTTGACTTGAGATACCACAGTGGGATTTATAATTTATCCTCCACACTTTGATGGAAGTCACTTCAACAATCTATTCATGATCAGACCCCCGTCTGTTCGTTGGATATGGACTGATGCTCATGATATCCACTGCGTATCAAGATAAGATCTGTCAGTCTTATGTACAGGGCATAGACATCTTCACGTGTTTACGATCTAGTGAATCTATGGCCGTGGTATAACTTCGGAAACCAGTTCCGAGTATTATTTAGAGATCGCAAATTGAAAGTCGACTGTATTATACCGAACAGATTGACATTTTCATCTATATCCCTAGTATAATAAGGATAGCAGTGACGGAGGGATTATACGTATGTAATGACCTCGGCTTTCATAGTTTAGCGAGATTATCTGTGGTCGCCATAATCCATGAGTGGGTGGATTATGGACACGAAATTAGATTTCGTGACAGATAAACCTAAACTTAGAGAGTCCCACAATATGAAGTGTACTCGTTGAGCACTTTGGCAAGTCGATATGAATAATACGGATTATTCATTACACTTCACCGGATTAAATGAGTTAATTTGGATCGTTTAATCGGTTAAACGATATCACGTAATTAGGGGATTTTGTCCGATCGTAATAACCGTGTATTTGTATTTGACACATAATACGATTAGATACACATTAATTATTCGTCAAATGAGATTTTGACACATGCCATAAATATATGCATTTATGATTTAATGTAAATAAAAATACATATATCGGTGTTATTTAATTATTTAGTTATTTAATTGTTAAATAATTAAATAATTAAAAAATTTAATATCTTATCCATTTGTCATAATTAGTATCATGAATGGTGATATATAATTGGAACACATGGCATGTATTTATTAAGCTAAATGTGTGACAATTTGATTGGCCAATTAAAAGCCGCTAATTATTAATTTAATTTGATTAAATTATAAAAGGACAATAATACCCCATTGAAGTCAGTTTTTGTGGGTTTAAAAGAAACAAAAATTTTCTTCTTCTTCTTTGAAACCCACTATTGCCGAAACCAAAAGAAATACATACCTTAAAATTGATTTGATGAAACCATGAAGAAAAACAAAAGAAAATTCAAGAAAAGCTTAGCAAATTCAAGAGATTAAAAGGTAATCATTAATCCCTAAGCTTAATCATTAATCCCTAAGCTTAGAAATTTAGTTTCTTGTTTTCTTGAATTACTAGAAATGTTATAGGGTTCTTTTGTCTGTGAAAATTGGGTTTTTTGGTTTTAGTAGATTGATTGGAAGCTATTGCTGCATGTGTGAGGTATATTGGATGGAATTATTATAATTAGTATTCAATTTGATCATCAGATGATGACTGGCTATTCTAGAGTGTTATGACCACTCTTTTGGCACCTAGAATTATTCTTGGGTTTTTCATATGTGGTGACTTTGATTTGGTGTTGAGATTAATTTGATTAATGTTGAAAAATTTGGATTTAAGGCATGAAAAATGGGCAATTTCGTTTTCTATTTCAGACCTGTAAATGATTCTGATTTTGTGATGCAATTGTTGTCTTATGAATGTAATTAATATATTTTGGGATTTGGAACAATTGTCAGAAAGTGTTTCCGAGTTGAAATAAGTGAAAACGGCCCAAAACGGCATTATCGGGTGACTTTTGAGCTAACCGGGTAACGGCTGTCCAAACAGCGAGTTCATCACTTTTCAGGCTGCCCATGAACAGTCCTGACACTATTGGGGCTGACCTGGGTAGTCCTCATAACTTTCGGGTGGTTGGTTCGGTCAAAAATACATTTACGTCATTTTATAGAAAAACGATTTTCGTAAAAGTTTTATGATGTTTCAACCTTAGATTTAGGTGAAATATGAATAATTTATTCATATTAGATATTGAATAATTTATTCTGTAATTTGAAAAAGTTTTAAATTACGATTTCGCCTGAACCGCTCTTCCTATGTGCCATTCGCCCAAAACCCCAATAGTTGGTGGTTGAAAACCATAAACAATTTCAAATGGTAAAAAAGACATAGAATAATGAATGCTACAGTTATATGAAAATTCAATAAAAGGAAAATATTCTTATCAAGACTTCAAATTTTTACAACTACAGTGCGCAATATTTGTGATAAAGTTCTATCATCTACTTCTATTTTTCCATATGTTTGTGGGTGACAAGTAGTAGAATATAACAATTCAGTACCCTATTTAGCCCACAATACTTTCTAGAAATAGCTAAGGGACTTAAAATCTCTATTGGATACAATACTCCTATGTATACCATGGAGTCGCACTATGTCCATAAAAAATAAATCAGCAATGTTTATGGCATCATCAGTTTTATGACATGCAATGAAATATGTCATCTTACTAAACTTATCAACCACAACAAATATATAATCTTTATCTCTCTTTATCCTAGGCAAACCTAATATAAAATCCATCGATATATCAACCCAATGTTCACTAGACATAGACAAATGAGTATACAAACAATGAGACATCAATTTAGATTTAAAATGTTTACATATTATACATTTATCACAAATAAGTTCAACATCACGTTTCATTTTATACCAATAAAAATGCTCATATTAAATTTATTTTTCTGCCAGTTACAAAAAACATATTGTACACATATTATTTTATGTTGTTAGGTTATCCTAATTAGACTTGAATCATATATATTTTTAAATAGTAATTTAAATAAAAATTCTCACTTTTATAATTAGATAGTTTGTGACAATATAATAATTAGGGGTGTTCATGTTGGACAATTATGACCCATAGCATCACTATTTGTACAGAACATGGTGTTATTGTACAAATTAACTATGTGACAAAGGAAATTGCTCTTTTACCATTTGTAATTGGATTACCGGGATATATAAATGATAAAAGTCCATATGATTAGTTTCAGATTAATAAGATATGAGACAATATTAATCCACTAAGGTTTAATCAATAGAATATCCCTAGTTGTAGTATTATTGAGATTGGACACCGATAATGCGGAATAGACTAGTATTGCACGTGTGCGCGTTGTGGGAGCATAACGACATAGTTCTCATATATTTGGGTATTGGATACTCATGCAAGTGTAATAGGAGGTTGTGTTTACCGATGGTACGGAAACAGCTTCACTCTGGACAGACCCCTCGGAATTCCATTGGTAGTATGACTATGTGTCTATGGAAGTCCGAATCAGGGTAGATGTATTTGGTCTTAACCTTGGACATGCATCGCTAATACTTGCGACAATCAATATACTTTGGTTTTGGTCGTCCGTGGCTTTAACAGGTTCTTTGTACGCCTCTTCTGGGTATATTGAGAATCGTAGTGTATTGGGTGTGATGTCAAGATAGAAGTATCACTTCAGTCATATGGAGATGATGGTCACGTAAGATAAGGAACCGGTACTCTTGTATGCTATAGCTATCGAGATAATATGACTAGGTCATGTTTATCTGATTATAGAGACTAGTTACCAGAGATCCGATATGTGCTTTGTACAGGGCAAACACAATTCCAGCTCCAAGCCTTGCATGTGACATCCGATACTGGATTGTAATATTAAATACTACGTATACTACGCCTGACACAAATTACATATTCCTTAAAAGAATATTTCTGTAGAATTGGGTAGGCACGGTGCTTTGCTAGAAGCCAACCATGTCTTGTAAATCGGTAAGAACGTGGTACCGGGTACGCACGTGTTCGGAAGTTCCGACGACCGTATTTACTTCCAACATATCCAGGGATCTCATGGGTCACTTCCCGAAGATTCACCGATGACGTATGAGTCGAACATAATTAATCTGGATCTAATTATAAGAAAGAGAAAATTAATCTAGGATTAATTACAAAGAGATTTTATTTGGGATAAAATAATATTTGAAGAGAGATAACAATTAATTTGGAAATAATCGATAAAATAATATATTCGATATATTAAACGAAATTAGATTTTGACGTGAAATTAAAATTGGATTTTAATTCGGGCAAACGAATTAATTTAGAATTAATTCGCTAGCAACGTGAATAGTAATTTTACTATGTCTAATTATTTAATTAAATTTGATTTAATTACATAGTAACGGAAAATTCATTAATTCAGAATTAGCGAACCCGAGCCCGGGAGTGCTTGCGGGCCCACTCGGATTTTGAATTAAAGTGGGGCCCACAAGTCACATCACGCGTCACATCATTAGTCACTCAAGTGATGGAAGTCTTGTCACTTTTTGGTGATTGACATCTTGTCATTTTTTGATTGATGGGAGTTGTTGGAGGCATTGATGACTTATACCAATTTTTTGAAAATTGGTAAATGATATTTGATTTTTGAAATCAAATACACAACATTCATTCTCTCTTTCCTTCTTCATCAATAACCGAAATTGCATCTCTCCCTCTCCATCTCTTGCTTGGTCGAGAGTTCTAAAAAGAAACAAGGAAATTTTATTGCAAAATTTTCCTTTGCTAGCACATAAAGAGTTCATTCAAAGGTGATAGGGAAACCTTTCCCATGAGTTTGGAACTCAAGAATCTCATTCACAAACCTTGGAGCTTGGAAGCTCAACATACATCAATGGAAGCTTGGAGCACTTCACAAAGGAGGAAAAGTTTTGTTCTCTTCACATCCTAAGCCGATCAAAGTGAGTAATTTCTGCTCCTTTACTTTGATGTATTCACATGTTTCATTGCTTAATTGATCTTGGTTTGACCTAGAAAACCAAACAATGGTATCAGAGCCATGATTGAGCATGAAATTGAATTTAGGGTTCTTAACTTTAATTTGGGTATTTTTGATTTGAGCATGGTTTATTCAAATTGTTTGTTTGAGCATGCTTATAATATGTTAACTTACAGTTGTGCATGACCAATTTGAAGAAAAATTATTTGGATTAATTTTCCCCAAATTAGTAGGCTTGGCCGAATACTATGATTCCTTAAAGTCATGGTGATTTTTATTTTTTGAATCATTGGATGAGTTTAAAAGACATGAGATATATTGATTTATGATTTAATTGGATTGAAATCGAAATCGGATATAAAATCCCTATATTGCCGTGAACAAAGAAGCATATTAGAATTGATTTTGCTTCAATTATATTGGACATGAATTGATAATTATAAAGCATGATTAATTAGTGTAATCGATGTTTTGGAAATATTAATTTAACTAATTAATTATGGCTAATACACTTTAATTAATTAAATTGTGAAATTTGGAATTTTAGAATATAATTAATTGGACTTAATTTGGAATTGGGCTAAAATATTGTATTTGGGCTTAATGGGCTTGGTGGTGCCAAGTTTGGTTTAGGAAAATTGGTTGGGTCTAATTGGGCCTAAAACCATATCCATAAAGTCCAAATATGATAAATGGGCCTTTAAATATTTAATTGGGCCTAATGGGCTAAAATTGATTTCTTGGCAAATAGGGTGATTCCTTTATTGGGCCTTAGTATTTGGGTTTGACCCATATTGACCAAAGCTCATGCCTTAAAAAATTAATTGAAAGCCCATTGTACTTTAATTAAATGAGTATTGGATGTTAATTGGGCTTTGAGACCCATTAAGATTAGATTTAGAATCTAAGTCGTAAAGGCACATTTAAAGTGTAATTATTTAATTTGGAATTAAATTAAGAATTAGTATTGAATATAAATTAAATTAGATTTAATATTGTAGTTCGATATAATTCAAGAATACGTAATTTGAGTACTTATTCTTAAAAGAGTTGGACTTACGTAAATCAAATCGTTGTTTGAACATTGGATGATCACTAATCAAAGATTAATTAATTGGATTAGAATGATTGATAACATGCTTTGTGTGAATACATGGGTGTGATGTATGAATAATGTATATCGGATGGATATTAGTTGGGTAAGGGCAATTTTGGAAATTATTGAAATAAATTTAGAGTTTATTAAATTGGACCTGCGTGTCCAGCCTATTACCTCTTGACTCTTTGTATTTCTCTTCTCACCTATTCCCCTCAATGTAAATGAGGTTTCTTTAAAAGTGTTATGTAATTGGGTAGAAGTAAGAATTATGCTAGCGGGAGAGAGAAAAGGTAGAGATTTGTTCTAGGAAAAAAATGTATTATATATCCATCAGCATATCATTATTATTTTATTTAACGCGACTTATTATGCCTTTTAGAATGCATGCTTAAGGGTGTATGATGAGACCTAATCAAAGATAATTAATTGGTTGCCAATTACGCGAAAAACCCTCAATAAATATTAAGCGTTTTCCTTCCATTGAATGATTCATTCTCAAGATCCAAGACTGGCACTGGTTTGTTGGCCAAAGTCAAGACCTTTGTCCATCGCGGATGTGTTTGAATCATGAAGACTTTGTTCCATATCGCATGTCTTGTCCAAGTTGTGATTTGTTGGCCAAAGCCAAGATCACTTTTTGTCCATCGACATCGATTACGAAGCTTTCCAAAGTCAATGGGTCCCGCTTAACTGGAACCATTAAGCTTGTTGTGCCAAAGCCAAGGCTTAGTTGATTCAGAGGAAAAGGTTAGGAAAATTTATTGGATATAGTACCATATATATTTAATATATGTTTCGGACTTGGAGGTCCACCTACTGGATCTAGGAATTGGATGAGATCCAATTGATCTTAAAGATCTACCTAGTTAAGTTTCATACAACTTGTTGGCCAAAGTCAAGGTTGTGTGTTATTTAACGGGATCCTAGCCCACTAGGAAACTGGATTTCCCGAATACTCCACAGAGGGTTAGAGGCTCGCCGAAAAATAGTGGGAGGAAAGTATTAAATTTGCAATTTTATTTAGATACTTGCCAATACGCGTTCATTTCATTTTTTGTCATTATTTAAATATATATTAGTTGGACTAATATTTAATTGTTGTTTTAAATTAAACAGTTAGACTGTATTCAAACTACTTCTAATTATAGTTGATTATATAATTGGATTATAGTAATCAATATATTTGAATTTAACCAATCAAATTATAGTTGGTTATATAGTTAGACTATAGTAATCATTATATTTAATTGTACCCGAAATCATTGATTGGATAGTTGGACTATTGGAATCAAGACAACTGAAAGATTAGCGTTTAGAACATAATCCTGGGTGAAAATGTCTTTAAACGGCTCCAATTTTCAGAATGGGAATGTAACCTCAGGATAGTTCGTGGAACTGAGAAGTTACTCTATTTGATAGAGCAACCTCTCGGGCCTAAGCCCGGAGTTAAGAAAAAGGTAGAACATGATCTTTGGAAGATTCATGTGATGATAACTTTAGTGCTCAATCTGTTATGATTGCCGCAAAGACTCTTTAATTTCTTCGTCAGAACTAAGGATTATATCTTTGTAGTATGATATTGAAATTGAAGGATCTTCATATATCTATTCTTAGATCTTAGAAGTACTAATTGCAATAGAAAACTCTTGGAGAGTTAATGGCTATGCTCAATGAGACACAGCCAGAGCTTGCAAAAGGGTAAAAAGCGCAAGGCGCATCTTACTTCAACATCACAGAATGCCAAGCCTTGGCCGAAGGCTTCTAGGTGTGGAAAAGGGCAAAGGCAAAATCATCACAGTCTTCTGGGAAGACAATGGACATATCCCAAGATATTTGCCTAAACTGTGGCAAACGGGGTCACTAGAAGCGTGACTGCTGTATGAACAAGGCAGACATGAAGAAAGTAAAGACGGGGCAAGGCTCCGGCTTCAAGCATGTTTGTCATAAACATGTTCATTACTAGTTTCAAAATTGGATTTTGATACTAGATGTGGTACATAAATATGTACTGATGTGTAGAATCTGCGGATTAGCAAGAGACTGACTTCAGTTGAGATCGATCTGCGAGTCGAAAAATGAGACGAGAGTCGCTGTTTTAACCGTATAAACCTAAGTTTAGGAACTACCCTTTGGGTGTGTACTTAAATTAGGAAACTGTTATAATGTAACTAGTTTGACTAGAAACATTATCTCTATATCTAAGTATAACTCGTTGCGGGTATACCTTTATATTCTAGAACACTAAATGTTTTATTTTATAAAGATGATATTGAGATAAGCGCATTAGATGTGAATAACAGTATTTATATTTTGAATATAAATGAATCTTAAATATAAAACATGACAAACAAATAGCTCAAACTGAATTAATCAGATGAGACTTATTTATGGCACTGTTGTCTGGGACACATAAACAAGACTCGTAGATCCATACTTTCGAAGATTGGGTACTAGGATGGATTTGATTCTAATAAAATGATGTCTACAAATCTAGTTTATTAGGCAAAGTGCCTAAAACACCTTTTACTTGGTAAAAGTGCAAGTGCCACCGATCTGTTAGCCCTCGTTCATAGTGACGTAAGTGTTGGTTTCTAAATGAGGTCCCAAGATCATAACAAGCATGAAAATAATGTGTGAATACATCAAAGGAGATAGCGGAATACTAACATCGATCGGTTGAGACGACTTGATGAAGAACAAAACTTTTGAGCTCCTTTGAAGTGCATGCGGCCAAGGCATTCTTTTGACTCCATTGATGCACCAAGCTCCAAGCTTTTGATGATCGTGATTCCATGCTCATGAATAGGTTTCCCTATCACCTTTGTAGAACCCTTTGTGTGCTAGCACTTCTTGATTTTGCCACAAAAATCAAGCTTTTCTATTGATTTTGGCCAAGCCAAATTTGAGAGAAAAATAGCCATTAGGTTCGGCCAAGGAGGAAGAAAGAGAGAAGAATGGTTGGTTTGTGTGTTTAATTGGTTTTGTAAAACAAAAAACCAAATACAAAAGTCAAACACTAATATAAAAACAATATATTATTATCAAGCCATCAAATGGCTTTTCCAACCACTCATATCAAGTCACATCTAGTCACATCTATTACTATTCATGAATAGTGACTAGATGTCAATCACATAACTCAAAGTGACAAGTGATTTGACGCTAGATGTGACTTGCGGACCCCATTTCGATTCTAAATGTGAATGGTTCCGTAAAAACTCTCGGGCCCGGGTTCGCTAATTCCGAATTAACAAATTTTTCGTTGAGTCGTAATTAAATCTAATTTAATTAAATAATTATGCCTAGCACAATTACTATTCACATCGCAAGTGAATTGATTCTAAATCAACTCG
Organism: Zanthoxylum bungeanum; assembly: GCA_019454045.1. Lineage (NCBI taxonomy): Eukaryota > Viridiplantae > Streptophyta > Magnoliopsida > Sapindales > Rutaceae > Zanthoxylum > Zanthoxylum bungeanum. Next base: position 60,874 of record SKCR01001251.1, read on the forward strand.
TTTGCCCGAATTGAAATCTGATTTCAATTTCACGTCGAAATCCAATTTTGTTTAATATATCGAATATATATTATTTTACCGATTAATTCCAAATTAATCGTTATCTCTCTTTTATTGATATTTTATCATAGATAAAATATCTCCGAAATTAATCCTAGATTAATTTTCTCTTTCATCGAATTAATCCCAGATTAATTAAAGTGCGAGTCATATGTCATCGGTGAATCTTTGGGAAGCGACCCATGAGATCCCCGGATATGTTGGTAGTTAATACGGTCGTCGGACTATCCGAACACGTAAGTACCTCGTACTACGTTTTACCAATTTACAAGACAAGATTGGCCTCTAGCAAAGCGCAATGCCTACCCAATTCTCCGAAAATATCCTTACAGGAATAAAGGATCTGTATCAGGCGTAGTATACGTGGTATTGCGTATTTCTATCCAGTATCGGATGATCACGTGCTAGGCCTGGGGCTGGAATTGTGTCTGCCCCGTACGAAGCACTTGTCGGATGTCTGGTAACTAGTCTCTATAATCGGATATACATGACCTAGTCATAATATCCCGATGGCCGCACAGCACTTAAGAGCACTAATACCATATCCTGCGTGACATCATCTCCACTATGACTGGAGTGATACTTCCATCTTGACATCACACCCATTACTCTACGATTCTCAATACACCCAGCATTAGCGTACACAGAACCAGTTAAAGCGCTGGACGACCGCAACCAAAGTATATTGATTGTCGTAAGTATTAGCGGTGCAAGTCTCAGGTTAAGACCAAATACACCTACCCTGATGTCGGACTCCCATAGACACACAGTCATACTACCAATGGGATTCTGAGGGGATCTATCCAGAGCGAAGCTATTTCCCGTACCATTGGTGAAACACAACCTCCTATCGCACTTGCATAAGTATCCAATACTTAAATATATGAGAACTATGTCGTTGTGCCCTCACAACGCGCACAAGTGCAATACTAGTCTTTTACGTATTTATCGATGTCCAATCTCGATAATACTCTGACTAGGGATATTTAATGTTTTATCCTTCGTTGATTGATACTGTCTCATATCATTCTCAATCAAGGAACAAATAACAAGGACCTCTCATCATTTATTCATCCAGGTGATCTAATCACAAATGATAAGAGTGCAATCTCCTTTGTCACATAATTAATTTGTACAACAACACCATGATCTGTACAAATAGTGGCGCTATGGGTCATAACTATCCAATAATCTACCACTTGGCTTATAGCCAGTCACTCGAGTGCTTGACACCCGAACTATGTACGGTTGGCTCAAATTGTTGAGAAAAGCTTTTATCAGCGGATTTGTATGATTATCGTCTGATGCGATTTATACGATCATCACATCGCCACGATGTATGATCTGAACGAATCAGATGAATAGTCGAAATATATATCTGGATCGTTGATGAGACCATTAATTCTTTAGCCTGCGCTGACGCATAGCTCAGCTGCTAACAGAACTATATCTAATCTAATTAGATTTGTTATTGACCCAGATGGCTTCTATTGCTGCCTCAGCTGCAGCAATTACCCACTTTTGTTGTTTATTCGGTAACAGTATCTTGATAGGAAGATTTCCAGCTCAATGTACCGTTATTCAAATTGTATAGTACCGTTTGTGACTTTTAGTCGTTATATCGGTTTAGGAAACTTACAGTAGTGATCCTAGTCACTTCAAGTTCTCCTTCTCCACAGATTAAGACAGCATTCTTAGATCTATAAGATTCTAACGGATGTTCTTAACATCAATCCAGTGACTATCACTTGGATTGGCCAGATTGTGAATTCATATGCTCAAAGCGTATGAGACACCAGGTCACGTACATTTTTCAATGTACGAGTTCTCGCAGAGTTTTAACAACTTAATCTATCCCAGTAGATCTTTATTCATAGAATAAAGGTTGTTACTCCCAAGAATTCTACAGAGAATTTTCTCGAAATACAAGCTTTCGCCAATTGTTTTATGGGAATATCATTTCCAAGAAATGACATATATTATCATTATTTTATACAGGACATTCATTGCCAGTGCGCTCCCACTAACCTCCTAATATATACACAAGAATCATTTTCATTTTGAATTAAATCATACACCATTATGATTACATCAAAACGTTAGTTCCAAGAACCTAATGGTTGCTTCAATCCAAACATAGATCGAATAACCTACAAACCTTGTTTGCTGGTTTTAGTACGACAAAATCATCAAGATGTTATAAACATCCTCCAAAAGGTTTCCGTTTAAGGAAAGTGATTTTGATCTTTAACTGACACATTTCATAAATGAAACGTGCAGCTACAGCAAGCATTATCCAAATGGATTTGCCATGGCAACAGGTAAAAGATTGAACCGTAATCAACACAATGTTGATAGCGATACCTTTCCGCTACAAGCCTATCTTTGTACGTTGGTATGTTGCCTTCCATGTATGTCTTCCTTGAAGACTAATACAGTACCAATAAGCACAATGCCTTACGGTACATCAACTAGTATCTAAACATAGTTGTTATACATGGATTCCATTTCGGACTCATGGCACTTTTCCATAAAATGAGTCGATACCTTGTATCACTTTCTCAAACGTAGTCGATTGGTATACCTCAACAAGATTGACATCTTTATGAGGTGAGATCAGAAACCCATACCCTAGGTTATTTTCTGACCCTCTCTGACCTACGTGGTTCTTGTGTATTCGAAGATTACTGGTAATAGTTTCATCCTTGATGAACTATTTATATTCCATTAAGATTCGGTGCCTGAAATAGTATTACTCCGATTTTCATCGAGTTTTACTATCCTCCCACTTACAACTGCATATCGGTATTCCTCTTAGGAAAATCGCATGGCAAGCAACAATGACATTGTTCTCTTGTGAGACGTATAAGTACTATACTTATTTATCCCTATGATAACCTTTAATTGACACTTATCCAATTTGGGTTCTAGTTTGGTATCATCAAAATATATGCCTAGCATACCCAAATATGCAGGAATGTGAAACCCGGTTTCTTTCCCGTTCATATATATATGAAATCTGTCAAACAGATTTTAATGGAACCTTATTCTAAAAAAGTTCTGCACTGTTAATGCTTATCCGTTGAAGGAAAAGGTAGCTCAGAGCAACTCGTGATTAACCTTATCATGTTTACACAATATGGTTACTTAGTTCGGACACACCGCGTCAAACTGACGTGTTCCGGAGGAGTCCTCATTTGAAAGAATACTATACTCTTTCAAGTATATGTGAAACTTATTGCTTAAGTATTTTCCATTACGGTCTTACCGTGACGATTTAATACTTTAGCCGATCTGTTTGTCTATTTCTTGTCGAAACTCTAAAAGTTTCTGATTTGTGTTCTTCAAAAGATACACATAACCATAACGCGATGCCACATCCGTATAGGTCACGAAATATTCACATCCACATCTAGCCTAGCTAGACATAGGCCCATTTTTTTCACTATTAACTAGGGCTAACAGATCTGTGGCATTTACACTTTTACCAAGTAAATAGTGCTTTAGGCACTTTGCCTAATAAACTAGATTCATAGACTTTATTTGATTGGAATCAAATTAGTCCTAGTACCCACTCTTCAAAAGTGCGGATATACGATTCTTGTTTGATTGTGTCCCAGAAAACAACGCCACAATTAGTTTCATCTGATCAAATCAGTTTGAGCTATTTGTTTGTCATGTTATATGTTTGAGAAATTATTTATATTCAAAATATAAATACTGTTATTCACATCTAATGTGTTTATCTCTCAGTATCATTTTTATTAATGAAACACTTTAGTGTTCTAGAATATAAAGGTTTATCCGCAACGGATTGAACACTGATATATAGATAATGTTTCTAGTCAAACTAGTTACATTATAACAGTTCCCTAATTTAAGTACATACCCGAATGGTAGTTCCTAAACTTAGGTATCTACAGTCGAAAAAACGACTTACGACCCGTTTCAGATTCGCAGATTAATCTCAGCTTGAAGTCAGTATCCTACTCACAGCATATTCTGAATCATCAATACATATATTTATGTACCACACTAAGTATTTTAAAATCCAATTTTAATACTAGTAATGGACATACTTTTGACAAACACATTCTTAAAGTCAGAGCCTTGCTCTTTCTTTAATTCCTTCATGTCTGCCATATCCAAACGACAGTCACTTTGGGATATGTCCTTTATCTTCCCAGAAGATTATAATGATTTTGCCTTTACCTTTTTCAACAACATTTCAGAAGTCTTTGGCCAAGCCTTGAGTTTATGGAATTTTGAAGTAAAGTGCGCCTTGCGCTACTTGCTTAATTGCAAAGTTTGACTTTATCTCCTTGAGAATAGTCATTAATTCTTCAAGAATTATTTATTTTCAATTTTAATACTTCTTAAATCTAAACATAGATTTATGACATGTATATCGGATTAAGCACTGTAAGTTATCATCACATAAATCTTCCAAAGATTATGCTCTATTATTTGCTTAATTATGGGCTTAGACATAATATATTATTTTATCAAATAAAGTAACATATTATTTATTTCCAGGACCATCCTGAAAACATTTCCAATTTGAAAATTAAACCATTTAAAACATTTTAATCCCTGATTATATTTTAAATGTCCAACTTTCAATGTTATTTTGATTTTAATAGTCCAACTATTTAATCAACGATTTAGGCACTATATATTATAATGATTACAATAGTCCAACTATTTAATCAACTATAATTTTAATAGAGTAAAAATCAATTATATTGATTACTATAATCCAATTATAAAATCAACTATAATTGAATGGTTTGAATATAGTCCAACTATTTATTAAAAACAACAATTTAAATATTATTCCAACTAACATTTAATTATGACGACGAATGATATTTGTTTGAGCGCATATGGCAAGCAATTAAACGAATATTGCAAATTCAATTCTTGCCTCCCACTATTTTTCGGCGAGCCTCTAACCCTCTGTCGAGTACTCGGGAAACCATGTTTCTTAGTGGGCTAGGATCCCGTTAAATGTCACACAATCTTGACTTTGGCCAACAAATTGTATGATAATTAACTAGGTGGATCTCTAAAATCAATTGGATCCAATCCAATTCCTAGATCCGGTAGGTGGACATCCAAGTCCGAAACATATATCTTATATATGCCTACATATCCGATATGTAGCCTAACCTTTTTCCTCTGAATCAACTAAGCCTTGGCTTTGGCATAACAAACCTAGTGATCCCAGTCAAGCGTGACTCATTGACCATGGAAAGCTTCGTAATCAATGTCGAGTGACAAGAAGTGGTCTTGACTTTGGCCAACAAACCACAACTTGGACAAGACACCGATATGGAACAAAACTCTCTTGATTCAGACACATCTTTGATGGACAAAGGGCTTGACTTTGGCCAACAACCTAATGCTAGTCTCGGATCTTGAGTAAGAATCACTCAATGGAAGGAAAAATGCTTGATATAAAGTGAGGGTTTTTCGCGTGCAAATTGGCTACCAATTTATTATCTTTGTTAAGGTCTCATCATCATACACCCTTAAACATGCATCTAAATACATAATAAAGCGAGTATGAAATAAAATAATAATGATATACGGATGGATACTTAACACATTGATCCTAGATCAAATCTCTCCATTTCTCTCTCAAACCAGCACTTGTAATACTTCTACCACCCGTTACACTACACTTCTAAAGAAACCTCATTTAAATTGAGGGGAATAGGTGAGAAGAAAAATAGAATAGAGGTGATAAGGCTGGACACGCAGGTCCAATTTAATAAATCGAATTTATTACAATAATTTCCAAAATTACCCCCACCCGAATAATATCCATCTGATATTCATTATTCATTCATCACAACCATGTATTCACACAAGCATGTTATCAATAAATCTAATAAAATTAATTAATCTGATAATTAGTGATCATCCAATGTTCAAACAACGATTTGATTTTGTGCGAGTCAAACTCGTTTTGCGAATAAGTACTCAAAGTACGAATTCTCGAATTAAATTATACTACAACATTAAATCCAATTTAATATGTATTTAATACTAATTCACTATTCAATTCCAAATTAAATATTACACTCTATTAATAAACCTTTTACGACTTAAATTCCAAATTTAATCGCTACGGGTCTTAAAGTCTGATTAACGTCCAACGTCAATTTAATTCAAGTGCAATGGGCTTTCAATTAATTTCTTTAAGGCATGGGCTTCGGCAACCAAAGCCCAATCAAGGAGTAGCCCCATAAGCCTAGAAATCAATTTCGGCCCATTAGGCCCAATTAAACTATAAAGGTTCATTAGGTCGCATTTGGGTTTTATGAATCGGTATTGGGCCCAATTGGATCCAATCCAATTTGCCTAAACCCAACTTTGTACAACAAAGCCCAATAAGCCCATTTACAACTTTAAAAGCCCAAATCCAATTTTAAGGCCCAAATAATTAAATTACCAAATTCCAAATTTCCAATTTAATTACCTAAGTGTATTACATGATTAATTAATCAAATCAATATTTCCTAAACATCATTTTGTCAAATTAATCATGCTTTTATCATCATCACATGTCCAACATAATTTGATGAAAAATCAAACCCATTATGTTGGATAATATGACCCATAGCGTCACTATTTGTACAGATCATAGTGTTGTTGTACAAATTAACTATGTGACAAAGGAAATTGCGCTCTCATCATTTGTGATTAGATCACCTTAGATATATAAATGATGAGAGATCCTTATGATTTGTTCCTTGATTGAGAATGATATGAGATAGTATCAATCAACGAAGGATAAATCATTAAATATCCCTAGTCAGAGTATTATCGAGATTGGACATCGGTAAATACGTAAAAGACTAGTATCGCACTTGTGCGCGTTGTGAGGGCACAACGGCATAGTTCTCATATATTTAAGTATTGGATATTTATGCAAGTGCGGTAGGAGGTTGTGTTTCACCGATGGTACGGGAAACAGCTTCGCTCTGGATAGACCCCTCGGAATCCCATTGGTATTGTGACTATGTGTCTATGGGAGTTCGACATCAGGGTAGGTGTGTATGGTCTTAACTTGAGACTTGCACCGCTAATGCTTGCGAAAATCAATATACTTTGATTGAGGTCGTCAGGGGCTTTAATCGGTTCTGGTACGCCGATTTTGGGTATATTGAGAATCATAGAGTATTGGGTGTGATGTCAAGACGGAAGTATCACTTCAGTCATACTGGAGATGATGTCACGTAGGATACGGTATTAGTGCTCTTAAGTGCTGGCCGGCCATCGGGATATTATGACAAGGTCATGTATATCCGATTATAGAGACTAGTTACCAGACATCCGACATGTGCTTCGGACGGGGCAGACACTTATCCAGCCCCATCCCTAGCACGTGACTATCCGATACTGGGCCGATATACATAATACTTGGTATACTACGCTTGATATAGATCCTTGTATATTCTATATGGATATGACCGGAGAATTGGGTAGACTTCGTGCTTTGCTAGAAGCCGACCTTGTCTCGTAAATCGGTAGAACGTAGTACTTGGTACGTACGCGATTCAGATACTCCGACGATCGTATTTACTCTGCCAACTTATCCGGGCATCTCATGGGTCGCTTCCCGATAATACACCGATAACGCATAACTCGCACTCATAATTATTCTAGGATTATATAGAAGAGATAGAAAATTAATCTAGGATTAATTACGAAGATATTTTATCTATGATGAAATATCGTCTAGAGAGAGATAATGATTAATTTGGAATTAATCGGTAAATTAATATATTTGATATATTAAACGAAATTAGATTTCGACGCGAAATTAAAATTAGATTTTAATTCGGGCGAATGAATTAATTTGGAATTAATTCATTAGCGACGTGAATAATGAATTCGCTAGGCGTAATCATTTAATTACGACGCGACGGAAAATTTGTTAATTTGGAATTAGCGAACCCGAGCCGGAGTGTGATTGCGAGCGCATTCGTATTTTGAATTTGAATACGGCAACGCAAGTCATATCAAGCGTCAAATCATTCATCACATCAAACGTCAAATCAAAAGTCACTTTGAGTGATGTGATTGATTGATGTGATTGAGTTGATTGATTGAAAGACACACATCAAGTCACTTTAATAAAGTGACAATGAATAGTGATGGGTGTTGTTGGAATAGTGTTGTGTAATTGATTACCATTTACTTTATTTGATATTTTAAATGGTAAATGCTTATTATCTTTTGGAAATTATATAAAGCATTTTTGGTAATTCATTTTACAAGTCAACCACAACACATCTCCATCTATTCTTCTCTCTTCCTCACGCCCAAGGGGCTGTCTTCTCTTCACTGGATCAGCTCACTGCCGTGAGCTTAATGGGAGGTAATGAGTGGTTTTTGTTGCAAAACACAAGTGCTAGCACACTTACGAGAGTTGCGAAGGTGTTAGGGAGGTTCACCCATGAGGCGGGATCCGTTCAACGAAGCTTGGAGCTTGACGAAGGACCATCTTCACGCCCAAAACAGTGAGCAACATCACTTGCAGTTCACGCCCTTGGCAGTGGGTTTTTTAAGTTTTGTTGCTTGCCGCGTCTCCACCACCATCGATGTGAGTTTTCCGCTACCTCCGTTGATGTGTTCACACATTGTTTTCATGTCTTGCTTGATCTTGGGACCTAGAAACAAACCTAACAATGGTATCAGAGCTATGGGTTCAAGCATGAAAATGTAGGGCTTAAAATTGGGTATTTTGTATTTGAGCATGATTTAACGAAATTGGATGATTGAGCATGCTTAATATATGTTATATTGAAGATTGATTTGATCAATTTCAAAAAAATGTGATTGGATCAATTTTTCCCAATTTTTTCATCTTGGCCGAATGTAATGTTGATTTTGGGTTCTTGGAATTTTTTGATTTTGATTCGTTTGATGAGTTGGAATTATTAAGGATAATGTTAATTTGAAACTAATTGGATTGGATTTTGAATTGAACATAAAATCCCCAAAAGTTATCACCTTGGCCGAATGTGATTATGCCCTAATGTCTTGGTATATTTTGATTTTGAACAATTGGATGTGTATGAAATCATTTAGGATGTTGATTTAATGTCGATTGTGGGTTCGATTGGATTGAAACCAAATCGGACACAAAATCCCTCCTTGGCCGAGAGCATTAAAGCATGTAATGGGTTTGATTTTTTCATTTATGTGTTGGACATGTGATGATGATGTTTAGCATGATTAATTGGACTAATTAAGTGTTTTAGAAATATTGATTTAGGTGATTAATCATGTAATGCACTTTAGGTAATTAAATTACGGAATTGGATTCATGTGATTTAGTTATTTAGGCCTTAAATTGAATTTGGGCTTCTAATGTTGTAATTGGGCCTATTGGGCTTGATTTTATCAAGTTGGGTTTAGGCCAAATGGATTGGATCCAATTGGGCCCAAAACCACTTCCGTTAAGCCCAATTGCGACTTAATGAACCTTTAAAGTTTGATTGGGCCTAATGGGCCAAGATTGATTTATGGGCTTATGGGGTAAATCCCGGATTGGATTTTGGTTATTCGGATTGACCCGAGTTGACCAAAAGTCCACGCCTTAAGAAATCAATTAAAAGCCCATTGGACTTTAATTGAATTGACGTTGGACGTTGATCGGTTTTTGAGACGCGTTACGATTAAATTTGGAATTTAAGTCGTAAAAGGTTTATTATTAAAGTGTAATATTTAATTTGGAATTAAATAACGAATTGGAATTGAATGCATATTAAATTGGATTTGATAACGTAGTTTAATTTAATTCGAGAATTCGTACTTTGAGTACTTATTCGCAAAAACGAGTTTGACTCGAACAAAATCAAATCGTTGTTTGAACATTGGATGATCACATAATTATCAGATTAATTAATTTGATTAGATTGATTGATAGCATGCTTGTGTGTGAATACGTGGTTATGATGAATGAATAATGTATATCGGATGGATATTAGTCGGGTGGGGCAATTTTGGAAATTGTTGTAATAAATTCGATTTATAAAAATTGGACTTGCGTGTCCAGCCTTATCACCTTTATTCTCTTTGTATTCTCTTCTCACCTATTCCCCTCAATGTAAATGAGGTTTCTTTAGAAGTGTAGTGTAACGGGTAAAAGTAATACAAGTGCTAGCTCGAGTGAGAAAGAGAGAGATTTGATCTAGGATCAATGTGTTAAGTATCCATCCGCATATCATTATTATTTTATTTTCATACTCACTTTATTATGTGTTTAGAATGCATGTTTAAGGGTGTATGATGATGAGACCTTAACAAAGATAATTAAATTGGTAGCCAATTTGCACGCGAAAAGCCCTCATCAAATATCATGCGTCTTTTCCTTCCATTGAGTGATTCTTGCTCAAGATCCTAGATTGGCATGGGTTGTTGGCCAAAGTCAAGCCCTTGTCCGTCGAAGATGTGTTTGAATCACGAGGCTTTGTTCCATATTGGTGTCTTGTCCAAGTCGTGGTTTGTTGGCCAAAGTCAAGACCACTTCTTATCCAACGACATTGATTACGAAGCTTCCATGGTCAATGGGTCCACGCTTGACTGGGATCATTAGGTTTGTTGTGCCAAAGCCAAGGCCTAGTTGATTCAGAGGAAAAAGGTTAGGGTATATATTCGATATATAGGCATATATAAGATATATGTTTCGGACTTGGATGTCCACCTACTGGATCTAGGAGTTGGATGAGATCCAATTGATCTTCGAGATCTACCTAGTTAACTATCATACAATTTGTTGGCCAAAGTCAAGATTGTGTGATACTTTAACGGGATCCTAGCCCACTAGGAAACACGGTTTCCCGAGTACTCGACAGAGGGTTAGAGGCTCGACAAAAAATAGTGGGAGGCAAGAATTGAATTTGCAATATTCGTTCAATTACTCGCCATACTCGCTCAAACAAATATCACTCGTCAAAATAAATTAAAAGTATTAGTTGGACTAATATTTAGATTGTTGTTTTAATTAACGGTTGGACTGTATTATAGTTGATTATATAATTAGATTATAATAATCAATATATTTGAATTAATTAATTTCGATTTACAGTTGATTTTATAATTGGATTATAGTAATCAATGTAATTGAGGTTAATTAATTTAAATAATATTTGATTGTATAGTTGGACTATGATAATCATTATAATAAATAGTACCTATAATAAATTGATTAAATAGTTGGACTATTGAAATCATGAAAGAATTGAAAAGTTGAATATTTAAGATATATAATCCTCGGATTAAATGTTTTAAAATGATTTAATTTTCAATTAGGAATATATAATAGGTTAGTTTATTTGATAAAATAACTTATTATACCAAAGCCCAAAATTAAGCAAATAGTAGAGCATAAAATCTTTGGAAGATTTATGTGATGATGACTTTAGTGCTTAATTTAATATACTTGTCATAAATCTATCTTTAGATTTAAAAGATATTAAAATTGCAATATGTAATTCTTGGAGAATTAATGACTATTCTAGAGGAGAAAAGTCAAAGTTTGCAATTGGGCATATTGCACAAGGTGCACATCATTACAATATTCTAAAACCCAAGGCTTGGCCAAAGGTTTGTGAAATATTGAAAAGGACAGTGAATATATATCCCAAAGTGACTACCGTTTGGATATGGCAGACACGGAGGAATTAAAGAAAGAGCAAGGCTCTGACTTTAAAAATGTTTGTCAAAGTTATGTTCACTACTAGTATTGAAATTAGATTTTAAATACTTAGTGTGGTACATAAAATATATGTATTGATGTTCAGAATCTGCTATGAGCAGGATACTGACTTCAAGCCGAGATTTCTCTGCGAATCGGAAACGAGACGAAAGTCTCTGTTTCGACCGTAGATACCTAAGTTTAGGAACTGCCCTTTGGATATATACTTAAATTAGGAACTGTTACAATGTAACTAGTTTGACTAGAGACATTATCTCTATATCAGTGTTTAATCCATTGTGGATAAACCTTTATATTCTAGAACACTAAGTGTTTCATTATATAAAGATGATACTGAGATAAATGCATTAGATGTATACAACAGAATTTATATTTTGAATATAAATAAAATCTCAAACATATAAAATGACAAATTAGTAGCTCAAACTGATTTGATCAAGTAGAGACTTATTTGTGGCATTGTTGTCTGGGACACAATTAAACAAGACTCGTATATCCACACTTTTGAAGAATGGGTACTAGGACTAATTTGACTATTCAAATAAGGTCTACGAATCTAGTTTATTAGGTAAAGTACCTAAAACACTATTTACTTGGTAAAAGTATATGTGCCACCGATCTGTTAGCCCTATTCATGGTGAAGTTAGTGGGCCCATGTCTAGCTAGGCTAGATGTGAATATGAATATTTCGTGACCTTAACGGATGTGGCATCACGTTATGGTTATGTGTTTCTTTTAAAGAACACAAATCGGAAACTTTAGAGTTTTCGACACGAAGTGAAAAACAAATCGGCTATAGTATTATGACGTCACGGTAAGACCGTATTGGAAAATACTTAAGCATTAAGTTTCATTTATACCTGAAAGAGTATAGTATTCTTTCAAATGAGGACTCCTCCTGGAACACGTCAGTTTGACGGTGTGTCCGAACGGACAAACCAAATTTTGTTGGACATGATAAGGTTAATCATGAGTCGCTCTGAGCTACCTTTTCCTTCAAAGATAAGCGTAAACAGTGCAGAGCTTATTTAGAATAAGGTTCCATTAAATTCTGTTTGACAGACTTCATATTGGATATGAATCGGAAGGAAACAGGGTTTCACACTCCAGAAGATTTGGGAATGCCAGACTTACGTTTGGATGATACCAAACAAGAACCTAAATCGGATAAGTGCCAAATGTAGGTTATCCTAGGGAAAACCATAAGTATAGTACTTAAACATCTCACAAGAGAACAATGTAATTGTTGCTCACCATGCAGTTTTCCTAAGAGGAATACCGATATGCAGTGGTCAGTGGGAGGACAGTAAAACTCGATGAAAATCGGAGTAATACTGTTCAAGGCACGAAGTCCTTAATGGAACACAAACAGTTCATCAAATGATGAATTTGTACCATTAATCTTCTAATACACAAGAACCCCGTAGATCGGAGAGAGTCAGAAAACAACCTAGGGTATGGGTTTCTGATCTCACCTCATAAAGATGTCAATCTTGTTGAGGTATTCCATCCGACTACGTTTTTTTTGAGGAAGTGATACCAGGTATCGACTCCCTTCATGGCAAAGTGCCATGAGTCCGAAATGGATTCCATGCATAACAACTATGTTTGGACACTGGTTGTTGTACCGCAAGGCATTGTTGTGCCTATAGGTACTGCATAAGTCTTCAAGGAAGACATACATGGATGGCAACATACCAACGTACAAAGCTAGGCTTGTAGCGGAAAAGTATCGTCATCAACATTGTGTTGATTACGGTTCGACCTTTTACCTGTTGCCACGGCAAATCCATTTGGATAATGCTTGCAGTAGCTGCACGTTTCATTTATGAAATGTGTCAGTTAAAGATCAAAATCGTTTTCCTTAAACGGAAACCCTTTGGAGGATGTTTATAACATCCTGACGATTTTGTCGTACTAAAACCATTAAACAAGGTTTGCAGGTTATTCGATCCATGTTTGGATTGAAGCAAGCATTAGGATTCTTGGAATCATCGTTTTGATGTAATCATAATGGCTTATGATTTAATTCAAAACGAAAATGATTCTTGTGTATATAAGGAGGTTAGTGAGAGTGCACTGACCATAAATGTCCTGAATAAAATAATGATGATATATTATTTCTTGGAAATGATATTCCCATAAAACAATCGGCGAAAGCTTGGTTTTCGAGAAAAATCTCCGTAGAATTCTTGGGAGTAACAACCTTTATTCAAGGAATAAAGATCTACTGGGATAGATTTGGAGTTGTTAACACTCTCTGGGAAATTGTACATTTAAAATGTACTTGATATGGTGTCTCATATGCTTCAAGCATATGGAGTCACAATCGGGTCAATCCAAGTGATAGTCACTGGATTGATGTTAAGAACATCCGTTAGAATCTTAGAGATCTAAGGATGTTGTCTTAATATGTGGAGAAGGAGAACTTGAAGTGACTGGGATCACTACTGCAAGTTTCCAAACCGATAAAACGACTGAAAGTCGCAAAAGGTGCTATACAGTTTAAATAACGGTACAGTAAGCTGGAAATCTTCCAAGCAAGATACTGTTGCCGAATAAACAACAAATACGGATTAATTGCAGCAGCTGAGGCAGCAATAGAAGCCATCTGGGTCAATAATAAATCTAATTAGATTAGATATAGTTCTGTTAGCAGCTGAGCTAGGCGTCAGCGCAGGCTAAAGAATTAATGGTCTCATCAACGTTCCAGATACATACTTCGACATATCATCTGATTCGTTCGGATCATACATCGTGGCGATGTGATGATCGTATAAATCGCGTCAGGCGATAATCATGGAAATCCGCTGACGAAACCTTTTCTCAGCAATTTGAGCCAACCGTACATAGTTCGGGTGTTAGGCACTCGAGTGACTGGCTATAGGCCAAGTGGGAGATTGTTGGATAATATGACCCATAGCGTCACTATTTGTACAGATCATAGTGTTGTTGTACAAATTAACTATGTGACAAAGGAAATTGCGCTCTCATCATTTGTGATTAGATCACCTTAGATATATAAATGATGAGAGGTCCTTATGATTTGTTCCTTGATTGAGAATGATATGAGACAGTATCAATCAACGAAGGATAAATCATTAAATATCCCTAGTCAGAGTATTATCGAGATTGGACATCGGTAAATACGTAAAAGACTAGTATCGCACTTGTGCGCGTTGTGAGGGCACAACGGCATAGTTCTCATATATTTAAGTATTGGATACTTATGCAAGTGCGGTAGGAGGTTGTGTTTCACCGATGGTACGGGAAACAGCTTCGCTCTGGATAGACCCCTCGGAATCCCATTGGTATTGTGACTATGTGTCTATGGGAGTCTGACATCAGGGTAGGTGTGTATGGTCTTAACCTGAGACTTGCACCGCTAATGCTTGCGACAATCAATATACTTTGATTGAGGTCGTCAGGGGCTTTAACCGGTTCTGGTACGCCGATTTTGGGTATATTGAGAATCGTAGAGTATTGGGTGTGATGTCAAGACGGAAGTATCATTTCAGTCATACTGGAGATGATGTCACGTAGGATACGGTATTAGTGCTCTTAAGTGCTGGCCGGCCATCGGGATATTATGACAAGGTCATGTATATCCGATTATAGAGACTAGTTACCAGACATCCGACATGTGCTTCGGACGGGGCAGACACTTATCCAGCCCCAGCCCTAGCACGTGACTATCCGATACTGGGACGATATACACAATACTTGGTATACTACGCTTGATATAGATCCTTGTATATTCTATATGGATATGACCGGAGAATTGGGTAGACTTCGTGCTTTGCTAGAAGCCGACCTTGTCTCGTAAATCGGTAGAACGTAGTACTTGGTACGTACGCGATTCGGATACTCCGACGACCGTATTTACTGCCAACTTATCCGGGGATCTCATGGGTCGCTTCCCGATAATGCACCGATGACGCATAACTCGCACTCATAATTAATCTGGGATTATATAGAAGAGATAGAAAATTAATCTAGGATTAATTACGAAGATATTTTATCTATGATGAAATATCGTCTAGAGAGAGATAATGATTAATTTGGAATTAATCGGTAAATTAATATATTTGATATATTAAACGAAATTAGATTTCGACGCGAAATTAAAATTAAATTTTAATTCGGGCGAATGAATTAATTTGGAATTAATTCATTAGCGACGTGAATAGTGAATTCGCTAGGCGTAATCATTTAATTACGATGCGACGGAAAATTCATTAATTTGGAATTAGCGAACCCGAGCCCGAGTGTGATTGCGAGCGTATTCGTATTTTGAATTCGAATACGGCAACGCAAGTCACATCAAGCGTCAAATCATTCATCACATCAAACGTCAAATCAAAAGTCACTTTGAGTGATGTGATTGATTGATGTGATTGAGTTGATTGATTGAAAGACACACATCAAGTCACTTTAATAAAGTGACAATGAATAGTGATGGGTGTTGTTGGAATAGTGTGTGTAATTGATCACCATTTACTTTATTTGATATTTTAAATGGTAAATGCTTATTATCTTTTGGAAATTATATAAAGCATTTTTGGTAATTCATTTTACAAGTCAACCACAACACATCTCCATCTATTCTTCTCTCTTCCTCACGCCCAAGGGGCTGTCTTCTCTTCACTGGATCAGCTCACTGCCGTGAGCTTAATGGGAGGCAATGAGTGGTTTTTGTTGCAAAACACAAGTGCTAGCACACTTACGAGAGTTGCGAAGGTGTTAGGGAGGTTCACCCATGAAGCGGGATCCGTTCGATGAAGCTTGGAGCTTGACGAAGGACCATCTTCACGCCCAAAACAGTGAGCAACATCACTGCAGTTCACGCCCTTGGCAGTGGGGTTTTTCAATTTTTGTTGCTTGCCGCGTCTCACCACCAATCGATGTGAGTATTCCGCTACCTCCGTTGATATGTTCACACATTGTTTTCATGTCTTGCTTGATCTTGGGACCTAGAAAACAAACCTAACACATTAATCATGCTACATGTCTCGGCCAAGGAGGGACTTTTTATCCGATACGAATTCAATCCAATTAATTTCACAATCGATATTAAATCCTCATCCCGAATTATTTCTAACTCATCTAATGGATCAAAAAAAAATTCCAAGACATTAGGGCATCATGTTGCATTCGGCCAAGGTAAGTATTTGGGGGAAAATGTTCAATTCAAAATTTAATCCAATTAATTTCAAATTAACATCATCCTACATGATTCCAACTCATCCAAAGAATCAAAATTAAAAAATTCCAAGATTCCAAATAGCCCTAAACTTTCGGCCAAGCACAAAAAATTGGGGAAATTTGATCCAATCAGAATTTCATCAAATTGATCCAATCAATCCTTAATTCAATAACATTTAAGCATACTCAATCATCCAATTTCATAAAATCATGCTCAAATTCATTTAACCCAATTTTAAGCCCCAAAAGTTTCATGCTTGAACCTAGGCTCTTGATGCCATTGTTGGTTTCTAAATGAGGTCCCAAGATCATAACAAGCATGAAAATAATGTGTGAATACATCAAAGGAGATAGCGGAATACTCACATCGATCGGTTGAGACGATTTGATGAAGAATAAAACTTTGAGTTCCTTTGAAGTGCATTCGGCCAATGGATTCTTTTGACTCCATTGATGCACCAAGCTCCAAGCTTTTGATGATGATGATTCCATGCTCATGAATAGGTTTCCCTATCACCTTTGTATAACCCTTTGTGTGCTAGCACTTCTTGATTTTGCCATAAAAATCAAGCTTTTCTATTGATTTTGGCCAAGCCAAATTTGAGAGAAAAATGGCCATTAGGTTCGGCCAATGGGGAAGAAAGAGAGAAGAATGGTTGGTTTGTGTGTTTAATTGGTTTTGTAAAATAAAAAACCAAATACAAAAGTCAAACACTAATATAAAAACAATATATTATTATCAAGCCATCAAATGGCTTTTCCAACCACTCATATCAATATAATATTACTATTCATGAATAGTGACTAGATGTCAATCACATCACTCAAAGTGACAAGTGATTTGACGCTAGATGTGACTTGCGGACCCCACTTCGATTCTAAATGTGAATGGTTCCGCAAATACTCTCGGGCCCGGGTTCGCTAATTCTGAATTAACGAATTTTCCATTGAGTCGTAATTAAATCTAATTTAATTAAATAATTATGCCTAGCACAATTACAATTCACGTCACAAGTGAATTGATTCTAAATCAACTCGTTTGCCCGAATTGAAATCCGATTTCAATTTCACATCGAAATCCAATTTTGTTTAATATATTGAATATATATTATTTTACCGATTAATTCCAAATTAATCGTTATCTCTCTTTTATTGATATTTTATCCTAGATAAAATATCTCCGAAATTAATCCTAGATTAATTTTCTCTCTCATCGAATTAATCCCAGATTAATTAAAGTGCGAGTCATATGTCATCGGTGAATCTTTGGGAAGCGACCCATGAGATCCTCAGATATGTTGGTAGTAAATTCGATCGTCGAACTATCCGAAAACGTAAGTACCTCGTACTACGTTTTACCGATTTACAAGACAAGGTTGGCCTCTAGCAAAGCGCCATGCCTACCCAATTCTCCTGAAATATCCTTACAGGAATAAAGGATCTGTATCAGGCGTAGTATACGTGGTATTGCGTATTTCTGTCCAGTACCGGATGATCACGTGCTAGGCCTGGGGCTGGAATTGTGTCTGTCCCGTACGAAGCACTTGTCGAATGTCTGGTAACTAGTCTCTATAATCGGATATACATGACCTAGTAATAATATCCCGATGGCCGCGCAGCACTTAAGAGCACTAATACCATATCCTGCGTGACATCATCTCCACTATGACTGGAGTGATACTTCCATCTTGACATCACACCTATTACTCTACGATTCTCAATACACCCAGCATTGGCGTACACAGAACCTGTTAAAGCCCTAAACGACCGCAACCAAAGTATATTGATTATCGTAAGTATTCGCGGTGCAAGTCTCAAGTTAAGACCAAATACACCTACCCTGATGTCGGACTCCCATAGACACACAGTCATACTACCAATGGGATTCCGAGGGGGTCTATCCAGAGCGAAGCTATTTCTCGTACCATCGGTGAAACATAACCTCCTATCGCACTTGCATAAGTATCCAATACTTAAATTTATGAGAACTATATCGTTGTGCCCTCACAACGCGCACAAGTGCAATACTAGTCTTTTACGTATTTATCGATGTCCAATCTCGATAATACTCTGACTAGGGATATTTAATGATTTATCCTTCGTTGATTGATACTGTCTCATATCATTCTCAATCAAGGAACAAATCACAATGACCTCTCATCATTTATTTATCTAGGTGATCTAATCACAAATGATAAGAGTGCAATCTCCTTTGTCACATAGTTAATTTATACTACAACACCATGATCTGTACAAATAGTGACGCTATGGGTCATAACTGTCCAACAGTAAGTGGGCCCATATCTAGCTTGGCTAGAGGTGGATATGAATACTTCGTAACCTTTATGGATGTGACATTGTGTTATGGTTATGTGTATCTTATTGAAACACAAGTCAGAAACTTTTAGAGTTTCAACTCGAAGTAGACACACAGACTGGCTAAAGTATTAAATCGTCACGGTTAGCCCGTGGTGGAAAATACTTAAGCAATCAGTTTCTCGATTATTTGAAAGAGTATAGTATTATTTGACAGTGGACTCCTCACGGAACACCTCAATTTGACGGTATGTCCGAACAGAGAAACCGAACTTTGTTGGACATAATGAGGTTAATGATGAGTCACTCTGAGCTACCATTTTCCTTCTTGGGATAAGCATTAAACAGTGCAATACTTATTTTGAATAAGATTCCATAAAAATATGTTAGACAGACTTCATATTAGATATGAACGGGAAAGAAACCGGGTTTCTCTTTCCTGAAGATTTGGGAATGCTTGGCATGCGTTTGGATGATACCAAACTAGAACTCAAATCGGATAAGTGCCTAATTTATAGTTTATCCTAGGGAAACCAAAGTATAGTACTTATACAACTTACAAGAGAACAATGTAATTGTTGCTCTCCAAGCGGTTTTTTCTAAGAGGAATACCTAAATACAGTGGAAAGTGGGAGGAAAGTAAAACTCGATGAAAATCAGAGTAATATTTTTTCAGGCACCGATTCCTTAACGGAACACAAACAATTCTTCAAGGATGAAACTGTACTACAATCTTTGAATAAACAAGAACCGCGTAAGTCGGAGAGAGTCAGAAAACAACTTGGGAGGTATGGGTTTCTGATCTCACTTCATAAATATGTTAATCTTATTGAGGAAAACGAACTGGCTACGTATGAGGAAGTGATACAAGATATCAACTACCTATTATGGCAAAGTACCATGAAGTCCGAAATAGATTCCATGTATACCAACCAAGTTTGGACGCTGGTTGTTGTACCAGAAGGCATTGTTCCTAATGGTACTGTATCAGTCTTCAAGGAAGACAAACATGGATGACAACATACAAACGTACAAAGCTAGGCTTGTAGTGAAAAGGTATCGTTATCAACATTGTGTCGATTACGACGAAACCTTTACATGTTGCCATGATTAAATCCATTTGGATAATGCTTGCTAATGCTACATGTTTCATTTATAAAATATGACAACAGAATTTCAAAAGTGCTTTCCTTAAAAGGAAACCTTTTGGAGGATGTTTACAACATCCTGATGGTTTTTTCGAACCAAGACAAGCAAACAAGTTTTGCAAGTTAATTCGATCCATTTATGGATTGAAGCAAGTATTACGTTCTTGGAACCAGCGTTTTGATGTAATCATAATGGTATATGATTTAATTCAAAATGAAAATGATTCTTGTTTATATAACGAGGTTAGTGGGAGCGCACTGACAATAATTGTCCTATATAATGATGATATATCATTTCTTGAAAATAACATTCCCATACAATCGGTGAAAGCTTAGCTTTCATGAAAATTCTCCATAAAATACTTGGGAGAAACAACCTTTATTCTAGGAATTAGGATATACTGGGATAGATCTAAAAGTTGTTGGCACTCTCTGAGAACTCGTACATTGAAAGATATGTACGCGACCTGGTGTCTCATATGCTTTGAGCATATGGAGTCACAATCAGGCCAATCCAAGTGATGGTCACTGGATTGATGTTAAGAACATCCTTAAGTATCTTAGAGGAACTAATGATGCCTTCTTAAGCTATGGAGAAGGAGAACTTGAAGTGAATGGGTTCACTACTGCAATTTTCCAAACCGAAAATAACGATTGTAAGTCGTAATAAGGGTACTATATAGTTTGAATAACGGAACAGTGAGCTGGAAATCTTATAAGCAGGATACTGTTGCCGAATAAACAATAAAAATGGAATATTGCTGCAGCTGAAGCAGCAAAAGAAGCATTTTGGATCTATATAATCCTAATTAGATTAGGTGTAGTTCTGTTAGCACCTGAGCTGGGCTACAACATAGGCTAAAGAATTAATGGTCTCATTAACGATCTAAATATGTACTTCAATTATTTCATATGATTCGTCGGATCATACATCGTGGTGATATGATGATCGAATAAATCGCATCAGATGATAACCTTGCAAATCCGCTGACGAAAGAAGTTTCTCAGCAGAAGTTTGAGTGACATGTACATAGTTCAAGCGTAGGACACCTGAGTGATTGGCTATAGGCCAAGTGGGAGATTGTTGGATAATTATGACCCATAGTATCACTATTTGTACAGAACATGGTGTTGTTGTACAAATTAATTATGTGACAAAGGAAATTACTCCTTTTATCATTTGTAATTGGGTTACCAGGATATATAAATGGTAAAAGTCTATATGATTAGTTCCGGATTAATAAGATATGAGACAGTATTAATCCACTAAGGTTTAATCAATAGAATATCCCTAGTCGTAGTATTATCGAGATTGGTCATCGATAATGCGGAATAGACTAGTATTGTACTTGGGCGCGTTGTGGGAGCATAACGGTATAGTTCTCATATATTTGGGTACTGGATACTCATGCAAGTGTAATAGGAGGTTGTGTTTACCAATGGTACGGAAACAGCTTTGCTCTGGATAGACCCCTCAGAATTCCATTGGTAGTATGACTATGTGTCTATGGAAGTCCGAATCAAGGTAGATGTATTTGGTCTTAACCTGAGACTTGCATCGTTAATACTTGCGAAAATTAATATACTTTGGTTTTGGTCGTCCGGGGCTTTAACAGGTTCTGTGTACACCACTTCTTGTTATATTAAGAATCGTAGTGTATTGGGTGTGATGTGAAGATGGAAGTATCACTTCACTCATATGGAGATGATGGTCACGTAGGATTAGGAACTGGTACTCTTGTATGCTGCAGCTATCGGGATAATATGACTAGGTCATGTTTATATGATTATAGAGACTAGTTACCAGAGATCCGATATGTGCTTCGTACGGGGCAAACATAATTCCAGCCCCAGGCCTTGCATGTGACATCTGATACTGGATCGTAATACGTAATACTATGTATATTACGCCTGACACAGATTACATATTCCTTAAAAGAATATTTCTGGAGAATTGGGTAGGCACGATACTTTGCTAGAAGCCAACCATGTCTTGTAAATCGGTAAGAACATGGTACCGGGTACGCACGTGTTCGGATGTTTCGACGACCGTATTTATTGCCAAAATATCCAGGGATCTCATGGGTCGCTTCCCGAAGATTCACCTATGACGTATGACTCGTACATAATTAATCTGGGATTAATTATAAGAGAGAGAAAATTAATCTAGGATTAATTACAAAGATATTTTATCTGGGATAAAATACTATTTGAAGAGAGATAACGATTAATTTGGAATTAATCGATAAAATAATATATTCGATATATTAAACGAAATTAGATTTCGACGTGAAATTTAAATTGAATTTAATTCGGGCAAACGAATTAATTTAGAATTAATTCGCTAGCGATGTGAATAGTAATTTTACTAGGCATAATTATTTAATTAAATTTGATTTAATTACATCGAAATGGAAAATTCATTAATTCGGAATTAGCAACCCGAGCCCGAGAGTGCTTGCGGGCCCACTCGGATTTTGAATTAAAGTGGGGCCCACTGTTGGTTTGTAATTAGGTCCCAAGATCATTATAAGCCTGAAAAACATGTGTGCATACATCAAAGGAGATAGTGGAATACTCACATCGATCGGTTGAGACGATTTGATGAAGAACAAAACTCATTTTATGGCCTCCAAGGTGTGCCCACTGAGGCAGTCCACTGCCCAAATTTTTTAGTTTTGAGTGATGATTTTGAGCTCCAAGCTTGAATCAAATGGTTCCCGACTCGTGGATGGATTTCCCTATCACCTTCGTATAACTCTCGGTGTGCTAGCACTTCCGATTTTGCCATAAAATCAACTCATAAATCCCCTTACTGCTCATGTTTTTTCTGTCCATGGCAGCCCCTTGGGCGTGAACTTTGGGAGAGAGAAAGAGAGAAGGAGAGATGGAAGAAAGAGAGAGAGATTGGAAAGTGTTACCAAATTTTGTGTATTAAATACACATTTGAATTTCAAATTGAATTTCATTTGAATTTGGTTTTAAAGTCAAACAATAAAACCACACCTACCACATCAAGTCACATCAAGTCAAGTGTCAAGTCACATCACTCAATCAAGTTGTCAAGTCACATCACTCAAAGTGACAAGTGATTTGACGCTTGAAACGACAAGTGATTTGACGCTTGATGCGACTAATGATATGACGCTTGATTTGACTTGCGTGCCTCACTCGAATTCGAAATGCAAATGCGCTCGTAAATAATCTCGGGCTCAGGTTCGTCAATTCCAAATTAACGATTTATCCGTTACGTCGTAATTAAATCTAATTTAATTAAATAATCATGCCAATCATAATTACTATTCACATCGCTAACGAATTAATTCCAAATTAATTCATTCACCCGAATTAAAATCTAAATTTAATTCCGCATCGAAATCCAATTTCATTTAATATATCGAATATATTAATTTACCGATTAATTCCAAATTAATCGTTATCTCTCTTTTATTGATATTTTATCCTAGATAAAATTTCTCCGAAATTAATCATAGATTAATTTTCCCTCTCTTCTAATTAATCCCAGATTAATTAAAGTGCGAGTCATACGTCATCGGTGAATCTTTGGGAAGTGACCCATGAGTTCCCCGGATATGTTGGCAGTAAATACAGTCGTCAGACTATCCGAACACGTAAGTACCTCGTACTACGTTTTACTGATTTACAAGACAAGATATGCCTCTAGCAATGCGCCATGCCTACCCAATTCTCCGGAAATATCCTTACAGGAATAGAGGATCTGTATCAGGCGTAGTATACGTAGTATTGCGTATTTCTGTCCAGTATCGGATGATCACGTGCTAGGCCTGGGGATGGAATTGTGTCTGTCCCGTACGAAGCACACGTCGGATGTCTGGTGATTAGTCTCTATAATCGGATAAACCTGACCTTGTCATTTTATCCCGATAGCTACAGCATTTAAGAGTGCTAATACCGTATCCAACGTGACCATCATCTCCACTAAGACTGGAGTGATACTTCCGTCTTGACATCGCACCCAACACACTACGATTCTCAATATACCCAGCATTGGCGTATACAGAACCTGTTAAAGCCCTGGACGACCGCAACCAAAGTATATTGATTGTCGCAAGTATTAGCGGTGCAAGTCTCAGGTTAAGACCAAATACACCTTCACTGATTTCGGATTTCCATAGACACATAGTCATACTACCAATGGAATTCCGAGGGGGTCTATCCAGAGCGAAGCTGTTTCTTGTACCATCGGTGAAACACAACCTTCTATTACACTTGCATGGGTATCCTATACCCAAATATATGAGAACTATGTCGTTGTACCCTCACAACGCGCACAAGTGCAATACTAGTCTTTTACATATTTATCGATGTCCAATCTCGATAATACTCTGACTAGGGATATTTAATGATTTATCCTTCGTTGATTGATACTGTCTCATTTCATTCTCAATCAAAGAACAAATCATAAGGACCTCTTATCATTTATATATCTTAGTGATCTAATCACAAATGATAAGAGTGCAATCTCCTTTGTCACATAGTTAATTTGTACAACAACACCATGATCTGCACAAATAGTGACGCTATGGGTCATAATTGTCCAACAATCTCTCACTTGGCCTATAGCTAGTCACTCGAGTGCTTGACACCCGAACTTTGTACGGTTGG
The DNA here is from genome assembly GCA_019454045.1 of Zanthoxylum bungeanum. Lineage (NCBI taxonomy): Eukaryota > Viridiplantae > Streptophyta > Magnoliopsida > Sapindales > Rutaceae > Zanthoxylum > Zanthoxylum bungeanum. The sequence continues at coordinate 85,987 of SKCR01001251.1, forward strand.
CTCAAATTACTGAGGAAATACTTTCGTTAGTGGATTTGTATGATTATCATCTGATGTGATTTATACGATCATCACATCGCCACGATGTATGATTCGAATGAATCAGATAAATAGTCGAAGTATGTATCTGGATCGTTGATGAGACCATTAATTCTTTAGCATGTGCTGACGCCTAGCTCAGCTGCTAACAGAACTATATCTAATCTAATTAGATTTGTTATTGACCCAGATGGCTTCTATTGCTACCTCAGCTGTAGCAATAACCCGCATTAGTTGTTTATGCGGTAACAGTATCTTGCTTGGAAGATTTCCAGTTCACTGTACCGTTATTGAAACTGTATAGTACCATTTGCGACTTTTAGTCGTTATATCGGTTTAGGAAACTTACAGTAGTGATCCTAGTCACTTCAAGTTCCCATTCTCCACAGATTAAGACAGTATCCTTAGATCTCTAAGATACTAAGTATGTTCTTAACTTCAATCCAGTGACTATCACTCGGATTGGCCCAATTGTGAATCCATATGCTCGAAGCATATGAGACATCAGGTCGCGTACCTTTTTCAATATACTATTTCTCGGAGAGTTTTTCTCGAAAGTCTAGCTTTCACCGATTGTTTTATGGGAATATCATTTCCAAGAAATGACGTATTATCATTATTTATAGGACAGCCACTGTGAGTGCACTCCCACTAACCTCCTTATATACACAAAAATCATATTCGTTTTGAATCAAATCATACTCCATTATGATTGTATCAAAACGATAATTCCAAGAACTCAATGCTTGCTTCAATCCAAACATGGATCAAACAACCTGCAAACCTTGTTTGCTATTTTTGGTACGACAAAACCGACAGGATGTTATAAACATCCTCCAAAAGGTTTCCTTTTCAAGAAAGCGATTTTCCGTTCTGCTGTCATATTTCATAAATGAAACATGCAGCTGTAGCAAGCATTATCCAAATGGATTTACCATCGTAACAGTTAAAAGGTTGAATCGTAATCAACACAATGTCGATAACGATACCTTTCCGCTACAAGCCTAGCTTTGTACGTTGGTATGTTCCCATCCATGTATGTCTCCCTTGAAGACTTATATAGTACCAGTAGGCACAATGTCTTGCGGTACATCAACTAGTATCCAAACATAGTTGATATACATGAAATCCATTTCGGATTCATGACACTTTGTCATAATAGGGAGTCGATACCTTGTATCACTACCTCATACGTAGTCAGTTGGTATTCCTCAATAAGATTGACATCTTATTAGGTGAGATCAGAAACCCATTCCCCAGGTTGTTTTCTAACTCTCTCCGACCTACGCGGTTCTTTTGTATTCAAAGATTACTGGTAATAGTTTCATCCTTGATGAACTATTTATGTTCCATTAAGATTCGGTGCCTTGAATAGTATTACTCTGATTTTCATCGAGTTTTACTATCCTCCCACTTACCACTGCATATCGGTATTCCCCTTAGGAAAATCGCATGGCGAGCAACAATCTAATTGTTCTCTAGTGAGATGTATAAGTACAACACTTATGGTATCCCTAGGATAACCTACAATTGGCACTTATCCAATTTGAGTTTTAGTTTGGTATCATCCAAACTTATGCCTAGCATACCCAAATTATTAGGAATGAGAAACCCGGTTTCTTTCCCGTTCATATCTTAATATGAAATCTGTCAAACAGATTTTAATGGAACCTTATTCTAAATAAGTTCTGCAATGTTAATGCTTATCTGTTGAAGGAAATAGTAGCTCAGAGTGACTCATGATTAACCTTATCATGTCTAACAAAATTCAGTTTATCCATTTGGACACACCGTCAAATTGACGTTTTCCGGGAGGAGTCCTAATTTGAAAGAATACTATACTCTTTAAAGTATATTAGAAACTTATTGCTTAAGTATTTTCCATTACGGTCTTGCCGTGACGTTTTAATACTTTAGCCAATCTGTTTGTCTATTTCGTGTCGAAACTTTAAAAGGTTTCTGATTTGTGTTCTTCAAAAGAAACACATAACCATAACGCGATGCCACATCCGTCAAGGTCATGAAATATTTATATCCACATCTAGCCTTGCTAGACATGGGCCCACTTGCTTCACTATGAACTAGGGCTAATAGGTCGGTGACATTTACACTTTTACCAAGTAAATAGTGTTTTAGGCACTTTGCCCAATAAACTAGATTCGTAGACTTTATTTGATTGGAATCAAATCAGTCCTAGTACCCACTCTTCAAAAGTGAGGATATACGATTCTTGTTTGATTGTATCCCAGACAACAACGCCACAATTAGTTTCATCTGATCAAATCAGTTTGAGCTATTTGTTTGTCATGTTATATGTTTGAGATATTATTTATATTTAAAATATAAATACTGTTATTCACATCTAATGTGTTTATCTCAATATCATCTTTATGTAATAAAACACTTTAGTGTCTTAGAACATAAAGGTGTTGGAAAGTTATGACCCATAGCGTCACTATTTGTACAGATCATAGTGTTGTTGTACAATTTAACTATGTGACAAAGGAGATTGCACTCTTATCATTTGTGATTAGATCACCTTAGATAAATAAATGATAGAGGTCCTTATGATTTATTCCTAGATTGAGAATGATATGAGACAATATCAATCAACGAAGGATAAATCATTCAACATCTATAGTCAGAGCATTGTCGAGATTGGACATCGATAGATGCGTAAAAGACTAGTATTACACATGTGCGTGTTATGTGAGACATAACGGCATAGTTCTCGTATATCTGGGTATAAGATACTCAGGCAAGTGTAATAGGAGGTTGTGTTTCACCGATGGTACGGGAAACAGCTTTGCTCTGGATAAGACCACCGCAGAATCCCATTGGTAGTATGACTTTGTGTCTGTGGGAGTCTTTAATCAGGGTAGGTGTATTTGGTCTTAACTTGAGACTTGCACCGCTAATACTTGCGACAATCAATATACTTTAGTTGAGGTCGTCCAGGGCTTTAACAGGTTCTGTGTACGCCAATGCTGGGTATATTGAAAATCGTAGTGTATTGGGTGTGATGTCAAGACGGAAGTGTCACTCCAGTCATATGGAGATGATGGTCACGTAGGATACGGTATTAGTGCTCTAATATGCTGCGCGGCTATCGGGATATTATGACTCGGTCATGTATATCCGATTATAGAGACTAGTTACCAGACATCCGACATGTGCTTCGTACGAGGCAGACACATATCCAACCCAGGCTTAGCACGTGATCATCCGATACTGGATCGAAATATGTAATACTACGTATACTACGCATGATATAGATCACATATTCCTGTAAGGATATTTCCGGAGAATTGGGTAGGCATGACGCTTTGCTAGAGGACAACCTTGTCTTGTAAATCGGTAAAACGTAATACTTGGTACTTACATGTTCGGATAGTCCGACGACTGAATTTACTGCCAACATATCCTGAGATCTCATGGGTCACTTCCCAATGATACACCGATGACGTATGACTCGCATTATATATTAATCTGAGATTAATTGCGGAGATATTTTATCTAGGAAAAAATATCAATTTAAAGAGAGAGAAAACGATTAATTTGGAATTAATCGATAAATAATATATTCGATATATTAAACGAAATTGGATTTCGATTAGGAATTAGAATTAGATTTTAATTCGGGCACTTGAATTAATTTAAAATTAATTCTCAAGCGACGTGATTAATCAATTGGATTTATTAACGAGGCATCGGAAAAATTGTTAATTTAGAATTATCGAAACCGAGCTCGGAATGTGTTTGCGAAGTTACGTCGATTTTGAATCACGTACCGCAAGTCGTATCGCAAATCACATCGCAAGTCATAAAAGTCAAATCACTTTTTGGAAAAGTAACTTTGACTCTTTGACTTTGACCTTTAAGATTTGGAGGGAAATTTTGGGGGGAAAAGACTTTTAACTTTTTGGAAAAGTTAAAGGCTTTTCTTTTTCACCTTTTTACCAAGGGTAAAAAGATTAAATAAAGGTTATTACATTTGTTTTATTTCTTTTTGGAAAAGAAAATAAATGGTAAAACATTTCATTAATTTTTGGAAAAATATATAAGTGAAATGTTTGACACCTTTTTCCCTTAACCTAATCCTTTCTCCATCTCTCTTTCCTCTCAAGACGCTCACGCCCAAAGCAGCGAACTGCCCTATGTTGGCCGAAAATGATGATCCATTTTTGAGGGTTTTGTGGCAAAATCCAAGTGCTAGCACACTCCTAAGAGGCATACGAAGGTGTTAGGGAAACTCACCCACGAGCCGGGAATCGTTTGACGCAAGTTCGAGGCTCAAATTCATGAAGCAAATCTGATTTTTTGGACAGAAAAATCTGCACTGCTATTGGCGCCACTTTGAAGAGGAAAATCGTTTTGTTCTTCTTCAAATCGTCACAACTGATCGATGTGAGTATTCCGCTATCTCATTTGATGTATTCACACTAATTATTCATGCTTGTTTGATGATCTTGGGACCTAGAATAAAACCAACAATGGCATCAAGAGCCTAGGTTCAAGCATGAAAGTTTAGGGCTTAAAATTTGGGTATTTTGTATTTGAGCATGATTTGAATAAATTGGATGTTTGAGTGTGCTTAATACATGTTGATTGAATATTGATTGGATCAATTTCATGAATTAATGTTTGAAATATTTTTCCCCAAATGTTAATGTTGGCCTAAAATGATAAATTGGGTAAACTTGATTTTGAGCATGTTTGATGAAATTGGATGATTTAGAATGCTTAAAGTATGTTTAATTGAGGATTGATTGGATCAATTTGTTGAAAATTAGTTTGGAACAATTTTCCCCAATTTGCTTATGGTGGCCGAATGGAATAAGCCCTTATTGTCTTGGAATTTTAATTTTTTGTTCATTAGATGAATTGGAAATCATTTGGGTATATGATTTAATATCGATTGTGTAATTGATTGGATTGAATTTGAATCGGACATAAAATCCCCAAATTGCCAAGACTTTGAAGCATGAAAATGGGTTTGATTTTTCATTAAATGTGTTGGACATGTGATAATGAAATTGTGCATGATTAATTGTATAAATTAATGTTTTAGAAATGTTAATTTGGGTAATTAATCATGTAATACACTTTAGGTTAATTGAATGTGAAATTGGATTTTTGTATTTAATTAATTGGGCCTTAAAATTGGATTTGGGCTTTTAAAGTTGTCATTGGGCTTGTTGGGCTTTGTTGTACAAAGTTGGGTTTAGGCAAATTGGATTGGATCCAATTGGGCCCAAAACTGCTTCCATAAAGCCCAAATGCGATTTAATGAACCTTTAAAGTTTAATTGGGCCTAATGGGCCAAGATTGATTTATGGGCTTATGGGGTAAATCCCGGATTGGATTTTGGTTATTCGGTTTTACCCGAGTTGACCAAAAGTCCACGCCTTAAGAAATCAATTAAAAGCCCATTGGACTTTAATTGAATTGACGTTGGACGTTAATCGGTCTTTGAGACGCGTTACGATTAAATTTGGAATTTAAGTCGTAAAAGGTTTATTATTAAAGTGTAATATTTAATTTGGAATTAAATAACGAATTAGAATTGAATGCATATTAAATTGGATTTAATGACGTAGTTTAATTTAATTCGAGAATTCGTACTTTGAGTACTTATTCGCAAAATGAGTTTGACTCGATCAAAATCAAATCGTTGTTTGAACATTGGATGATCACTTCAGATTAATTAATTTGATTAGATTGATTGATAACATGCTTGTGTGAATACTTGGTTGTGATGAATGAATAGTGTATATCAGATGGATATTAGTCGGGTGGGGGCAATTTTGGAAATTGTTGTAATAAATTTGATTTATTAAATTGGACCTGCTTGTCCAGCCTTATCACCTCTATTCTATTTGTATTCTCTTCTCACCTATTCCCCTCAATGTATATGAGGTTTCTTTAGAAGTGTAGTGTAACGGGTAGAAGTGATACAAGTACTAGCTTGAGAGAGAAAATGGAGAGATTTGATCTAGGATCAATGTGTTAAGTATCCATTCGAATATCATTATTGTTTATTTTCATATGCGTTTTATTATGTATTTAGAATTTATGTTTTGTTGGACAATTATGACCCATAGCGTCACTATTTGTACAGATCACGGTGTTGTTGTACAAATTAACTATGTAATAAAGGAGATTGCACTCTTGTCATTTGTGATTAGATCACCTAGATATATAAGTGATGAGAGGTCCCTATGATTTGTTCCTGGACGGAGAATGATATGAGACAGTATCAGTCCACAAATGATAAATCATTAAATATCCCTAGTCAGAGTATTATCGAGATTGGACATCGATAAATACGTAAAAGACTAGTATTACACTTGTGCGCGTTTGTGAGGGAACAACGGCATAGTTCTCATATATTTGGGTATTGGATACTCATGCAAGTGTAATAGGAGGTTGTGTTTCACCGATGGTACGGGAAACAGCTTCGCTCTGGATTGAACCCCGCGGAATCCCATTGGTAGTATGACTATGTGTCTATGGGAGTCTGCAATCAGGGTAGGTGTATTTGGTCTTAAACTAAGACTTGCACCGCTAACACTTGCGACAATCAATGTACTTTAGTTGAGGTCGTCCAGGGCTTTAACCGGTTCTGCGTACGCTGATACTGGGTATATTGAGAATCGTAGTGTGTTGGGTGTGATGTCAAGACGGAAGTATCACTCCAGTCATAGTGGAGATTACGGTCGCGTAGGATACGGAAACTCGTTCTCTTAAATGCTCGAGCTATCAGGATATTATGACCAGGTCATGTTTATCCGATTATAGAGACTAGTTACCAGACATCCGATATGTGCTTCGTACGTGGCAGACACAATTCCAGCCCCAGGCCTAGCACGTGATCATCCGATACTGGACAGAAATACGTAATACTACGGTATACTATGCTTGATACAGATCTATATATTCCTGTAAGAATATTTCTGGAGAATTGGGTAGGCATGACGCTTTGCTAGAAGCCAACCTTGTCTTGTAAATTGGTATAAACGTAATACGAGGTACTTACGTGTTCGGATAGTCCGACGACCGAATTTACTGCCAACATATCCGGAGATCTCATGGGTCGCTTCCCAAAGATTCACCGATGATGTATGACTCGCACTTTAATTAATTTGGGATTAATTAGAAGAGAGAGAAAATTAATCTGGGATTAATTTGATGAGAGAGAAAATTAATCTGGGATTAATTACGAAGATATTTTATCTGGGATAAAATATTAATTAAAGAGAGAGAACGATTAATTTGGAATTAATCGATAAAATAATATATCCGATATATTATACGAAATTAGATTTCGACGCGGAATTAAAATTGGATTTTAATTCGGGCGAATGAATTAATTTAGAATTAATTCGTAAGGGACGTGAATAGTGATTTCGCTAGGCGTAATCATTTAATTACGACGCGACGGAAAATTCGTTAATTTGGAATTAGCGAACCCGAGCCCGAGAGTGATTGCGAGCGCATTCGTATTTCGAATTCGAGCGCGGCACGCAAGTCACATCAAGCATCAAATCGCTAATCGTATCAATTGTCAAATCACTTGTCACTTTGAGTGATGTGATGTGACATGACATGTTGTCACTTTATTAAAGTGACTTGATGTGAATAGTGATGTGATATGATTGAAAAGCACTTTTTACTTTTTGACTTTTGGTAAATGTATTTGATTTGATTTATTTGTTTTGTTTTTGGAAAATAAAATAAATATATAAATGAAACATTTCCTTCTCTCTCCTTAGCTTTGAAAATTCGACTCTCTCTCTCCCAAGATAGGGCTCACGGTTTTCATCTCTTTTGGAGCCAAAAATTCTTCACTTCTCTCACGGCTTTGAGCCATTTGTTTCTTATTCTTTTGGTTTGATCAAAGACAATGAAGAAGAAAGAGTGCTAGCACACACATGGGTTATATTATGGTGATAGGGAAACGAATTTGTGAGCATGGAAAGCTTGGAGCTTGGAGCTTCAATGGTGACATCCATGGCCGGATGAACAAGGAGGAAGATGACCCAAAACCGAGCATGATGGCAGTCCAAGGAGGCCAAAACCGAACTCACACAAGGAGGAAAATGGGTTTTGTTCTTCCTAGCATCAAACCAATCAATGTGAGTATGTATTCCGCCTTATTCCTTTGATGTATTCATACGTTTTTGTGCTTGATTTTGTTGATTTTGGGACCTAAATAAGAACTCAACAATGGTATCTTGAGCTATTATTAAGCATGAAACTTTTAGGGTTTGAAATTGAGGATAATCAATTGAAGCATGATTTGATTAAATTGGATGATAAAGTATGCTTGTATGTTGATGAATTGAAGTTGTGCATGATCAATTTCATGAAATTGGATTGGATTCAATTTTCCCCAAATTTTGGGCATGACAAATTGGGTAAAATCAATTGAAGCATGATTTGATTAAATTGATTGATTAAGTATGCTTAAATGTTGTTGAATTAATGATTGATTGGATCAATTTGAAGAAATTGTGTTTGGAACAAATTTCCCCAATTTTTTATGTTGGCATAAAGTGACAAATTTGGGTAAACTTGATTTTGAGCATATTTTATGAAATTGGATGAATGAGAATGCTTAAATAATGTTTAATTTAAGATTGATTGGATCAATTTGAAGAAATTGTGTTTGGAACAAATTTCCCCAATTTTTTATGTTGGCATAAAGTGACAAATTTGGGTAAACTTGATTTTGAGCATATTTTGTGAAATTGGATGAATGAGAATGCTTAAAGTATGTTTAATTTAAGATTGATTGGATCAATTTGTTGAAATTGTGTTTGGAACAAATTTCCCCAAATTGCTTATGATGGCCGAAATTAAAGAACCCTAAATATCTTGGAATTTTTTGATTTTTGAACATTGGATGTGTTGGAAATCATTTGGGAATATGATTGAATGTCGATTGTGAAATTAATTGGATTGAATTTGAATCGGACGTAAAATCCCCAAATTGCCAAGAGACTTTAAAGCATGTAAAATGGGTTTGATTTTGATAAATTATGTTGGACACTATTTGATGTAGAAATGCATGATTAAGTATGCTAATTGATGTTTTAGAAATATTAATTAGGTGGTTAATTATGTATGACACTTAGGTTAATTAATTATGAAATTTGGAATTTTATAAGTTAATTAATTGGGCTTGTTTTTGGAAATTGGGCCTCATAAGTTGTAATTGGGCTTTTGGGCTTTGTTGTACAAAGTTGGGTTTAGGCAAAATTGGTTGGATCCAATTAGGCCCAAAACCGCATCCATAAAGTCCAATTATGACTTAATGAACGTTAATTATTTAATTGGGCCTAATGGGCCAAAATTAATTTAAAGGCTTATGGGGTAACTCCCGGATTGGATTTTGGTTATCGGTTTGACCCGAGTTGACCAAAAGTCCACGCCTTAAGAAATTAATTAAAAGCCCATTAGACTTTAATTAAATAAACGTTGGATGTTAATTGGGCTTTGAGACCCATAACGATTGAATTTGGAATTTAAATCGTAGAATGTTCGTTAATAAAAGTGTAATATTTAATTTGGAATTAAATAGTAAATTAGAATTAAATGCGTATTAAATTGGATTTAATTATGTAGTTTAATTTAATTCAAGAATTCGTACTTTGAGTACTTATTCGTAAAACGAGTTTGACTCGAACAAAATCAAATCGTTTTTTGAACATTGGATGATCACTAATTATCAAATTAATTAATTGGATTATATTGATTGATAACATGCTTGTATGAATACATGGTTGCGATGCATGAATAATGTATATCGGATGGATATTAGTCGGGTGGGACAATTTTGGAAATTGTAATAAATTTGATTTATTAATTGGACCTGCGTGTCCAGCCTTATCACCTATATTCTCATTGTATTCTCTTCTCACCTATTCCCCTCAATGTAAATGAGGTTTCTTTAGAAGTGTAGTGTAACGGGTAGAAGTAAATACATGTGCTAGCTTTGGAGAGAGAAAATGAGAGATTTGATCTAGGATCAATGTAAAGTATCCATCCGCATATCATTATTATTTTATTTCATATACGCTTTATTATGTGTTTAGAATGCATGTTTAAGGTGTATGATGATGAGACCTTAACAAAGATAATAAATTGGTTGCCAATTTGCACGCGAAAAACCCTCAAATAATATTAAGCGTCTTTCCTTCCATTGAGTGATTCTTACTCAAGATCTAAGACGGCATTGGTTTGTTGGCCAAAGTCAAGGCCTTTGTCTGTCGAAGATGTGTTTGAATCACGAAGGCTTTATTCCATATCAGTGTCTTGTCCAAGTTGTGGTTTGTTGGCCAAAGTCAAGACCACTTCTTGTCCATCGACATTGATTACGAAGCTTTCCATGGTCAATGGGTCGCGCTTGACTGGGATCACTAGGTTTGTTGTGCCAAAGCCAAGGCTTAGTTGATTCAGAGGAAAAAGGTTAGGTAATACATTGGATGTATTGGCATATATAAGATATATGTTTCGGACTTGGACGTCCTCCTACCGGATCTAGGAATTGGATTGGATCCAATTGATCTTAGAGATCTACCTAGTTAATTATCATACAATTTGTTGGCCAAAGTCAAGATTGTGTGATATTTAACGGGATCTTAGCCCACTAGGAAACACGGTTTTCCGAGTACTCGACAGAGGGTTAGAGGCTCGCCGAAAAATAGTGGGAGGCAAGAATTGAATTAGCAATACTCGTTCAATTACTCGCCATACGCGCTCATTCAAATTATTTCATCGTTAGATTAAATGTTAGTTGGACTAATATTTAAATTGTTGTTTTAATATACAATTGGATTGTATTATAGTTGATTATATATAATTGGATTATATTAATCAATATGTTTGAATTAATTAATTTCAGTTTACAGTTGATTTTATAATTGGATTATAGTAATCAATGTAATTGAGGTTAATTAATTTAAATTAAATTTGATTATATAGTTGGACTATTATAATCATTATAATCAATAGTACCCAAAATCGTTGATTAAATAGTTGGACTATTAGAATCAAGATAAAATGAAAGATTAGTGTTTAAAACATAATCCTGGGTGAAAATGTATTTAAACGACTTCAATTTTCAAATTGGGAAAAATTTCAAGATGGTCTTGGAAATTAATAAGTTATTTTATTTGATAAAATAATGAATTATGCCTAAAGCCTGGAGTTAAGCAATTAAGTGGAATATGAAATTTGGAATATTCATATAATGATAACTTTAGCGCTTAATCCATTAAGCTTGTCGAAATAGACTCCCTAATTTCTGAATCAGAATTAAGGATTAGGTCTTCTAGGAAGATAATAGGACAAATCCAAAGAAGTAATTGAAGACGAGCAAGGCTCTTACTTCAAATATGTTTGTCATAATTATGTTCACAACTAGTATTGAAATTGGATTTTAAATACTTAGAGTGATACATAAATATGTACTGTTGTTCAGAATCTTTTTGAACAGGATACTGACTTCAACTGAGATTTATCTGTGCATAGTAAACGGGACGATAGTCGCTGTTTTAACCGTAGATATCTGAATTTAAGAACTGCCTTCGGGTTAGTACTTAAATTTAGAAACTGTTATAATGTAGCTAGTTTGACTAGAAACATTATCTCTATATCGCGTATAACCCGCTGCGGGTGTACCTTTATATTCTAGAACACTAAAGTGTTTTATTATATAAGAGGATATTGAGATAAACACATTAGATGTGAATAACAGTATTTATATTTTGAATATAAATAATATCTCAAATACATAACATGACAAATAAATAGCTCAAACTGATTTGATCAGTTAAGAAACTAATTGTGGCATTGTTGTCTGGGACACAATCAAACAAGACTCGTATGTCCACACTTTCAAAGAGTGGATACTAGGACTAATTTGATTCCATTCAAATAAAGTCTACGAATCTAGTTTATTGGGCAAAGTGCCTATAGCACTATTTACTTGGTAAAAGTGTAAATGCCACTGATCTGTTAGCCGTAGTTCATAGTGAAGCAAGTGGGTCCATGTCTAGCTAGGCTAGAGATGGATATGAATATTTCGTGACCTGTACGGATGTGGCATCGCGTTATGGTTGTGTGTTTCTTTTGAAACACAAATCGAAAACTTTCGCAGTTTCGACACGAAATAGACAAACAGATCAGCTAAAGTATTAAACCGTCACGGTAAGACTGTAATGAAAATACTTAAGCAGTAAGTTTCTCGTATACTTGAAAGAGTATAGTATTCTTTCAATGAGGACTCCTCCCGGAACACGTCATTTTGACGGTGTGTCCGAACAGGATTAACCGAATTTTGTTAGACACAATAAGGTTAATCACGAGTCGCTCTGAGCTACCATTTCCTTCAACGGATAAGCTTTAAACAGTGCAAGAACTTATTTTGAATAAGGTTCCATAATAATCTGTTTGACAGATATCATATTAGATATGAACGGGAAAGAAACTGGGTTTCTCATTTCTGACTATTTGGGTATGCTTGGCATATGTTTGGATGATACCAAACTAAAACCCAAATATGATAAGTGCCAATTGTAGGTCATCCTAGGGATACCATAAGTATTGTACTTATACACCTCACATGAGAACAATTAGATTGTTGCTCACCATGCGGTTTTTCTAAGAGGAATACCGATATGCAGTGGCAAGTGGGAGGATAGTATAAATCGATGAAAATCGGAGTAATACTGTTCAAGGCACCGAATCTTAATGGAACATGAATAGTTCATCAAGGATGCAACTATGACCATTAATCTTCGAATACACAAGAACTGCGTAGAATGGAGAGAATCAGAAAATAACCTGGGGTATGGGTTTCTGATCTCACCTCATAAAGATGTCTATCTTATTGAGGAATACCAACTGGCTACGTATAAGGAAGTGATACTAGGTATCAACTCCCTAATTATGGCAAAGTGTCACATAATCCGAAATGGATTCCATGTATATCAACCAGTTTGGATACTAGTTGATGTACCACATGGCATTGTGCCTACTGATACTATATAAGTCTTCAAGGAAGACGTACATGGATGGCAACATACCAACGTATGAAGCTAGGCTTTTAATGGAAAGGTATCGTTATCGACATTGTGTTGATTACGATTCAACCTTTTACCTATTGCCACGTAAATCCATTTGGATAATGCTTGCACGCGAGCATAAGTTCTTGGAATTATCGTTTTGATGTAATCATAATGGTGTATGATTTAATTCGAAATTGATTTCTATGTTGTTTTGTGAAATTGAATTGTGTGTATAGTTGATCTGATGACTATGATAAAATAATGATAATATGTCATTCTTGGAAATGATATTCCCATAAAATAAATGTCGGCGAGAGCTTGGTTTTCGAAATACTCTCCGTGGAACCGTACATTGAAAAATGTACAAGACCTGGTGTATCATACGCTTTGAGCATATGGATTCACAAACAGGACAATCCGAGTGATAGTCACTGGATTGATGTTAAAGAACATCCTTTAGTATCTTAGAGAACCAAGGATGATGTCTTAGTATATGGAGAAGGAGAACTTGAAGTGACTGGGATCACTGTAATAAGTTTCCTATAACCGATAAAGACGGATAAAAGTCACAAACGGTACTATACAGTTTAGATAACGGTGCAGTGAGCTGGAAATCTTCCAAGCAAGATACTGTTACCGAATAAACAACACATACGGATCAATTGCAGCAGCTGAGGCAGCAATAGAAGTCATTTGGGTCGATACATATCTAATTAGATTAGATATAGTTCTGTTAGCAGCTGAGTTAGGCATCAGGACAGGCTAAAGAGTTAATAGTCTCATCAACGATCCAGATACATACTTACATATTCATCTGATTGGTTCAGATCATACATCGTGGCGATGTGATGATCGAATAAATCGCATCAAAATGATAATCATGCAATTCCGCTGACGAAAGCTTTTCTCAGCAGTTTGAGCCAACCGTACATAGTTCGGGTGTCAGACACTCGAGTGACTGGCTATAGGCCAAGTGGGAGATTGTTGGACAATTATGACCCATAGCGTCACTATTTGTACAGATCACGGTGTTGTTGTACAAATTAACTATGTAATAAAGGAGATTGCACTCTTGTCATTTGTGATTAGATCACCTAGATATATGAGTGATGAGAGGTCCCTATGATTTGTTCCTGGACGGAGAATGATATGAGACAGTATCAGTCCACAAAGGATAAATCATTAAATATCCCTAGTCAGAGTATTATCGAGATTGGACATCGATAAATACGTAAAAGACTAGTATTACACTTGTGCGCGTTTGTGAGGGCACAACGGCATAGTTCTCATATATTTGGGTATTGGATACTCATGCAAGTGTAATAGGAGGTTGTGTTTCACCGATGGTACGGGAAACAGCTTCGCTCTGGATTGAACCCCGCGGAATCCCATTGGTAGTATGACTATGTGTCTATGGGAGTCTGCAATCAGGGTAGGTGTATTTGGTCTTAACCTAAGACTTGCACCGCTAACACTTGCGACAATCAATGTACTTTAGTTGAGGTCGTCCAGGGCTTTAACCGGTTCTGCGTACGCCGATACTGGGTATATTGAGAATCGTAGTGTGTTGGGTGTGATGTCAAGATGGAAGTATCACTCCAGTCATAGTGGAGATGACGGTCACGTAGGATACGAAAACTCATTCTCTTAAATGCTCGAGCTATCGGGATATTATGACCAGGTCATGTTTATCCGATTATAGAGACTAGTTACCAGACATCCGATATGTGCTTCGTACGGGGCAGACACAATTCCAGCCCCAGGTCTAGCACGTGATCATCCGATACTGGGCAGAAATACGCAATACTACGGTATACTATGCTTGATACAGATCTATATATTCTGTAAGAATATTTCTGGAGAATTGGGTAGGCATGGCGCTTTGCTAGAAGCCAACCTTGTCTTGTAAATCGGTATAAACGTAATACGAGGTATTACGTGTTCGGATAGTCCGACGACCGAATTTACTGCCAACATATCCGGAGATCTCATGGGTCGCTTCCCAAAGATTCACCGATGATGTATGACTCGCACTTTAATTAATTTGGGATTAATTAGAAGAGAGAGAAAATTAATGTGGGATTAATTTGATGAGAGAGAAAATTAATCTGGGATTAATTACGAAGATATTTTATCTGGGATAAAATATTAATTAAAGAGAGAGAACGATTAATTTGGAATTAATCGATAAAATAATATATCCAATATATTATACGAAATAAGATTTCGACGCGGAATTAAAATTGGATTTTAATTCGGGCGAACGAATTAATTTAGAATTAATTCGTAAGCGACGTGAATAGTGATTTCGCTAGGCGTAATCATTTAATTACAACGCGACGGAAAATTCGTTAATTTGGAATTAGCGAACCCGAGCCCGAGAGTGATTGCGAGTGCATTCGTATTTCGAATTCGAGCGCGGCACGTAAGTCACATCAAGCATCAAATCGCTAATCGCATCAATTGTCAAATCACTTGTCACTTTGAGTGATGTGATGTGACATGACATGTTGTCACTTTATTAAAGTGACTTGATGTGAATAGTGATGTGATATGATTGAAAAGCACTTTTTGCTTTTTGACTTTTGGTAAATGTATTTGATTTGATTTATTTGTTTTGTTTTTGGAAAATAAAATAAATATATAAATGAAACATTTCCTTCTCTCTCCTTAGCTTTGAAAATTTGACTCTCTCTCTCCCAAGATAGGGCTCACGGTTTTCATCTCTTTTGGAGCCAAAAATTCTTCACTTGTCTCACGGCTTTGAGCCATTTTTTTCTTCATTCTTTTGGTTTGATCAAAGACAATGAAGAAGAAAGAGTGCTAGCACACACATGGGTTATATTATGGTGATAGGGAAACGAATTTGTGACCATGGAAAGCTTGAAGCTTGGAGCTTCAATGGTGACATCCATGGCCGAATGAACAGGGAGGAAGATGACCCAAAATCGAGCATGATGGCAGTCCAAGGAGGCTAAAACCGAACTCACACAAGGAGGAAAATGGGTTTTGTTCTTCCTAGCATCAAACCAATCAATGTGAGTATGTATTCCGCCTTATTCCTTTGATGTATTCATACGTTTTTGTGCTTGATTTTGTTGATTTTGGGACCTAAATAAGAACTCAACATGTTTAAGGGTGTATGATGATGAGACCTTAACAAAGATAATAAATTGGTAGCCAATTTGCACACGAAAAACCCTCATCAAATATCATGCGTTTTTCCTTCCATTTAGTGATTCTTACTCAAGATCCAAGATTGGCATTAGGTTGTTGGCCAAAGTCAAGCCCTTTGTCCGTCGAAGATGTGTTTGAATCACTAGAGTTTTGTTCTATATTGGTGTCTTGTCCAAGTTGTGGTTTGTTGGCCAAAGTCAAGACCACTTCTTGTCCATCGACATTGATTACGAAGCTTTCCATGGTCAATGGGTCGCGCTTGACTGGGATCATTAAGCTTGTTGTGCCAAAGCGAAGGCTTAGTTGATTCATAGGAAAAAGGTTAGGCAATACATTGGATGTATTGGCATATATAAGATATATGTTAAGGATTTGGATATCCGCCTACTGGATCTAGGAATTGGATTGGATCCAATTGATCTTAGAGATCTACCTAGTTAAATATCATACAATTTGTTGGCCAAAGTCAAGATTGTGTGTTATTTAACGGGATCCTAGCCCACTAGGAAACGCGGTTTCCCGAGTACTCGACAGAGGGTTAGAGGCTCGCCGAAAAATAGTGAGAGGCAAGAATCGAATTTGTAATACTCGTTCAATTACTTGCCATACGCGCTCAATCAAATATCATTCGTCGTTATGATTAAAATATCAGTTAGACGAATATTTAAATTGTTGTTTTATTAAATAGTTGGACTATATATTCAAACTATTCAATTATAGTTGATTTTATAATTGGATTATAGTAATCAATATAATTGATTTTAATCTATTGAATTATAGTTGATTAAATAGTTAGACTATTGTAATCATTATAATTATTAGTACCTTAATTATTGATTAAATAGTTGGACTATTAAAATCAAGATATATTGAAAGATTGGACATTTAAAACATAATCTTGGATTAAAATGTTTAAATGGTTTAATTTTTAAATTGGGAATAATTTCAGGATGGTCGTGGAAATAAATAATAAGTTACTTTATTTGATAAAATAACTTGTTAAGCCTAAGCCCAGAATTAAGCAAATAAGTAAAGCATAATCTTTGGAAGGTTTATGCAATGATAACTTTAGTTCTTAATCCAACATACTTGTCATAAATCTATGTTTAGATTTAAGAAGTATTAAAATTACAATTAATAACTCTTGGAGAGTTACTGACTATTCTCAAGGAGATAAAGTCAAACTTTACAATTAGGCTAATAGCGCAAGGCGCACCTTACTTCAATATTCTAGAAACCCAAGGCTTGGCCGAAGGCTTATGAAATATTGAAAAGGGTAAAGGTAAAATCATTAAGATCTTCTGGGAGATAAATAACATATCCCAAAATGACTGCTGTTTGGATATGACAGACACGAAGGAATTAAAGAAAGAGCAAGGCTCTGACTTTAAATATATTCGTCATTATTATGTTCACTACTAGTATTGAAATTGGATTTTAAATACTTAGTGTGGTACATAAAATATATGTATTGATGCTCAGAATCTGCTGCGAGCAGGATACTGACTTCAAGCTTAGATTAATCTGCGAATCGGAAACAGGACGAAAGTCGCTGTTTCGACCGTAGATACCTAAGTTTAGGAACTACCCTTGGGGTATGTACTTAAATTAGGAAACGGTTATAATGTAACTAGTTAGACTAGGAACATTATCTCTATATCAGTGTTTAATCCGTTGCGGATAAACCTTTATATTCTATAACACTAAAGTGTTTCATTATATAAAGATGATATTGAGATAAACACATTAGATGTGAATTACAGTATTTATATTTTGAATATAAATAAATCTCAACATATTATATGACAAATAAATAGCTCTAACTGATTTGATCAGAAGAGACTTAAATGTGGCATTGTTGTCTAGGACACAATAAACAAGACTCGTATATCCACACTTTTGAAGAGTGGGTACTAGGACTGATTTGATTATTCAAATAAAGTCTACGAATCTAGTTCTTTAGGTAAAGTACCTAAAATACTATTTACTTGGTAATAGTGAAAAATGCCATCGATCTGTAAGCCCTATTCATAGTGAAGTAAGTGGGCCCATATCTAGCTAGGTTAGATGTAGATATGAATATTTCGTGACCTTAACGGGTGTGGCATCACGTTATGGTTATGTGTTACTTTTGAAGAACACAAATCAGAAACTTTTAAAGTTTTGACACGAAGTAGACAAACAGATCGGCTAAAGTATTAAAACATCACGTGTTGACCATGATGAAAATACTTAAGCAATGAGTTTCTTAAATACTTGAGAGAGTAAAGTATTCTTTCAAATGAGGACTCCTCCTGCGACACGTCAGTTTGACGGTGTGTCCGAATGGACAAACCGAATTTTGTTGGACATGATAAGGTTAACCATGAGTCGCTCTGAGCTACCATTTCCTTCAACGGATATGCATTAACAGTGCAAAACTCATTTGGAATAAGGTTCCATATTAATCTGTTAGACAGAATTCATATTAGATATGATCAGGGATAGAAACATGGTTTCTCACTCCTAATGATTTGGGAATGCCGGGCATATGTTCGGATGATACCAAACTGAAACCCAAATAAGATAAGTGCCAAATTAAGGTTATCCTTGGGATACCATAAGTATTGTACTTATACTTCTCACCAGAGAACAATTAGATTGTTGCTCACCATGCGGTTTTCCTTAGAGGAATACCGATATGTAGTGGTAAAGGGGAGAATGGTATAACTCGATGAAAATCGGAGTAATACTGTTCAAGGCATGAAGTCCTTAATGGAACATAAATTATTCATCAAGGATGAACATATACCAATAATCCTCGTATACACAAGAATCGCGTAGATCAGAGAGAGTCAGAAAACAACCTGGGGTATAGGTTTCTGATCTCACCTCATAAAGAAGACCCAACTACGTATGAGGAAGTGATATAAGGTATCGACTCATATTATGGAAAAGTGCCATGAGTCCAAGATGGATTCTATGTATAACAACTATGTTTGGACACTAATTGATGTACCGTAAGGCATTGTGCCTGTTGGTACTGTAAAAGTCTTCAAGGAAGACATACATGGATGGCAAAATACCAACGTACTAAGCTAGGCTTATTGACGAAAATGTATCGTTATCAACATTGTGTTGACTACGGTTCAACCTTTTAACTGTTGCCACGGTAAATCCATTTGGATAATGCTTACTGTAACTGCTCATTTCATTAATAATGTGTCAGTTAAAGGTCAAAATCGCTTTCCTTAAAAGGAAGCCTTTTGGAGGATGTTTATAACATCCTGACAATTTTGTCGTACTAAAATCAGCAAACAAGGTTTACAGGTTATTCGATCCATGTTTTGGGTTGAAGCAAGCATAAAGTTATTGGAACTATCTTTTTGATGTAATCATGATAGTCAATGATTTGATTCAAAACAGAATGATTCTTGTGTATATGAGAGGGTTAGTGGGAGCGCACAGACAGTGGTTGTCCTTAAAATAATGATAATATAATATATTCATTTCTTGGAAATGATATTCCCATAAAATAATCGGTGAAAGCTTGTCTTTCAACAGAAAATTCTCTGTAGAATTCTCGGGAGAAACAACCTTTATTCTGGGAATAAAGATCTACTAGGATAGATTTAAGTTGTTAACACTCTCTGGGAAATTGTACATTAAAATGTACGCGACCTGGTGTCTCATACACTTTGAGCATATGGAGTCACAATCAGGTCAATCCAAGTGATAGTCACTGGATTTATGTTAAGAACATCCGTTAGTATCTTAGAGAACTAAGGATGATGTCTTAAACTATGGAGAATGAGAACTTGAAGTGACTAGGATCACTGTAGCAAGTTTCCTGAACCGATAAAGACGACTAAAAGTCGCAAACGGTACTGTACAGCTTGAATAACGGTACAGTGAGCTGGAAATCTTCCAAGCAAGATAATGTAACCGAATAAATAAAAAATGAGGATTATTACTGCAGCTGAGGCAGCAATAGAAGCCATTTGGGTCAATAAATAAATCTAATTGGATTAGATATAGTTCAGTTAGCGGCTGAGCTGGGCGTCAGCACAGGCTAAAGAATTAATGGTCTCATCAACGATCCAGATACATACTTCGACTATTCATCTGATTCGTTTGGATCATATATCATGGTGATGTGATGATCGAATAAATCACGTCAGACGATAATCATATAAATCCGCTGACGAAAGCAGTTTCTCAGCAGTTTGAGCCAACCGTACATAGTTCGGGTGTTAGACACTCGAGTGACTGGCTATAGGGCAAGTGGGAGATTGTTGGACAGTTATGACCCATAGCGTCACTATTTGTACAGATCATAGTGTTGTTGTACAAATTAACTATGTGACAAAGGAGATTGCACTCTTATCATTTGTGATTAGATCACCTTAGATATATAAATGATAGGAGGTCCTTATGATTTATTCCTAGATTGAGAATGATATGAGACAGTATCAATCAACGAAGGATATATCATTAAACATCCCTAGTCAGAGCATTGTCGAGATTGGACATCGATAGATGCGTAAAAGACTAGTATTACACTTGTGCGTGTTATGAGAGACATAACAGCATAGTTCTCGTATATCTGGGTATAGGATACTCAAGCAAGTGTAATAGGAGGTTGTGTTTCACCGATGGTACGGGAAACAGCTTTGCTCTGGATAAGACCACCGTAGAATCCCATTGGTAGTATGACTTTGTGTCTGTGGGAGTCTGCAATCAGTGTAGGTGTATTTGGTCTTAACCTGAGACTTGCACCGCTAATACTTGCGACAATCAATATACTTTTGTTGAGGTCGTCCAGGACTTTAACAGGTTCTGTGTACGCCAATGCTGGGTATATTGAGAATCGTAGTGTATTGGGTGTGATGTCAAGACGGAAGTGTCACTCCAGTCATATGGAGATGATTGTCAAGTAGGATACGGTATTAGTGCTCTTATATGCTGCGCGGCTATCGGGATATTATGACTCGGTCATGTATATCCGATTATAGAGACTAGTTACCAGACATCTGACATGTGCTTCGTACGGGGCAGACACATATTCAGCCCAGGCCTAGCACGTGATCATCCGATACTGGATCGAAATACGCAATACTACGTATACTAAGCCTGATATAGATCACATATTCCTGTAAGGATATTTCCAGAGAATTGGGTAGGCATGGCGCTTTGCTAGAGGCCAACCTTGTCTTGTAAATCGGTACAATGTAATACTTGGTACTTACGTGTTCGGATAGTCCGACGACCGAATTTACATGCCAACATATCCGGAGATCTCATGGGTCGCTTCCCAATGATACACCGATGACGTATGACTCGCATTATATATTAATATGGGATTAATTAGTAGAGAGAGAGAATTAATCTGGGATTAATTACGGAGATATTTTATCTAGGATAAAATATCAGTTTAAAGAGGGAGAGAACGATAAATTTGGAATTAATCGATAAATAATATATTCGATATATTAAACGAAATTGGATTTCGATTAGGAATTAAAATTAGATTTTAATTCGGGCACTTGAATTAATTTAAAATTAATTCTCGAGCGACGTGATTAGTAAATTGGATTTATTAACGAGGCATCGAAAAAATCGTTAATTTAGAATTATCGAAACCGAGCTCGGAATGTGTTTGCGAAGTTACGTTGATTTTGAATCATGTGCCGCAAGTCGTATCGCAAATCACATCGCAAGTCATAAAAGTCAAATCACTTTTTGGAAAAGTAACTTTGACTCTTTGACTTTGACCTTTAAGATTTGGAGGGAATTTTTGGGGGGAAAAGACTTTTAACTTTTTGGAAAAGTTAAAGGCTTTTCCTTTTCACCTTTTTACTAAGGGTAAAAGGATTAAATAAAGGTTATTTCATTTGTTTTATTTCTTTTTGGAAAAGAAAATAAATGGTAAAACATTTCATTAATTTTTGGAAAAATATATAAGTGAAATGTTTGACACCCTTTTCCCTTAACCTAATCCTTTCTCCATCTCTCTTTCCTCTCAAGAAGCTCACGCCCAAGGCAGGGAACTGCCCTATGTTGGCCAAAAATGATGATCCATTTTTTAGGGTTTTGTGGCAAAATCCAAGTGCTAGAACACTCCTAAGAGGCATACGAAGGTGTTAGGGAAACTCACCCACGAGCCGGGAATCGTTTGACGCAAGTTCGAGGCTCAAATTCATGAAGCAAATCTGATTTTTTGGACAGAAAAATCTGCACTGCTATTGGCGCCACTTTGAAGGGGAAAATCGTTTTGTTCTTCTTCAAATCGTCACAACCGATCGATGTGAGTATTCCGCTATCTCCTTTGATGTATTCACACTTATTATTCATGCTTGTTTGATGATCTTGGGACCTAGAATAAAACCAACAAAAGGTTCACCTGCAGCGGGTTAAACACTGATATAGAGATAATGTATCTAGTCAAACTAGTTACATTATAACAGTTTCCTAATTTAAGTACATACCCGAACGTAGTTCCTAAACTTAGGTATCTACGGTTAAAACAGCGACTTACGTCCCGTTTCCCATTCACAGATTAATCTCAACTGAAGTCAGTATCCTGCTCACAGCAGATACTACACATCAGTACATATTTATGTACTACACTAAGTATTTTAAAATCTAATTTTAATACTAGTAGTGAACATAATTTTGACAAACATATTTAAAGTCAGAGCCTTGCCATTTCTTTAATTCCTTCATGTCTGCTTTGTCCAAACGGCAGTCACGCTTACGCGATCCCGTTTGCTACATTTAAGCAGACATTTTAGGATATGTCCTTTATCTTCCCAGAAGATTATAATGATTTTGCCTTTGCCCTTTTTCAACATTTTAGAAGCTTTTGGCCTAGCCTCGGCCTTCTAGAATATCGAAGTAAGGTGCGCCTTGCGCTACTTGCCTAATTGCAAAGGATGACTTTATCTCCTTGAGAATAGTCATTAACTCTCCAAGAGTTATTATTGCAATTTTAGTACTTCTAAGATTCTAAATATAGATTCTTTGAAGATCCTTCAATTTCATTATCATACTTTAAGGGTCTAATCCTTAGTTCTGATTCAGAAATTAAGGAGTCTACTGCGACAAGTTTAATGGATTAAGCACTAAAGTTATCATTACATAAATCTTCCAAAGATTATGCTCGACTATTTGCTTAACTCCGAGCTTAGGCTTAATATATTATTTTATCAAATAAAATAACTTATTATTTTCCAGGACCATCATGAAATTTATTCCCAATTTGAAAATTAAACCATTTAAATATATTTTCCCTAGGATTATGTATTAAACGTCAGTCTTTCAATTTTCTATCTTGATTCTAATAGTCCAACTATTTAATCAACGACAATAGTCTAACTATTTAATCAACTATAATTTAATAGGTTAAAATCAATTATATTGATTACTATAATCCAATTATAAAATCAACTATAAATGAATAGTTTAAATATAGTCCAACTATTTATTAAAACAACATTTAAATATTAGTCCAACTAACATTTAATTTTGTAACGACGGATGATATTTGTTTGAGCGCGTATGGCAAGTAATTAAACGAATATTGCAAATTCAATTCTTGCCTCCCACTATTTTTCGGCGAGCCTCTAACCCTCTGTCGAGTACTCGAGAAACCGTGTTTCCTAGTGTGCTAGGATCTCGTTAAATATCTCACAATCTTGACTTTGGCCAACAAATTGTATGATAATTAACTAGGTAGATCTCTAAGATCAATTGGATCCAATCCAATTCCTAGATCCGGTAGGGGAACATCCAAGTCTAAAACATATATCTTATATATGCCAATACATCCAATGTATTGCCTAACCTTTTTTCCTCTGAATCAACTAAGCCTTGGCTTTGGCACAACAAGCTTAATAATTCCAGTTAAGCGGAACCCATTGACCATGGAAAGCTTCGTAATCAATGTCGATGGACAAGAAGTGGTCTTGACTTTGGCCAACAAGCCACAACTTGGACAAGACACTGATATGGAACAAAGCCTTCGTGATTCAAACACATCTTCGACAGACAAAGGCCTTGACTTTGGCCAACAAACCAATGTCGTCTTAGATCTTGAGTAAGAATCACTCAATGGAAGGAAAGACGCTTAATATTGTTTGAGGGTTTTTCGCGTGCAAATTGGCAACCAATTTATTATCTTTGTTAAGGTCTCATCATCATACACCCTTAAACATGCATTCTAAACACATAATAAAGCTCATATGAAAATAAATAATAATGATATGCGGATGGATACTTTACACATTGATCCTAGATCAAATCACTCCCTTTCTCTCTCCCGCTAGCACATGTATCACTTATACCCGTTACACTACACTTCTAAAGAAACCTCATTTGCATTGAGGGGAATAGGTGAGAAGAGAATACAAAGAATATGAGGTGATAAGGCTGGACACGCAGGTCCAATTTAATAAATCAAATTTATTACAATAATTTCCAAAATTGCCCCCACCCTAGTAATATCCATCCGATATACATTATTCATTCATCACAACCATGTATTCACACAAGCATGTTATCAATCAATCTAATCAAATTAATTAATCTGATAATTAGTGATCATCCAATGTTCAAACAACGATTTGATTTTGTACGAGTCAAACTCGTTTTGCGAATAAGTACTCAAAGTACGAATTCTCGAATTAAATTAATTACATCATTAAATCCAATTTAATATGCATTCAATTCTAATTCTTTATTTAATTCCAAATTAAATATTACACTTTGTTAATAAACCTTTTACGACTTAAATTCCAAATTTAATCGTAACGCGTCTTAAAGACCGATTAACGTCCAATGTCAATTCAATTAAAGTCCAATGGGCTTTTAATTGATTTCTTAAGGCGTGGACTTTTGGTCAACTCGGGTCAAACCGAATAACCAAAATCCAATCCAAGATTTACCCCATAAGCCCTTAAATCAATTTAGGCCCAATTAAACTTTAAATGTTCATTAAGTCGCATTTGGGCTTAACGGAAGTGGTTTTGGGCCCAATTGGATCCAATCCAATTTGCCTTAACCCAACTTTGTACAACAAGGCCCAACATGCCCAATTACAACATAATAAGCCCAAATCCAATTTAAAAGCCCAAATAATTAAATTACATAAATCCAATTTCGCAATTTAATTACCTAAAGTGCATTACATAATTAATTATCCAATTAACATTTCTAAAACATCAATTAGCACTAATTAACCATGCCATTAACATTAAAACATATCCAACACATTTTAACAAAAATCAAACCCAAACATGCTTCTTCAAGTCTCGGCCAAGATAGGGATTTTATGTCCGATTCGAATTCAATCCAATTAATTCTACAATCGACATTAAATCACATTCCTGAATGATTCTAACTCATCCAATGAATCAAAAATAAAAAAAATCCAAGACTAATTAGGGCATTAACATTCGTCCACCATAACCAATTTGGGGAAAAATGATCCAATCACATGCCTCTTCAAGTCTCGGCCAAGCTAGAGATTTTATGCCCGATTCGAATTCAATCCAATTAATTCTAAAATCGACATTAAATCACATTCCTGAATGATTCTAACTCATCCAATGAATCAAAAATAAAAAAAATCCAAGACTAATTAGGGTATTAACATTCGGCCACCATAACCAATTTGGGGAAAAATGATCCAATCACATTTTCTTGAAATTGATCCAATCAAACTTCAATTCAACAACATTAAGCATACTTAATCATCCAATTTCATAAAATCATGCTCAAATTCAAAATACCCAAATTTTAAGCCCTAAATTTTCATGCTCAAACCTAGGCTCTGATACCATTGTTGGTTTCTAGTTAGGTCCCAAGATCATTATAAGCATGAAAAACATGTGTGAATATATCAAAGGAGATAGCGGAATACTCACATCGATCGGTTGAGACGATTTGATGAAGAACAAAACTCATTTTATGGCCTCCAAGGTGCGCCCACTGCAGCAGTCCACTGCCCAAATTTTTCAGTTTTGAGTGATGATTTTGAGCTCCAAGCTTGAATCAAATGGTTCCCGGCTCGTGGGTGGGTTTCCCTATCACCTTCGTATAATTCTCAGTGTGCTAGCACTTCCGATTTTGCCCAAAATCAACTCTTAAATCCCCTTACTGCTCACGTTTTTTCTGTCCATGGCTGCCCCTCGAGCGTGAACTTTGGGAGAGAGAAAGAGAGAATGAGAGATGGAAGAAAGAGAGAGAGATTGGAAAGTGTTACCAAATTTTGTGTATTAAATACACATTTGAATTTCAAATTGAATTTCATTTGAATTTGGTTTTAAAGTCAAACAATAAAACCACACCTACCACATCAAGTCACATCAAGTCAAGTGTCAAGTCACATCACTCAATCAAGTTGTCAAGTCACATCACTCAAAGTGACAAGTGATTTGACGCTTGAAACGACTAGTGATTTGACGCTTGATGCGACTAATGATTTAATGCTTGATTTGACTTGCGTGCCGCACTCGAATTTAAAATGAGAATGCGCTCGCAAATAATCTCGGGCTCGGGTTCGTCAATTCCAAATTAATGATTTATCTGTTACGTCGTAATTAAATCTAATTTAATTAAATAATCATGTCAAGCATAATTACTATTCACGGCGCTAACGAATTATTTCCAAATTAATTCGTTCGCCCGAATTAAAATCTAATTTTAATTCCGCATCGAAATCCAATTTCGTTTAATATATCGAATATATTAATTTACCGATTAATTCCAAATTAATCGTTATCTCTCTTTTATTGATATTTTATCCTAGATAAAATTTCTCCGAAATTAATCCCAGATTAATTTTCTCTCTCTTCTAATTAATCCCAGATTAATTAAAGTGTGAGTCATACATCATCGGTGAATCTTTGGGAAGCGACCCATGAGATCCCCGGATATGTTGGCAGTAAATACGGTCGTCGGACTATCCGAACGCGTAAATACCTCGTACTACGTTTTACCGATTTACAAGACAAGGTTAGCCTCTAGCAAAGCGCCATGCCTACCCAATTCTCCGGAAATATCCTTACAGGAATAGAGGATCTGTATCAGGCGTAGTATACGTAGTATTGCGTATTTCTGTCCAGTATCAGATGATCACGTGCCAGGCCTGGGGCTGGAATTGTGTCTGCCCCGTACGAAGCACATATCGGATGTCTGGTTATTAGTCTCTATAATCGGATAAACCTGACCTTGTCATTTTATCCCGATAGCTGCAGCATTTAAGATTACTAATACCGTATCCTACGTGCCATCATCTCCACTAAGACTATAGTGATACTTCCGTCTTGACATCACACCCAACACACTACGATTCTCAATATACCCAGCATTGGCATACACAGAACCTGTTAAAGCCCTGGATGATCGCAACCAAAGTATATTGATTGTCGTAAGTATTAGCGGTGCAAGTCTCAAGTTAAGACCAAATACACCTACCCTGATTTCGGACTTCCATAGACACATAGTCATACTACCAATGGAATTCCGAGGGGGTCTATCCAGAGCGAAGCTGTTTACCGTACCATCGGTGAAACACAACCTCCTATTACACTTGCATGAGTATCCTATACCCAAATATATGAGAACTATACTGTTGTGCCCTCACAACGCGCACAAGTGCAATACTAGTCTTTTACTTATTTATCGATGTCCAATCTCGATAATACTCTGACTAGGGATATTTAATGATTTATCCTTCGTTAATTGATACTGTCTCATATCATTCTCAATCAAGGAACAAATCATTAGGACCTCTCATCATTTATATATCTTGGTGATCTAATCACAAATGATAAGAGTGCAATCTCCTTTGTCACATAGTTAATTTGTACAACAACACCATGATCTGCACAAATAGTGACGCTATGGGTCATAATTGTCCAACACCCACAAGTCACATCACGCGTCACATCATTATTCACTCAAGTGATGGAAGTCTTGTCACTTCTTGGTGATTGACATCTTGTCATTTTTTGATTGATGAGAGTTGTTGGAGGCATTGATGACTTGTACCAATTTTTTGAAAATTGGTAAATGATATTTGATTTTTGAAATCAAATACACAACATTCATTCTCTCTTTCCTTCTTCATCAAAAACCGAAAATGCATCTCTCCCTCTCCATCTCTTTCTTGGCCGAGAGTTCTAAGAAGAAACAAGGAAATTTTGTTGTAAAATTTTCCTTTACTAGCACATAAAGAGTTCATTCATAGGTGATATGGAAACCTTTCCCATGAGTTTGGAACTCAAGAATCTCATTCACAAACCTTGGAGCTTGGAAGCTTAACATACATCAATGGAAGCTTGGAGCACTTCACAAAGGAGGAAAAGTTTTGTTGTCTTCACATCCCAAGCCGATAAAAGTGAGTAATTTCTACTACTTTACTTTGATGTATTCACATGTTTCATTGCTTAATTGATCTTGGTTTGACCTAGAAAACCCAACAATTCAACAGTCGAGTTTTTTACAATTTTATGAGACTCGATTGGGTCGGGTCACGCAAAGGTGAAACCCGATCGGGTGCGGGTCGGGTCCGGTCAGTAAAAAAATAATTTTTTAATGAATTAATTATTTTGAAATATAAATATTAGTTATTTTATGTCCAAAAAATTATTATATATATAAAGTTTTAAAACAACAAAAATAATAAACAAATGAAATAAAAGTAAAAACTTTAAAAAATAATAAATTTTTTGAAAAATAATAAAATTTTAGAAAAATAATAAAAAAATTAGATCAGGTCGGGTTTTAGTATCAAACCCATTGTCCAACCCGAATATTTCGGGTCGGGTGGGAAATTTATAATTTTTTTGGACCCACACAGATCGGGTTGGGTCACGTCTGTTGG
Organism: Zanthoxylum bungeanum; assembly: GCA_019454045.1. NCBI lineage: Eukaryota > Viridiplantae > Streptophyta > Magnoliopsida > Sapindales > Rutaceae > Zanthoxylum > Zanthoxylum bungeanum. Next base: position 115,147 of record SKCR01001251.1, read on the forward strand.
ACAATTATGACCCATAGCATCACTATTTATAAAAGACATGGTATTTTTTTTACAAATTAACTATGTGACAAAGGAAATTACACTTTTATCATTTTGTGATTGGATTACTTGAATATATAATATGTATCAAGCGTAGTATACATTGTATTGCGTAATACGATCCAGTATCATATGTCACATGCTAGGACTAGGGCTGGAATTGTGTCTGCCTCGTACGAAGCATATATCGGATTACTAGCAACTAGTCTTTGTAATCGGATAATCATGACCTAGTCATACTCTCCCGACAGCTGCAGCAATTAAGAGTACTAGTTCTGTATCCTACGTGATTATCATCTTCATATGACTGAAGTGATATTTCCATCTTGACATCATACCCAATACCCTACGATTCTCAGTAAACCCAGAAGAGGCGTACACAGAACTTCTTAAAGCTCTGGGTGACCAAAACCAAAGCGTATTGATTGTCGCAAGACTCAGCGATGCAAGACTCAGCGATGCAAGTCTCAGGTTAAGACCACATACACATACCCTGATTCAGATTCCTATAGACACATAGTCATAATACCAATGAGATTTCAAGGGGTCTATCCAGAGCGAAGCTGTTCCCGGTTCAACGGCTAACAGAACCTCCTATGACACATATTTAAGTATCCAATACTTAAATATATAAGAACTATGTCGTTAAGCTTCCATAACATGCACAAGTATAATACTAGTCTATTCCACATTATCGATGTCCAGTATTGATAATACTACTACTAGGGATATTTAATGATTAAACCATTCGTGGATTAATATTGTCTCATATCTTATTAATCCAGTACTAATCATATGGACTTTTATCATTTATATATCCAAGTAATCCAAATATAAAATGATAAAAGAGCAATTTCCTTTGTCACATGGTTAATTTGTACAAAAACTGATGTTATGGGTCATAATTGTCCAACAAAAAAACACTTGGCCTCTAGCTAATCACACAAGTGTCCAACACTTGAACTATCTACGGGTAGCTCAAATTTTTACTGAGTTATAACTTTCGTCAATGGATCTGTAAGGTTCTCATCTGAAACGATCTTTTCGACCTTAACATCACCACGATGTATGATCTTACGAATCAGATGAAACCTTTGAAGTACATACTTGGATAATTGATGAGACCGCAGTTCCTTAGCCTATACTGTAGCCCAGCTTAGCTGCTAACAGAACTACTCCTAATCCAATTATAAATTTATAGATCCAAAATGCTTCTTTTGCTGCCTCAGCCGCATTAATATATTCCACTTTTATTGTTGAATCGAAAATATTATCTTGCTTGGAAGATTTCCAGCTCACTGTTTCGTTGTTCAAATAAAATATGTACCCAGATTGTGACTTACAGTCGTCTTTATTGGTTTGGAAACTTACATCAGTGAACCCACTCACCTCAAGTTCTCCTTCCCCACGTACTAAGGAAGCATTCTTAGTTCGTCTAAGATACGTAAGGATGTTCTAAACATCAGTCCAGTGACCATCACCTAGATCAGCCTGACAGTGGCTTCACATGCTCAAAGCATAAGAGACACCAGGTTGCGTATATATTTATTAATGTACGAGTTCTCGGAGAGTGCCCACAACCTTTAGATCTATCCTAGTATATCCTTATTCCTAGAATAAAGGTTGCCTATCCCAAGTCTTTCATGGAGAATTTTAATGAAAACTAAACTTTCACCGATTTTAGTATGGGAATGTCATTGCTAAGAAGCAATACATCATCGACGTATAGGACAACGAATGTCATTACACTCCTACTAACCTTCTTATATGCACAAGAATCATCTTTGTTTTGAATGAAACCATATTCTTTTATGATCTCATCAAAATATTGGTTCCAAGAACACGATGCTTGCTTCAATCCATAAATGGATCAATTTAACTTGTAAATCTTGTTTGCATATTTTGGCACGACAAAATCATCAAGCTGTTGCATAAAAATATCCTCCAAAAGGTTTCTGTTAAGGAAAGCAGTTTTGACGTCCGTCTACTATATTTCATAATCGAAATATGCAGCAATAGCAAGCATTATCCGAATGGATTTAATCATGGCAACATGTGAAAAAGTTTCATCGTAATCGACACCATGTCGTTGACGATACCCTTTCGCTACAAGCCTAGATTTGTATGTTTGTTTGTTGCCATCCATGTCTGTCTTCTTCTTGAAGACCCATTTACTACCAATAGGCACAATGCCTTCTGGTACATCAACCAGTGTCCAAACTTGGTTGGTATACATGGAATCCATTTCTGACTTTATGGCATCTTGCCATAAAGCGGAGTCGATACCCACTTCCTCATACGTGTCCGGTTACCCATACCTCTCAAGTATTTTCTGACTCTCTCTGACCTACACTGTTCTTGTGTATTAGAAGATTGTGGAATAGTCTCATCCTTGATGAACTGTTCGTGTTCCGAGAGGGGGTCGATGCCAGGAACAGTATCACTCTGATTTTCATCGAGTTCTACTTTCCTCCCACTTATCACTGCAACTATGAATTCATTTTTGAGGAAAAGTGCATAAAAAGTAACAAATATTTTATTCTCTTGTGGGTTGTGGAAATAATGTCCTTTGGTTTCCCTAGGATAACCAATTACAAATAAACACTTGTCCGATTTGGGTTTTAGTTTGGTACCATCCAAACGTTTAACATATGCCCAACATCCCCAAATCTTCAGGAATGGGAAACCGATTTCTTTCCTATCCGTATTTCATATGGAGTCTGTCCAACAGACTTTGATGGAACCTTATTCAAAATAAGTATTTCACTGTTCAGTGCGTATCCCAGAAGGAAATTGGTAGCTCAGTGTGACTTATCATAAACCTTACCTTGTCCAACAAAGTTCGGTTTCTCCGTTTGGATACACCGTTTAATTGAGGTATTTCAGGAGGAGTCCACTGTGAAAGAATACCATATTCTTTTAAGTAATCCAGAAACTCATTGCTTAATCTCCACCATGGTCCGACCGCAATGTTTTAATACTTTGAATTTCTCAAAAGTTTCCGACTTTTGTCTCATAAGATACACATAACCATAACGCGATGTATCATCTGTAAAGGTTACGAAGTATTCATATCCACCTCTAGCCTGGCCATACATGGGCCCACATACTTCACTATGAACGAAGGCTAACAGTTCGGTGGCACATACACCCTTACCACTAAAAGGTGTTTTAGGCATTTTACCTAATAAACAATATCCGCAGACATCATATGAATTAGGATCAAATCTTTCCAAGTATCCACTCTTCGAAAGTGTGGATATACAAGTCTTGTTAATGTGTCTCAGACAACAATGCCACAGATAAGTTTCATATGTTTTACTCAATTTGAGCCTTTTGTTTGTCATGTTATATGATTGAGATTCATTTATATTCAAAATATAAAGACCATTATTAACCTATGTTGTACATATCAAAATGTCATCTTTATATACAAAACACCGAGTATTCCTGAATACAAAGGTATACCCGCATGAGGTTAAACAAGATACATAGATGATATTCCTAGTCAAACTAAGTGTAAAATAACAATCACCTAATGTAATTACATGCCCCGGAGGCAAATTCAAAACATAGGTTCCTACGGCCAAAACAGCGACTCTCATCCCGTTTCCAACTCAGAGGTCAATCTCTTGCTAATCAGCAGATCCTGCACATCAATACATATGTGAGTACCACATCCAGAATAAAAAATCCAATTTTTAAAACCGGTAGTAGACATGTTTATAACAAACATACCTGAAGCTGGAGCTTTGCCCGCCTTCATGTATGCCTTATACTCACGGCAGTCACTAGGGATGGCAACAAGACCCCCGGGTCCGCATGGACCCGGACGACCCGGGTCCAAGAAGACTCGGGTCCGGAATTAAAAAATCTGGACCCGGGTATTTAAAATTAAGACCTGGGTTATTCCGGGTCCGGAACCGAGATCACGCGGGTCCGGACCGGATAGATCCGAGTCCGAAAAAAAAATAAAAAAATTATATTATAATAAAAAATGTAAAATATTATGTATAAATATATATAATATAATATAATAAAAAATTAAAAAAATTGAAATAAAACTAATAAAATTGACAAAATATAAATATAAAAATAAAATAATACAATTAAAATAATTAAAAATTAAAAAAAAATCCGGGTAATCGGGTCCGGACCGGGTATACCCGGGTTCGGATCATGGAATATTTACTCCGGTCCGGAACCGGACCCGGGGTAGCAAAAAGTCTTCCAGATCCGGACCCGGATCGTGCCGGACCCGGGTCCGGATCCAGATTTTACCATCCCTAGCAGTCACGCTTCTAGTGACCCCGTTTGCCACAATGTAAGCAGACATCTTGGGATATGTCCTTAGTCTTCCCAGAAGACTATGATCATTTGGCCTTGCCCTTTTTCTTCTTCTTCACACCTCCTGAAGCTTTCGGCCAAGCCTTGGCCTTCTGAGATGTCGAAGTAAGATGCGCATCGCTTCTTGCCCTTTAGAAGCTCTGGCTCTGCTTCTTTCAGCATCACCATTAACTCTCCAAGAGTTTTTTCTTGGTTCATTATATTGTAGTTCATGACGAACCCGCCCCAACAGTCGGACAGAAACTGTAAGTTCAAATCTATGGAAGTCTCGGCCTCGAAGATTATGCCCAGCTGACCTAGCTATTCGATGTCAGCAATCATTTGTGACACATAGTGTTCGACAGATGTACCCTCTGACATACGCGAGCGAAAGAGCTTCTTTTACAATTCGTACCTCTGAGATCTAAGATTAGATCTGTGAAGATCCTTCAATTTCAACATCATGTTATAAGGATCCAATCCTTTGCTCTGAAGACGAAATTGGGGAGTCATTACGGCAAACATGACTGATTGAGCACTAAAGATGTCATCAAGATGAGTCTTCCAAAGCTCATGCTCTACTATTTGCTCAACTCCGGGCTCAGGCTCGAGAGGTTTCTCTATGACATAGAGTAACTTCTCAGCTCCGAGGACTATCCTGAGATTCATCTCCAAATCTGGAAAATTGGAGCCGTTAAAGACATTATCGCCAATGATGATGTCCTTGACGCCAATCTTTTCAGCCATCTTGATTGCAATAGTCCAACTATCCAATCAACGATTTCGGGTACACTCAAAATGTAATGGTTACTATAGTCCAACTATATAACCAACTACAAGTGAAGTAGTGTCTTGTACAGTCTAACTGTTTAAAGAAAGTAATATATATATATATATATAACGTGATATAATAATAACAGAGCGCGTATTAGCAAGTATTAAACGAAATTATAAATTTAATACTGGCCTCCCATTATTTTTCGGTGGGCCTCTAAACCTCTGTTGAGTACTTGGGAAACCCAATTTGCTAGTGGGCTAGGATCCCGTTAAATAACACACAACCTTGAATTTGGCTAACAAGCTGTATGAAACTTAACTAGGTAGATCTCTAAGATCAATTGGATCTCATCCAATTCCTAGATCCGATAGGTGGACCTCCAAGTCTAAAACATATATCCAATATATCATCCTAACCTTTTCCTCTGAATCAACTAAGCCTTGGCTTTGGCTCAACAAGCTCAATGATTCAAGTTAAGTGTGACCCATTGACAGTGGGAAAGCTTCGTAATCCACGTCAATGTACAGAAGTGACATTGACTTTGGCCAACAAGTCACAACTTCCCAAGACATGCGATATATAACAAGCTTTCGTTGTTCAAACACATCCTCGATGGACAATGATCTTGACTTTAGCTAACAAATCAAAGTCAATCTTAGATCTTGAGAGAGAACCACTTAATGGAAGGAAAATGCTTAATAGAAGTGAGGGTTTTTCGCGTAAATTGGAAACCAATTTATTATCTTTGATTCGGTCTCATCATTCATCCTTAAACATGCATTCTAAAAGCATAATAAGGCGAGATAAAATAATAATAATATGCGGATGGATATATAATACAATTTGTTCCTAGAACAAATCTCTCTCTTTTTTCTCTCCCGCTAGCACTTTATATTTTTCTACCCAATTACATAATACATAAAGAAACCTCATTTACATTGAGCGGAATTGGTGATAAGAGAAATATAAAGAGAATAGAAGGTTAAAGGTTGGACACGCAGGTCCAATTTAAATAAATTCCAAATTTGTAATAATTTTCAAAATTACCCTACTATACTAATATCCATCTGATATACATTATTCATGTAAATACATCCAAGTATTCACATAAATCATGCTGTAAATTAATCTAATTCAATTAATTAATCTTTGATTAATGATCATCCAATGTTCATACAACGATTTGATTTGCGCGAGTCCAACTCGTTTAAGAATAAATACTAAAAGTAAGTATTCTTAAATTATATCGAACTACAATTGTGATGTCAAGATGGAAGTATAACTTCATTCAAATGGAGATGATGATCACGTAGGTTACAGAACTAATACTCTTAAATGCTGCAGCTATCGGGATAGTATGACTAGGTCATGATTATCCGATTACAGAGACTAGTTGCTAGTGATCCGATATATACTTTGTATGAGGCAGACACAATTTCAGCCTTAGGCCTAGCATGTGACATCTGATACTGGCTCGTATTACGCAATACAATGTATACTACGCCTGATACAGATTATATATTCTTCGTTGAATATTTCTGAAGAATTGGGTAGGCACGGTGCTTTCCTAGAAGCCAACCATGTCTTGTAAATTAGTGAGAACGTGGTACGCGATACGCATGTGTCAGATAGTCCGATAACCGTATTTACTGCCAACATATTCAGAGATCTCTTGGGTAGCTTCCCAAAGATTCACCAATGATATTTGACTCGGACAGGATTAATATGAGATTAATTATGAGAGAGAAAATTAATCTGGAATTAACTACGGCAGGAATATATCTGGGATTAAATTCGTGTAGAAGAGAGAATGTGATTAATTTGGAATTAATCGAAAAAGTAAATTTATAGTTAAATTGGATTTTACTATTTAATTTATTTAATTGGGCTAATATAATATATCAGATATATTAATTGAAATTGGATTTCAATAAGGAATTAAAATTGAATTTTAATTCAAGCGAACGAATTAATTTGGAATTAATTCGTAAGCGACTTTCGTAATAATTTTACGAGACATAATTATTTAATTAAATTGGATTTAATTATTTAGCGACGGAAAATTCGTTTAATCGGATTAAACGAACTCGGTCTCAAAATGTGTTGTGTAAGCCAACTAAACTTGGAATTCGTAATTCGGTGGGACCCATAACTTACATCACATGTCACTATTTGTGATGGAAGTAGTTGGCTACTTTAAATTGAAACATTTAACACACAACACATCAAGTTTTGGAAACAACAATCACTATTTAATCATCTCTCTCATTTCTCTCTACTTGGCCGAATTCTTCACTCTTGGAGGAAGAATTTTTGCTTCTGGAAACTCACCCAATAGTTTGCAACTCAAATACAAAGCTTGGAGCTTCAACAACAAAGAAAGTTTTGAATTTTCTCATTCATTCAATGTGAGTATTTCCGCAACTCTTCTTGAATTATTCACACACAAATTATTATTTAGAGACCTTGGACATGTGTATGACACTAATAATATCAGGTCGGATCGGGCCGACTCGACCCTATAAACACCCTATTAATAATTAAGTGTTCTGATTTCTTTTAGGCACAAACATCTTCATATGTGACTACTTTTTAGGAAAAAACCGTACGTTGAAGTAGAAAATCTCGTCAATTGAGAGTTTGGTTTCTTTTTCTCTTAATCATAAAATGAAGTACACGTGGCAAGAAAGGGTGATGAACCAGTCTTATTTGGACTCTCGTATCATGGCCCGAACGTATGTGATCAAAAAACGGTCCCAGTAGTATTTCTTTTTCGATTCATTCAAATCCAAAAAGATTTGTTATCTTCGGACATGGGAACCGTGTGATTTGTGCTGATTATGATGAACGATTATCACGCTTTTTCTATTTTCCCCATCTAAAAGATGTGAAACAAAATAACCAGGAAAAAAAAATATATTTTTTAAATTTTATGCAAACGCAGCAGAATCATTATAACTTTAAAAGAAAAATATAAAAATCGATTTGTTCATTTAAATTAGCCAAGTTGTTTAACTTGTTTTATTTTGATAAAAAGAATAATATATTTGAATTTTATCAACTCACTCCCATTACTGAATGTAAAGAATTTTATGAATGCGCCTTTATTTTTACAATAGTAGATTAAAGATAGATAAATATTGGATGATAAAATATAATTAACTCATACGATCTCATTATAATTAGACCCGGCTACCGATCTGGTTCGGTTCCACACGGTTCCGGTTGTGGTTCCGGTTTATTTTAATTTTTTTTTTCAAAATAATAATGATTTTTTTTAAAAAAAAAAATATCATAATTTAAATATGAGATTAAATTTTTTGTTTAAAATTATGAATTTAAATTTGGATTACATTAAATTACAAATAAAATTCTTATCTAAATAAAATTATTAAATTAAAGAGCTTGAACTTAAATTTTTAAAACCTTAAGTTGCCTACTTATCCTGCAGGCGTAAAAGGAATCAAAACTCACGTAGTTCCATTATAATTTTAAGATAGTTCCCCAATGTAATTTATAATTATTTATTGATCAATCATAATTATTAGTGCCTATTGATCATTCAACTCTTGTTCCGCTTGCAGATGCATTGTCGAACAAGTCTTCAAAGTTATCAGGACATCTTCTTGTTGCCTCAGATCAGCTCGAGTCCAATCATCCATACATGTTGTTGCTATAAAGTGCTTGGATGTAATGAAGACCGTCTCGCTTTCAATATATTGCCTCCCATGCTGAAGGCTTGCTCAACCGCAACGGTAAAAACAGGTGCTTCCAGCAACTCTTCAGCAATAATTGATAATACATAATATACAATTTGTTGTCGGTTCCACCATTCAAGGAGTTGGAAATTTTTATTCACTAAACTTTCAGTAGGAACTCGAAATTGATAGATAAATAATTATCTAATTCCGGGTTGATAGTCATGTTATCCATATGTTTTTTTTTTATTTCGTTGTAGTAACCAATGATCACCTACGCTAGGCCTTGATTGTATTACGGGTTCGCTAATACTAGATTGTCCTACTCATTGCAAGTTATATCTACTAACATAATCATTAAATAAATCGTTTAAATCATTTTTATTTGAGCTATTATTCTTGTAATATCAATTTCACCAACTATTTCTAAATATTCATAGTAAGCTTGTAAGACACTATTCAAACCTTCTATTTTACATCTAGGATCAAAAATCGTGGCAATAAGGTAAAGTAGTGAAATGTCTCTAAAATAATGCAATAATTTTTGTTTCATAACAATAATAGCTTCAAGCAAAATAATATCATTAGGATCAGAACTATCAACATGTTCAAATAGAGTACCAACAATATTCACTTTCGTCAAGAAATAAATATGTTGTACGATAATAAAAAAATGCTAAAAATATTTGTAGCATCATTAAAACTTTTAAATATCTAAAAAAATTCACGAATATCCCATTACTAGAAAAAGGTGATATGTTGACACGTTGAGAAAATAAACTACATAATCCATATTTTATATTGGAAAGCTTGACATAAAAAGAAAATAAGTTGAATTCCAACGTGTTGAAATCTCATGAAAATTTTATCGCTTTAATACTTTAATTTACAAAACTGGTTCATTCTCTCCTAACTAAGAATATGACCAAATACAATTAAGTGCAATCTTAATAGGATCATGAAGGTGCAAAGCAAGGCATACCATCTGAACACATAAAATAAGGACATGATGACTTTGTGCAACGAACATGAAAATCGACCTCCAAATTTGGTTGGCATATTATATTAAATCTTTAATTGATACAGTATAATGCAGATGTATTTCAAACCAATTCTTAAAATTTTACCTAAACAAATCATATCACATCAAATTACTTTCATCATTCTAGAAATCATTTGTGTAGTATGTTGTCCAATCAAAAACTATAAATGCAATAAGTCATTTTTGACATTCCATAATGCATCATGCCAATGGACAAGTCACACTATGTATAAGTTGTTAGTGTTCCAAGAACAATATAAGGATCTAATAAGCATGCATAATAAAAGAGTTGATCATTATAAGGTGCGGAATATACTTACAATGAGTTTTGGAGCTTTTAAAAATTTTGAGATCCAAGATCTCCAAGATCCAAGCTTTAGGATGATTCCAAGCTTTAGGATGATTCCAAGCTATTGAGGAGTTTCCCTATCACCTTTGTTCACTTCCAAAGTGCTAGCTTTTGTTGATTTGAAAATCAAATCAAAGAGAGGAGAGGAGAGAAATTCGGCCAAGGAAGGACCAAGTCTTAGGGTTTTGTTTTTTTCATCTAATGAATGTCTTGGCAAAAGTGTGTGTCTAGCCTTTTTGTTTTTCATTTACCTTTTAGTAAAACCATTTCACCTTTTACCCAAAACAAGGTAGGATTGGTAAATTTTCAAAAAGTAAAAAACAAGGTGGTTGTGTGGTGGGAACACCTACCACACTTTTGGCTCCAAATATTTGAATCCGAAATTCAAATATCTCTACGGGCATTTGCCGCGGCTCGGTTCCGTTTAATCCGATTAAACGATCCTTCGTCGCTAAATAATTAAATCCAATTTAATTAAATAACGATGCCTCGCAAATATATTACGAACGTCGTTCACGAACTAATTCTAAATTAATTCGTTCGTTCGCATTAAAGTCCGACTTTAATCTCGTAATGAAATCCAATCCATTTTAATATATCCGATATATTAATTTTAGCCCGTTTGAATAAATTAAATAGAAAAATCAAATTTAACTATTAAATTTATTTTACCGATTAATTCCAAATTAATCGCGTTCTTTCGCCACTGTACACTTTTAATCCCAGATTAAACAAAGCCCATATTAATCCCAGATTAATTTCTCTCTCTTAATTAATCCCAGATTAATTCCAATTTAAGTCAACTGTCATCGGTGAATCCTTGGGAAGCGACCCAAGAGATCTCTGGATATGTTGGCAGTAAATCCGGTTATCGGACTATCCGATAAAGCGAGTACCTCGTACTACGTGCTTACCGATTTACAAGACATGGTTGGCTTCTAGCAAAGCACCGTGCCTACCCAATTCTCCAGAAATATTCTTACTGGAATATATAATCTATGTCAGACGTAGAATACCTAGTATCTCGTATTTCGATCCAGTATCAGATGTCACGTGCTAGGCCTGGGGCTGGAATAGTGTCTGCCCCGTACGAAGCACATATCGGATATCAAACAACTAGTCTCTTTGAATCGGATAATCATGACCTTGTCACATTATCCCGATGGTTGCAACACAATAGAGAACGAGTTATGAATCCCTGCGTGATCATCATCTCCATATGTCTGGAGTGATACTTCCGTCTTGACATCACATCCAATACACTACGATTCTCGATAAACCCAATAGAGGCGTACACAGAACCTGTTAAAGCCCTGGACGACCAAAACCAAAGTTTACCGATTGTCGCAAGTATTAGCGATGTAAGTCTCAGGTTAAGACCAAATACATCTACCCTGACGCGGACTCCCATAGACACATATACATACTACCAATGGGATTCCGCGGGGTCTATCCAGAGCGAAGCTGTTTTCCGTACCATCGGTAAAACACAACCTCCTATCGCACTTGCATAAGTATCCTATACTTAAACATATGAGAACTGTGCCGTTATGCCTCACAACGCGCACAAGTGCAATACTAGTCTATTCCGCATTATCGATGTCCAGTCTCGATAATACTACGACTAGGGATATTTAATGATTAAACCTTTATGGATTGATACTGTCTCATATCATCTCAATCCGGAACTAATCATATGGACTTTTACCATTTATATATCATAGTAAATAAATTACGAAATGATAAAAGGCAATTTCAATATTACATAGTCAATTTTGTACAAAACACAATGTCTTTTACAAACAGTGACGCTATGGGTCATAATTGTCTAACAATCTCCCACTTGGCCTATAGCCAGTCACTCAAGCATCTAACACCTGAACTATGTATGTGCTTCTCAAACTTTTGCTGTGAAATAGCTTTCGTCAGCGGGTCTGCAATGTTGTCATCTGATGCGACCTTCTCGATCTTCACATCGCCACGATGTATGATCTCACGAATCAGATGGAAACGTCGAAGAACATGCTTGGATCGTTGATGAGACCGTGGTTCCTTAGCCTGCGCTATAGCCCCGTTATTGTCACACAATAATGGAACGGGCTCAGCTGCTAACGGAACTACTCCTAATCCAATTAGGAATTTACGGATCCAAACTGCCTCTTTTGCTGCTTCAGATGCAGCAATATACTCCGCTTCTGTTGTTGAATCGGCAACAGTCTCTTGCTTGGAAGATTTCCAGCTTACTGCTCCGTTGTTCAAACAAAATATGTACCCGGATTGCGACTTAGAGTCGTCTTTATCGGTTTGGAAACTTGCATCGGTATACCCAGTTACCTCAAGTTCTCCATCTCCATAAATCAAGAAAGCATCCTTAGTTCGTCTAAGATACTTAAGGATGTTCTTAACTGCCATCCAGTGACCATCACCTGGATCGGCCTGATAGCGACTACACATGCTCAAAGCATACGAGACATCAGGTCGAGTACATATCATGGCATACATGATCGATCCGACTGCCGAGGCGAACGGTATCCGACTCATGCTATTTCTCTCATCTTGAGTTTTAGGACACATGTCCTTAGATAGAGAGATGCCATGTGACACTGGCAACAGTCCCCTCTTGGACTGATCCATGTTGAATCTTTTCAACACTTTGTCAATGTACGTACTCTGAGAGAGTCCAAGCAGCTTTCTAGATCTATCCCTGTAGATCTTTATTCCTAGAATAAAGGCTGCTTCTCCCAGATCTTTCATGGAGAATTTTAATGAAAGCCAAGCTTTCACCGATGTTAACATGGGAATGTCATTGCCCATAAGCAATACATCGTCAACATAAAGGACAATGAATGTCAGTGCGCTCCCACTAACCTTCTTATATACACAAGGATCATCCTCGTTTTGAATGAAATCATATTCTTTTATGATCTCATCAAAACGTTGGTTCCATGACCGCGATGCTTGCTTCAGTCCATAAATGGACCGATTTAACTTACAAACCTTGTTTGCAAGTTTAGGCACGATAAAACCGTCAGGCTGTTGCATATAAACATCCTCCAAAAGGTTTCCGTTAAGGAAAGCGGTTTTAACGTCCATCTGCCATATCTCGTAATCGAAATATGCAGCAATAGCAAGCATTATCCGAATGGATTTAATCATGGCAACGGGTGAGAAAGTTTCGTCGTAATCGACACCATGTCGTTGACGATAACCCTTCGCTACAAGCCTAGCTTTGTACGTTTGTACGTTGCCTTCCATGTCGGTCTTCTTCTTGAAGATCCATTTGCATCCAATAGGCTTTACGCCTTCTGGTGCATCAACCAGTGTCCAAACTTGGTTGGTGTACATGGAATCCATTTCGGACTTCATGGCCTCTTGCCATAAAGTGGAATCGATATCTTGTATCGCTTCCTCATACGTAGCCGGTTCGTCTTCCTCAATGAGATTAATATCTACATGAGGTGAGATCAGAAACCCATACCTCTCAGGTTGGTTCCTGACTCTCTCCGACCTACGCGGTCCTTGTGTAATAGAAGATTGTGGTACAGTCTCATCCCGGATGGACTGTTCTTGTTCCGTTGAGGATTCTATGCCAGGAACAGTATCACTCCGATTTTCATCGAGTTCTACTTTCCTCCCACTTACCACTGTATTTAGGAATTCCTTCTCAAGGAAAACCGCATGTAGAGCAACAAATACTTTGTTCTCTCGTGGGTGATAGAAGTAATATCCTTTGGTTTCCCTAGGATATCCTACGAATAGGCATTTATCCGATTTGGGTTCAAGTTTGGTACCTTCCAAACGTTTGACGTATGCCCAGCATCCCCAAATCTTTAGGAATGAGAAACCCGGTTTCTTTCCTGTCCATATCTCATATGGTGTCTGTTGTACAGACTTTGACGGAACCTTATTCAAAATAAGAACTGCACTGTTTAATGCATATCCCCAGAAGGAAATAGGTAGCTCAGTGCGACTCATCATAGACCTTACCATGTCCAACAGAGTTCGGTTTCTCCGTTCGGATACACCGTTTAATTGCGGTGTTCCAGGAGGAGTCCACTGTGAAAGAATACCATATTCTTTCAAGTAATCTAGAAACTCATTGCTCAAGTACTTCGCCACCACGGTCCGACCGTAATGTCTTTATACTCTTGCCGGTCTGTTTTTCAACTTCGTGTCGAAACTCTTTGAATTTCTCAAAAGTTTCCGACTTGTGTCTCATAAGATACACATAACCATAACGCGATGCATCATCCGTAAAGGTTACGAAGTATTCGAATCCACCTCTAGCCTGGCTAGACATGGGCCCACAAACGTCACTATGAACGAGGGCTAACAGTTCGGTGGCGCGTACACCTTTACCGCTAAAAGGTGATTTAGGCATTTTGCCTAATAAGCAAGATTCGCAGACGTCATATGAATTTGGATCAAATCCGTCCAAGTACCCACTCTTCGAAAGTGTGGATATGCGAGTCTTGTTAATGTGTCCCAGACGACAATGCCACATGTAAGTCTCATCTTTGTTACTTAGTTTGAGCCTTTTGTTTGTTACATTATATGTTTGAGATTGATTTATATTCAAAATATAAAGACCATTATTAGCATCAGCTGAACATATCTCAAAATCATCTTTATAAACAAAACACCCAGTGTTTCGGAATACAAAAGTGTACCCGCATTGGGTCAAACAAGATACAGAGATAATATTCCTAGTCAAACTAGGTACATAATAACAGTCTGATAGTTTAAGTACATGTCCCGAAGGCAGTTCTAAAACAAAAGTGCCCACGGCCAAAACAGCAACAGGTGTCCCGTTTCCAACACGCAGATCAATCTCTCCTGAAGCCAGTCTCCTGCTAATCTGCAGATCCTGCGCATCAGTACATATATGAGTACCACAACCAGAATCAAAAATCCAATTTTTAAAGCTAGAAGTAGCCATGTTTATCTCAATAACAAACATACCTGAGGCCGGTGCCTTGCCCGCCTTTATCTCCTTCTGAAGCGCCTTGTACTCGCGGCAGTCACGCTTCCAGTGACCCCGCTTGCCGCACTGTAGGCAAACATCTTGAGATTTGTCCTTTGGCTTCCCAGAAGCCTTTGACTTTTTGGCCTTGCCCTTTTGCATATGCTTCTTTCTTTCGCACACCTCCAGTTGCCTTGGGCCCAGCCCTAGGTCCATGAGATGTCGATGCAAAGTGCGCCTCGCGCTTGTTGCCCTTTTGAAACTCCTTTTCAGCCTCCTTGAGAGTTGACAGTAACTCTCCAAGAGTATCACTGGTGTTCATCAAATTATAATTTATGATGAACTGTCTCCAGTATCGGGGAGGATTGCAGGACCATGTCCACAGTAATCTCTGCCTCAAAGACAATCCCCATGTTGGCCAGCTCATCGATGTCGGCGACCATCTGAGCCACGTGGGACTCAACGGACATGCCATCTGTCATGCGTGAGCGAAAGAGCTTCTTGACTAACTCGTACCTCTGCATCCTCTTGTTAGAGCGATGCAGATCTTGCAACCTTGCCAACATATTATAAGGATCCAAGTCCCTATTTTGTCTGCGAAAGTGCTGAGTCATCGAAGCAAGCATAATTGACTGAGTTGTGTCACAATCATCGCTGTGAGTCTTCCAAAGCTCCAGCTCAAGTGTCTCAGTCGGTCCGGGTTTTGGCCCAAGAGGTCTTTGTGTAGTATACAACAGCCTCTCTGAACCTAGGACAATCCTAAGGTTCATTTCCCAATCAGCAAAATTTGTGCCCTTGAAGACATTATCTCCCATGATAATATCACGGACATTTCCTTTGCCAGTCATCTTGATCTACGATAGTCTAACTATCTAGTCAACGATAATGGGTACAGTCTAACTGTTACATAGAAAAATAACAATATATTAGTCCAACTAATAAAGTAATATTGACGAAATTATTTGAAAGCGCGTAAAGCTAAGTATCTGAATGAAATTGCAAATTCAATACTACTAGCCTCCCACTATTTTTCGGCGAGCCTCTAACCCTCTGTCGAGTACTCGGGAAACCTAGTTTCCTAGTGGGCTAGGATCCCGTTAAATAACATACAACCTTGACTTTGGCCAACAAGCTGTATGAAACTTAACTAGGTAGATCTCGAAGATCAATTGGATCTCATCCAATTCCTAGATCCGGTAGGTGGACATCCAAGTCCGAAACACATATACTTTATATATGTCAATATGTCAAACATATTTTCCTAACCTTTTTCCTCTGAATCAACTAAGCCTTGGCTTTGGGCACAACAAGCTTAATGATTCCAGTTAAGCGGGACCCATTGACATGGAAAGTTTCGTAATCAATGTCGATGGACAAGAAGTGATCTTGACTTTGGCCAACAAATCACAACTTGGACAAGACACCGATATGTAACAAAACCTTCATGATTCAAACACATCCTCAATTGACAAAGGCCTTGACTTTGGCCAACAAGCCAATGCCAACTTTGGATCTTGAGTAAGAATCACTCAACGGAAGGAAAAACGCTTAATATGTTTTTGAGGGTTTTTCGCGTAAATTGGCATCCAATTTATTATCTTTGATTAGGTCTCATCATACACCCTTAAGCATGCTTCTAAAACATCATAAGGCGCAAAAGTAAATTAATAACGATATGCGGATGGATATTTAAACAGATTGTTCCTAGAACAAATCACTCCTTCCTTTCCTCTCCCGACTAGAACTATTCTAACTCCTACCCTTTTACAAAATACAATAAAGAAACCTCATATACATTGAGGGGAATAGGTGAGAAGAGAATTACAAGGAGTAAAGAGATTAAAGGCTGGACACGCAGGTCCAATTTAATAAATTCTAAACTTATTACAATTTCCAAAATTGCCCTTGCCCTTCTAATATCCATCCGATATACGTTATTCATACATCACATTTATGTATTCAATCAAAACATGTTTATTACAATCAATCTAATCCAATTAATTAATCTTTGATTAATGACCATCCAATGTTCAAACAATGATTTGATTTGCGCGAGTCCAACTCGTTTGAGAATAAATACTTTTGAGTACGTATTCTTGAATTATATCGAACTACAACTTAAATCCAATTTATTTGTATTCAATACTAATTCTTATTTAATTCCAAATTAAATATTTACACTTACATAGTTGCCTTAAAGACTTGGATTCCAAATCCAATCTTGATGGGTCTCAAAGGCCCAATAACATCCAATGTCTTTTAATTAAAGTCCAATGGGCTTTTAATTGATTCTTAAGGCATGGGCTTTGGCCATAATGGATCAAACCCAAAATGCCAAGGCCCAATAGGAATCACCCTATTGCCATCAAATCAATTTAGGCCCATTAGGCCCAATCAAATACTTTAAAGGGTCAAGTGATGTATTTGGACTTCATGGAATTGGTTTTGGGCCCAATTGGATCCAATCCAAAAGTCCAAAACCAAACTTGGTCAAACCAAGCCCATTAGGCCCAAATACACACTTTTAGCCCAATTCAATTTTAAAGGCATTATTCATAATTATAATATTCCAAATATCACAATTATTTTAATTAAAGTGTATTAGCCATAATTAATTAATTAAACTCAATATTTCCAAAATATTAATTAACTTAATTAATCATGCTTAAACTAATAATTCATGCTTAACATAAAATCAAGCCAAAACACATCATTGCATGCTTGAGACATATTGAAGCCTAAGATCATCATTTCATGCTCAACATGCACTTTGATTTTAACATGAACATTATAGACATTGATTCTAATCATATTAAACCAACTATCATCATTTAAACATGCATCCAACACATTATTTCATGTTACAAAAACAAAAAAAACTGCAGTGCAATGCAGGCACAGGACTAACTTTCGCCAACATAAGAATTTTTTAATTTTGTTGCTTTTGATTTATTTGAAATCTAATCATGCATAACTCTAAGTTATCATGTTGTAAACATACTCAAAGCATCAATTTCAAAAAATCATGCTCAAAATCAAAAAGCCCCAAATTTTAAGATTCAAGAACCCTAAAATTATCATGCTTAAATTAGGCTCTGATACCATTGTTAGTGTTCCTAGAACATTATAAGGATCTAATAAGCATGCATAATAAAAGAGTTGATCATTATAAGGTGCGGAATATACTTACAATGAGTTTTGGAGCTTTTAAAAAATTTGAGATCCAAGATCTCCAAGATCCAAGCTTTATGATGAATCCAAGCTTTAGGATGATTCCAAGCTATTGAGGAGTTTCCCTATCACCTTTGTTCACTTCCAAAGTGCTAGCTTTTGTTGATTTGAAAATCAAATCAAAGAGAGGAGAGGCTATGAAATTCGGCCAAGGAAGGAGACCTTTAGGGTTTTTGAATTTTTCATCTAAGTGTCTTGGCAAAAGTGTGTGTGTCGCCTTTTTGTTATTTACCAAAAAGTGAAACCATTTCACCTTTTACCCAAAACAGGTAGAGATTGGTAAATGGTTTCAAAAAGTAAAAAAAAGGTGGTTGTGTGGTGGGAACACCTACCACACTTTTGGCTCCAAATATTTGAATCCGAAATTCAAATATCTCTACGGGCATTTGACGCGGCTCGGTTCCGTTTAATCCGATTAAACGATCCTTCGTCGCTAAATAATTAAATCCAATTTAATTAAATAACGATGCCTCGCAAATATATTACGAACGTCGTTCACGAACTAATTCTAAATTAATTCGTTCGTTCGCATTAAAGTCCGACTTTAATCTCGTAATGAAATCCAATCCATTTTAATATATCCGATATATTAATTTTAGCCCGTTTGAATAAATTAAATAGAAAAATCAAATTTAACTATTAAATTTATTTTACCGATTAATTCCAAATTAATCGCGTTCTTTCGCCACTGTACACTTTTAATCCCAGATTAAACAAAGCCCATATTAATCCCAGATTAATTTTTCTCTCTCTTAATTAATCCCAGATTAATTCCAATTTAAGTCAACTGTCATCGGTGAATCCTTGGGAAGCGACCCAAGAGATCTCTGGATATGTTGGCAGTAAATCCGGTTATCGGACTATCCGATAAAGCGAGTACCTCGTACTACGTGCTTACCGATTTACAAGACATGGTTGGCTTCTAGCAAAGCACCGTGCCTACCCAATTCTCCAGAAATATTCTTACTGGAATATATAATCTATGTCAGACGTAGAATACCTAGTATCTCGTATTTCGATCCAGTATCAGATGTCACGTGCTAGGCCTGGGGCTGGAATAGTGTCTGCCCCGTACGAAGCACATATCGGATATCAAACAACTAGTCTCTTTGAATCGGATAATCATGACCTTGTCACATTATCCCGATGGTTGCAACACAATAGAGAACGAGTTATGAATCCCTGCGTGATCATCATCTCCATATGTCTGGAGTGACACTTCCGTCTTGACATCACATCCAATACACTACGATTCTCGATAAACCCAATAGAGGCGTACACAGAACCTGTTAAAGCCCTGGACGACCAAAACCAAAGTTTACCGATTGTCGCAAGTATTAGCGATGTAAGTCTCAGGTTAAGACCAAATACATCTACCCTGACGCGGACTCCCATAGACACATATACATACTACCAATGGGATTCCGCGGGGTCTATCCAGAGCGAAGCTGTTTTCCGTACCATCGGTAAAACACAACCTCCTATCGCACTTGCATAAGTATCCTATACTTAAACATATGAGAACTGTGCCGTTATGCCTCACACAACGCACAAGTGCAATACTAGTCTATTCCGCATTATCGATGTCCAGTCTCGATAATACTACGACTAGGGATATTTAATGATTAAACCTTTATGGATTGATACTGTCTCATATCATCTCAATCCGGAACTAATCATATGGACTTTTACCATTTATATATCATAGTAAATAAATTACGAAATGATAAAAGGCAATTTCAATATTACATAGTCAATTTTGTACAAAACACAATGTCTTTTACAAACAGTGACGCTATGGGTCATAATTGTCTAACATAAGTGTGTGTGCCAATGGTCACTCCAAATATCAGAAAACAAATAGAATGACGACATTTAATATCTTTAAATAATTCATTTAAAATAATTTTTTACCATATTTGTATAATTTTAAAATGTGACGTTTGTTGTATTTTAGTCATTCTAAAGCAACATGATTTAAGCATTTTTTAATGTAATTAGTAAAAGAAATTTTTTTTTCACCAAAACTTGAAGAAAAATGTGTCATATAAGTTAATGAATTTAAGCAATCTTTCTATTTTTAACATTAGAAGATTTAATTAAATCTATAGAACTTGTACCTCTACTAGATGATGCGTACCTGGCTATTTGAGTTTACGTTGTATCAAATCCCATTTCAACAACATGATGTTCTTTCCATGTGCTTGTTTATATTGTCATATCCACTAATAAATTTGTAAGAAACACTGGTTTTCATATTTCTAATGGACCTTCATTTCAGTATCAACTAAATAAAAATGAATTTTGAAAATATCGGAGGAACGAGACTTAACTTCTCTTCTTCGTGTACCGATACTAGGGTTGCTCTCTTGGGTTGGCACATTTGACATGATGTTCTCAGATGAGCTTGCCATTTTTTGTTAATGAAAATTTTAAAGAATGAAGAATTTGAGAATGAGAAATTGTAGATGAGAGAATTGAGAATGAGAGAATTGTAATTGAGAGAATTGAGAATTGGTGTATTGGAAAATGAAAATGACCTATATTTATAGAGTTTTATATATTTTTGTGTTACCTGAAATGTCCCTAAAATTAGTCGTTTTATTAATGTTATTAAGCGTAATTGTATTTGATTTTTACAAATTTTTTTTTGGAAACTAGAATCGTGACGAGTCTATTTAATGAATGAATCAAGAATGGGAAGACAAGTACGAATCAATATAATATGTCAATTGCGGCTGTTGATTTTTACGTATGTCAGAAATTAATGACATGATTCGTTTTAACAACCCGAGAAAATGAAGGTGCATTTGGTATATAGTATGACGATGAGAGTATAATTATTTTATAAGTATGAAATAATAATAAAGTATAAGTTAGCATAAAAAGATATTATCGTATTATGAGGTCATAATTTTGTGAACGTTAACGTTAAGGTTAAATAATGCGTTTGGCGGAGCATTTTAACCCTAGCATTAATGTTATACTAAACGCATTCGAAAGGTTAATTCCCAAGTGTGAGTATGAGTTGTATGTAACATTGGAAAGAATGGTGGTGAAAAATGGACCGAACCGGCAAGTTTGACAGGTCCAACCGGGAACCGGCCTAGTGTTCAGTCCGACTATTGGTTGAAAACCATTGTGTTTG